>JADAZR010000136.1:0-62149 GCA_014872995.1 Diaporthe citrichinensis | reverse complement strand
AAAGATTATAATGCTTAGTATAAGTCGTGAATTTATTAATTTAAAGGGCGAATAAGGAATACTTTTAATAAAGCTAACTCTTAATATTTTAAAAGGTAAATTACTTTCTCTTAAAAAGAGGTAATTATTTTATACTAGCCTTGTTTTTTTAAATTCCTTATAATATCTCTTTAAAGCTTATAAATTCTTTTAAAGCACCCTTATTTATTCACCCTATAAATTTATCCTAAAGAATAAGCCTTTTATGTAAATTTAATCACGCTTACGCCTTAAATTAATAAAGGAAATGAAGAGGATTACTAATAATGATTGAGTTTTCCTTTGCTTTATATGCAAGTAGTGACCATTCTACGTCACCAGCGAATAGCACCTTATAATCCCCGCTAAAAGGCTTTGCCTTTTAAAAATAAAAGGACTTAGCGCAGCTCTTTTCAAGGGCTTTAAAGGGTGCCGGAGGTGCACTTAATATTCATTAAGGGCAAATTAAGGGACTGCCAAGATCTTCACCCTGGCAGCCTTACCCATTAACGAAGCTTTCACTTAATCTCTTGTAACGAGGTCTGATTCTGGTTGAAAGTGTGCTATCAAATCATCTTACCTAATTAAACGCCCTTCCTTAAGCCTCTCAGCTTATACTAAGGGCTGTTACATTTATTGCAAGGTTATATCAATATCCCTGCTTAAAATACTGTGTAAGCAACAGTATATCATCAGCGCAGACGGCCGCTCTACTATAGGCACATATATAGTTGGCTAGGGCCTAGGCTTGTATCATCTCTAACTTATTTGTAAGTCATTATTGCTTTGCAAGGAGAGCCTACAATTTCCATCACATCATCTTTGTCCTTCGAGCCACCGTCGCGTTTCCTTGCGCACCAGAGATCTATATAATGCGATCCTTCAGTCTGGCGAGCGCCGCCTCGCAGAAGATTGTCGCCGGCATCGGCATCGCCTTCTCAGCAGGCGTCTTCGTATCGCTAAACCTCCTTGGCGCCGGCGGCGGAAGGCCGGAGTCGGCACACGTCATCCAGACCGCCAACGCCATCCTATCGTCCGTCTGGTTCCTCTCCGCCTGCGTCGGCGGCACATACCTGACCCTCCTCGGCCCCGCCGTCACCATGTGCTTCGGCATCTGCACCTACGCCGTCTACGTCGGCTCTCTGTGGTTCTACGAGGCCACGGGGCGACAGGCGTTCCCCCTGGCAGCGGGTGCTATCATCGGCGTCGGGGCCGGCGCCGTCTTCATCACCTCGGGCTACGTCCAGGTCGCCTACTCGTCCGATGGGAACAAGGGCAAGTTTATTGCCGTCCAGAACACACTCCAGGCCGCGGGCTCCATCGCCTGCAGTATCTTGCCTGTGATTCTCAACCGAGACAACGTCTCGCGCGCAGGGGTGCCCCTCCCCGTGTATATCACGTACATCACCGTGATGCTCGCCGCCGCCGCCCTTGCCCTGTTCGCGCTCCGCCGGCCCCATGAGGTAACACGCGACAGCGGCGCGGCTATATCAGAGCGGAAAGGGGAGCGTAGTCGCCTTCAGGAGCTTGCGGAGAACCTCGCAGTCTTTAAGGAGTGGAGGTTTTTGTGTCTCCTGCCTGCTTTCCTGCCTGCCGGCTCCTTTCTTATTTATCTTGGATCGGTGAACGCTTTTCAGAATACCCTACGGGCCCGCTCACTTCTATCATTTATTGCACTGGTCGTGCAGATTCCCTTTGGACATTTTTTGCACGTAATTCTGGACCGGCCCGCGTGGCCCAGGCGGAAGCGCGGGCTGGCTGGGCTCACTTTTGTTGGGGTACCTCTGTCCGTTGCTTGGGTATAGGAAGTCATTCGAACGAGGGGCTTCGATAGAAGTGCCCCGCCGGTGAAGCCTGTTAACTGGGATGACTCTGAATATGGTCCAATCATGGTCCTCTTCGTTCTTAACTGGACTGCCTCAGTTCTTTGGCAGTACCTTGTGCCCTGGGTAATCGGTGCTCTTGACCTGCCGTCAGAGAAGCTCAGCCATTACATGGGCGTGCAGAGGGGATTTTTGGCCGCTGGTAAAGCAATCTGTTTTAGTGCCGACGCTGCCAAAATACCTTATGTAGCCTTCTCAGGTGCCATATTTGGGTTCTATGCAGCTGCTATTGGCGCATTGGCTTATATGTGCGCTTTGCATGTCGCTGAGTAGGGCCGGACTTATACGAGACAAGGCATCTAAATGTGATACACCCTGTCAGGTTACCAAACTACTCCACGGCTGTCATAGCGCCGATAGAAAGGTGATATAATATAGTTTATCATAACGGAAATAACAAAGGTATACTAGAGACTAGGGGCCTCGATTCGTTGTGGTGCAGTCAGCAGGTCTGGGCAGTCAAGGCGAGCTGCCGCCGGCGTGTGAGTCAGGGTGCAGGTATCTTGGGGCTGGCTGTCTTAAAAGGCGGGCCCAGGAATCAATCGGCTTAGAGACTCGCCACAGGACCAGGCAATGATACAAGGTAGTAGGCTCAACCAAGTGCGGATCAGTGTATCGAGTGAGAATTGAGAGGACACCCAAGAGGTGCCGTTAATGCGTTTAATGAATTATAGTCTTGGAAGCTTAGAAAGCTTAAGCCATTAATTGGATCGAGCTGTAGGGAAGGATCTTGCAACGAGGGATCGCCATATTTCCCGTGGTGCTGAACCGACTTTTTCAAAGCACAGGCTGCTGGACACATTAAAAATGACGGTGTCACTTGGAATGGAAAGGTTGGTCGATAGACAATTATTTAGAGTAAAATATCTACCTCAGTCTACACTATCTGCCGATTAAGAGACACTAACATGGCTGTAGATGGGAGCAGAAGAACAAAAAAAGATTTCACTCACGTAATATTTGCCAAGGTATTTCCTTTCCAATTATGGCAGTAGAGTCTCTTAGTCAATCAGTACGCATCTAGGGTGATATAGCAGCCTAAAAGACATGTTTGTCAACACCCCCGGCGCGGATTAACTGCAGGTATAAAACTCTTGCGAAACCTACATGGCACCTCGCTGAGGAGGGCACAGAATAAGTTCTGCCTTATACAAGCGCCAGGCAGAAGCATATTCAAGTGGCTGATTGGGGCTAGTCCGGCGCTATCTCGTGCAAGGTGGGATGCTGACTTTCCAGGCACCTGTTTTTCGCAGGGTACTCTTGATTATCGATTTATCAGTAGCAGAATCCCAGACCGACGCTGCACATATTTTGAGAAAGACCCCATCAAGGACTCGTATGATTACGAACTTGCAAGTATGCACTTTCCACCGAGCTGCCTATGTTCAAATTCTCCGTGCCTATCAGCCTATGCCCGCGGATTTGACACCTATTACCACCATGTATGACAGCCAGGCTGACTCGCCACTCTTCTACATACCCGGCGAGATCCGCGAGATTATTTACTCGTTCACGCTGAGCTTCCGCTACAGCGACTTCGAGTTCAGCAGCAGACCCTTCTACAATTTCGGCGGGGAGCCTCCCTTCTCCAGACCACTGCCGGCCCTGATGCTGACATGCAAGCGAGCATATGCTGAGCTGCGGGCCAGGGTCCAAGAAGAGGCTGTCCTGCGGGCGTGCATGTTCGAGCACGGGAGAAGGATCGGGCTCGCCGTGCACGGGACGCTGAGGATCCCAAGATTAAGAAGGCTTGTCTTTCATGTGGCGATGGAACATGCCAACTGGAATACTTGGGTCAAGTTCTTTGGTCATGTGTTGGAGTCTGCGGAAGGGCTCAAAGAGCTGGTGATTGACTGGGAGCCTAGGAGGTCTCCGTCCGCAACGCGGGTTGGTTTCATGGCTCAGCATGAGGATAGGATGGAGAAGAGGCTGTTCAAGGCTGTGGCGGGGGCAGCGCATCTCGAAAGTCTCAGGATCCACGGAGACATCCCAGCTCATTGGGCCGAGGAGCTCGGTCAGATGCTGGGCGAGAACGTCGGGATGGTGTGTGTGAAGGAGAGGTGGTGGCTGGAGGATTGGGAAAGTGGCTGAGGGGAAAGTATGTATTTGATGACGACTCTTCGTCCAAGGACATGAGATGGTTGATGACATGAGACTTCGGGATTGTCTGAGGGTGCCTCGGGAACCAGGGACTTGCCCGTCTGACCTCCGCAACGAATATTTGATTGCATGTCTGTATGTATGGAGATGCCAGGGCTGGGTAAATAGTGGCATCGAGGCGGGGAAGAAAAGCAATCGTCCGAGACATGGGGGCAATATCAAAATATACCCAGACACTGGACTTCCCAAGGAATCTGGGGTGAATTGTTTGATTACAGCAGCCCTGCCAAGGGTCCCACGGATGGACGCCCTGACCAGCAGCAGGACCACGGCAGGTCATCTCGAACTCGGCCGAGCACCGACAGATCAGCCCAGCCAATCTGGGACCGTGCAATAGCCCATCCCAAGCCGCAGACTGCTACACTTTGATATCCTCCCGCCATGAAGGGTGGACACCGAGCTCGCCCTTTGGCCTGTAGGCTACCCAGGGTAGTGTGTGGAACAGTCCCATTACTCTGCCCCGGATCAACCCTGCTCGTGATTGGAGTTGAGCAAGCACGCCGTGAGTGCTGATCAGCAGAGATGAACGAGGGGAGGAGTCATAGCAAGTATCCAGCCAGACACTTTATTTGTGACCAGATGAATGAGTGACAGATGTCTGGGCTATGCAGAAAGTCCATGGCTCCAATGTCAAGGTTACATGCATGCAGGCATGCAATAGGAGAGCCGTGATTAGCTCCAGGAGGGCGAGCTACATCAGGACAAGCCTCTCGGGCCAGATCTGGCGCCTGGTGGCCTCCACAAAGCTTATCATATCGAGCCGTCTGAGCCAACGACAGATGGAGATACAGCCAGGGTGCGACCCGGCTGCCGGGACGGGTTGCACAGGGCTGATTGCCCAGGCACACATAGATACCTACACTAAACAGGACTCAGACTACCACGAAGTGCCCTGCTCAGGTGGATCTTGCGGGCGTGGGAGCGGAAGTGGAAGTGAAAGTGGGCGTGGGGTTGTTTACTTCAAGCTGAGGCCGAGACAGCTGGACGGATGCCATGCCACGGTCTGTCCAGCCAGCCAGCCATAATCACTTATTTACCGAGGAGATTGATTGACTGACTGGCTGGAAAGGCTGTCACAATCCGAAGCAATGTTCGGTAATAACTGCATGCGTTGCAGTCACGGTCGACCCGCAGGTTCTGCTAGGCGAAGCAGCAATTGACATGTGGCAGGGTTCGGAGAAGGAAAATGATAAAGTACAAAGTAAAAAAAAAAGAATCGAGACGAGATGAAATGAGGATTCGCGGCTGCTGCCGCCCAGGGCAAATTTCAGGGTCTCAGGCCCTCTCCACTGCATATGCCATGTGCTACTGGACTACTATATATAACGAAAGTACCTAGGTAGTGTCCAGCACGTTGATGACACGCTACTGTACGCCAGACGACCACGAGGTAGACACAGTAGGCTAGTGCGGTTCCAGTGCCCCAGACCGGATGGAGCGATGGAGTTTACTGTAGATAGTGGAATGAGATGAAGTGACGTGTGCGAAAAGGGGTATAATATCTAGGCGCAATGGAGCGAGCAGGAGTTGACAAATAAACCTCGGGTTCGGGCCCAGGCTGAGGAGAGTCCACACTATCGTCATCTCTGCAAGGTTAGGTGGGGCCATGTTAGAGCAGAGCGTCTGCGGCTGTGTTTCCTTCTTTCTGCCCTCCTGCCGAGCCACGCGAACCATGCACACCGCTACTGCCCTGGTTGACTTAGTTGACCGACGGAAACGGCAGGCGGTGGGAGATGCACACCAAGCATCGACCCCCACGTGCAGTCAACCAACAGCCAGCAATGCTTTCAGATCCAGTCAGGCCCAGCCAGGTTCCAGTTCCCCGTCAGCACCTTCCCAGCTTCCATGGCCGATCTTCACCTGCCGCGGCAGCTGCCCCTGCTGCTTGCCCCTGCCGGCCTGCAGGCTTGGTCCATGGCCCTCCATGGCCCTGCCCTGTCTCCTCCCCCGTCTCCTCCCCCGTCCGTCCCCTGTCCTCATTTGATTGCTCCGTTAATTTTGGCACCACTGCGAAACCACCTTGATGACGTGCCGTTTCGGCTAAATTTCTTTCTCGGCGTGCGTGCAGTGCGCTGTGCGCTGCGCTGCAGCCAGGTCAATCTCAAGCCAGTCAAGCAAGTGCGTGCGGTGCAACACTTCCCGCGCCTGCCCAGTCAGCCACTGAGTGCCGGCCCTGTCCTTTTTCCTTTGACCAGGCCAACCCAGGGCCAACCAGACCCCGGCTCCAAAACCTGTCGGCTCTATCCAATTTTCTCCTGAAGGAGACAGACGACAGATCCCAATCTCCTTTTTGGGCCCATCTTCTGGACCCCTCGACCTCGACCTCGTCTCCTCAGCCTCGACTCGTCCACCACCAACGCCCTCCTCCAATATCGTCATCAATTTGCTCGTCTCCATAGGCGTTCAAGTTTTTTCTTAATTCTTTGTGCCCCTACTTTACCTCTCCTTCCCTTTAATCCTCTCGCCTCTCCTCCACACACACCCACTCCCCCCCCCCTCCAGGTCATCATCACGAGCCAGCTGCACCACCGCTCGACCCTGTCGTTCGCTCACCTGGTGTTGGTTTCGTACCACTGACGAGCCCTATCCCCTCCCTCATCAACGACTCGAATCGATCTAGTCTCGTCTCGTCTCGACGTGTCGACCGAAACCCCCCAAGTCGCTTCCACCATGTCTGCAACAAAGGAAAACCAGCGGGACTCGGGCGAGGAGGACAGGAAGCTCGAGGGCGGTGTCCTCCGACAGGATCCTGCTCCTCCTGCGCCCAAGGCCGCTGGCCTTCACCCGGCCGTCTACATCGGGTACGTGTACCCCTCCGAAAGTCCAGCACGCACTTCAACAGACAGAGCCCCGCGCCCTGCATGTGGTGTTGTCGGTGGCGGCGCCGGAGTTGGCGATGATGCGCTGCATACTGTGGACTACGATACTGACTGGTTGATGTCCTTGCAGTGTCTGGATCGCCTGCAGCTCCGGTGTTATTATTTTTAACAAATGGGTTCTGGCAACCGCAAAATTCAGTAAGTCCTCGACCGCAACGTCCAGTCCTGCTTTGCGAGACAACCTGTCTCAACCTGTCTCATATCTAGCTTCCTACAAATTGCAACCGCTAACAAGACATCTTTATCGTACAGACTTCCGTAAGACCTCGAACCCCCGGGCCCGCGAGACCAGCTGCTCGCCTCCGAGACCAAAAGACACTCAATTGACATGACTGTGTGACAGCACTCTTCCTGACGACATGGCACATGGTCTTCGCCACCACCATGACCCAGATCATGGCTAAGTGCACCTCCACGCTCGACTCCCGGCACAAGGTCCCCATGACCACCCAGACCTACATGTGAGTTGCGTCCAGGCCCGCGCCGTTGGGACTGTCGAGGGCAGCGAGCGCGAAACAATCGCCTACGGATTCCATGCTAATGCTAGCCACCCCTCAGGCGCGCCATTGTCCCCATCGGTATCATGTTCAGCTTGTCCCTGATCTGCGGCAACGTCGCCTACCTGTACCTCTCGGTCTCTTTCATCCAGATGCTGAAGGCCACCAACGCTGTTGTCACTCTGTTCGCCACCTGGGCTTTCGGCATTGCCCCTCCAAACATGAAGGTGCTTGGAAACGTCGGTATCATTGTTCTTGGCGTCGTTATCGCTTCCTTTGGCGAGATCAAGTTCGACCTGATCGGCTTCATCTGTACGTGATTGTGGTCTCCTCGCTGGCTGTGCTGGCCTCTGTCGCCGTGGGCCTCCTGCTGACTTGTGCGTGTTTGTGTGTTGTAGACCAGTGCAGTGGTATCGTCTTCGAGGCTCTGCGTCTCGTCATGATCCAGCGCATGTTGAGCTCCGCCGAGTTCAAGATGGACCCCCTTGTTTCCCTCTACTACTACGCCCCGGCTTGTGCTGTCATCAACGGCGTGGTCACCCTGTTCGTTGAGATCCCTCGCATGGGCATGGCCGACATCTATAGCGTCGGCATCTTCACCCTCCTTGCGAACGCTTTTGTCGCCTTCCTGCTCAACGTCTCTGTCGTCTTCCTGGTACGTGGAACCCCGGCTACTGCCTCAGCCCCCCCAAACGCCCCACCTGGCAATGCTGACCCGTGTGACCCTCTAGATTGGCAAGACCTCTGCCGTTGTCCTTACCATGTCCGGTATCCTCAAGGACATTCTACTTGTCATCGCCTCCCTTGTCATCTTCATGGACCCCGTCACCCTTCAGCAGTACTTCGGCTACTCGATCGCCCTCGCCGGTCTCTGCTACTACAAGCTCGGTGCCGAGAAGATTCAGTCCACCTTTGTCGATGCGCGCCTCTCGCTGGCGACCATGCGACAGAACCACCCCGCTCGTGCCAAGGGTGCTGTGGGCTTCATGGTCTTTGGAGCCATCCTCCTCGGAGCCTACGTCTTCTGGCCGAGCCTGCACATGCCCGCGGCCGTCACGACACCACCTGCGGCTTAAACAGACACATACAAAATACTGTCGTCTGGGGTCTCGCTTCTCGGGTCGGCGTTTTGATTGAGGATGGGTTCATTCTGGGGACGGTCAAATGGGGGAGAGGGCAATGATTCAACGGAAGCACATGATGGGTAAAGAGTCATTACGGAGAGCCGTTTGGGATGTTGCTCATGACTGGTATAGACTTTCCGGCTGTTTAGTGGCCAACGCCAGTGTTGGACGTACATTTGATTTTACGCGGCATAGAGCTGTTCTGGCTGGACGACCATACGTTGGCCTTGTGTACTTCGATTTAGACTGCATTTGCGGGTCATGTTGGCCCTTGAAAATGGCCTGGCCATCTTGTAGATTATGTGGTAAATAAGATCACAATGTTTTCATGTCAAAGTGGCTCTGCGCGATGTGAGAACCGCCACTTTCCACTCGTACATGATTCTCGGGTGTTGTCTGCGGAATTCAATACCGAAGGTCATCATGCGAAGCGCGAGTACCGGTTCCCTCTTTGCCGTTGCGGATGGGGTCAAGAATGAAACCCGGGTGGGTTGACTTGTGTCTTGTGTGCGCTTTACTAAGAAGAGTCCCATGAACAGTAGGCGCCGAGTCTCGTCGACGACGCTTGTGGGTTTCAGGTTGGGCGTCCATCGACAGACAGGTGTATGTGGGTGTATATATACAGTCATGCGCATGTCTTGGCATATCTAGTCCTTCTTCTTGCTGAAATTGGGCAAGCCGATCCACAGTAGCAACAAGACCCCCAGCAACGCCAAGATGACGGGCTGAAGCACGCCGACGCCCTTGGACTGGGCGATGGCACCAACGGCAAACGGCAGGATGGCGGCGCCCCCGCCGCCAAAGGCAGCGGCGAAGCCGACGGCGCTGACGTGCAGGTGCTTGGGCAGCGACTTGGTGGCGGCGACGACGACGGCGGGGAAGAGGGGCCCGAGGAAGAAGCCCTGCAGCGACACGGCGACGGCGGAGACGATGAACTGCGGGACGAGCCAGAAGAGGAGCTCGAGGCCCATGGCGGCGGGGAGGTAGATCTGGTGGGAGGTTAGCTGTATGTAAGCAACGGGACACAGGAGTCAGTGGGCGAGCATAGGGAAATATGTCACATACCATGACAGCCAGTCTCTCACCGAGCCTCGGCGTGATGAAGCCAAGCACGACTCGCCCCACCGTTATGCCCATCCAGAAGCCCATGGCTGTCATTCCCGATGCGAACGCCTCCCCGTTGCGCACTTCGATCATGAATTTCACGATCCAGCCGCCGAGCGCCACTTCCACTCCGACATAGCACAGCAGGAAGGCCGCGCACAGCCACGTCACGCGGGCAGCCGGCATCTTCAGGAGGGCCTCCTTCAGGCTCGAGTTCCCAGCGTTGTCTGTTGTCTTGGGGTGGGCGTCGAGGAACACCTTGCCCGTGGCCTTCCAGAAGGCTGACACTGTGACGGCCAGCTCGATGGCGGCGGCGCCGATCATGATGTAGTAGAAGTGGTAGAACTGCAGGTTCGCCTTGGTGATCATAGAGGTCGCGATTAGGGGGGCCAAGACACCACCAGCACCATAGAAGGCATGCATCACACCCAAGACCTCGTTCGCATCGGCCATGTTGCCAATCCAAGCGTTCCAAGCGGCATCACCCAGCCCATTACCAAAGCCAGCCAGCATGTACACAACCACAAGAACGGGGTACGGCGGGTGCAAGCAGGCGATGACGTAGGCGATGATATGGCAGGAAGAGGTGAGAATCGCGACGCCCCGCTGGCCGTACTTCTGGTGGATCAGGTTGTTGAGGAGGGCAGAGAGTGTGTAGCCGACGAACGGGGAGAGAAAGATGAGAGACACGAGCGTATACTCGAGGCGGTAGTACGTGCCCAGGTATGGTATGAGGGCACCGTAGGCGGCATCATTCATGCCCATGACGAGAAGGGACCAGAACGCAGCGAACACCCGGAACACATGCGACCGCGACTGGTTCCATCTCTCGACGGTGTGCGATACCGTCGTCGGGGCCGGGAGCGAGGATATGCTGTCGTGGTTGCTTGGGGGCCCGTCGTTGCTCACCCGGGGGCTGCTGTCCTTCCCCAGCGTTCTGCCCGGGCGAGCAGGACCGGTTCCATTGTCGTAACTCTGCTGCTCCGCCAGCGGTGGTGGCCCATTGAGCTTGTGGACGGGGGCTTCCTGCAGCTCTACCGTCGCAGTTGAGGATCCGCCCGACATGACGTCGTCCGGGAGCACCTTGAGGCGCCTCTTAGATCTTGAAAATACGGGAGATGGCTTGGGATCGATGCGTTGTACGCAGCACAGCAGAGCGTGCCTGGTATAGACGGGGGAGCTGCGTAGCGAGGCTGAGTATCAATGTCAGTCAGGCTGGAGTTTACAGGAAGTCTTGTCGTGTTTTCATGGATATATATATACCCGCAAGAAGTTTCGTTGTGTTTTTCCTGGGTATGTAAATACCCGTGGGAAAGCAGACGCACGTAATGTTAATATTTATACAGACACAGCTTCACCGGTCCGGGCAGGTCGACTCGTGACGTTCTGGCGGTGTCGTGGAGGCGAGTTACACAGTAAAGCCAACATCATTGTGGAGCAGGAATTCTCGCTGATACTGTGACTCCTTTGGGGCAGCGCTAGAGCTCGCCTGGAACGGCGGAGAGTGTGCCAAGAGGCGGCCCAGTAAGATTCTGAGCCAGGCGATCTCTGTGGAGAAACCCTGCCAGCCTGCACGGGAAACCCGCCGCAGCGGACAACAGTCGACTAACACTCGTAAGGCCAGACCATCGTTCGAGGCGAGTCGCCGGCTTGAATCGGCTAAACATCGGCAAGGCTTTGTCAACGTCGGACAGCATACGAGCTCCTTTCCCACCATTTCGGCCCGCTGTCCCCCGACCTCGACGCAGTTGTGTGTAGTCATACGGGAAAAGAACAGCCTGTCATCGAAAGACTTGGGAGCAGATTCAATGCTGTGCCAGGTGTGTGCGTGAGTCACGATCTCCAATATTGTCGTCGGTGCTACCATGTCGATCACTCTAGCTCTTTCGCTGCAGAGCAGTAGGTGGACTATTAGTAAGATGCGGCACCCCAGCACTATTGAAACAAATAGCCCCAATCGAGTTGGGTAACGACAGCCTCACTTAATAATCCGAGAACAAACATCAGTGCCGCAGCGGAGGAATGAAGGGCGGAGTGGACATTCAAGCTTACAAATAGGTGAGATATGGCTGCGACTCACCATACGACGTGTGAATCATTTTATCATCTAGCCAAACAGGCTTGGCATTGTGACGATTCGGAATCTTGTATCGAGAGCCAGTCATCACTGCTGACAGTGTAGAAACCCAACGCAGCCCGTCTCATCCCGTGGTTGCTGATGCTTCCTCCCAGAAGTCCAGCACTCCTAACTAGTTGTCATGGTCACAGACAAAGGAAGAGACTGATAGGATGGCAGATTATGATATTGCTTCTGGCTCGGACGACGGCATGATTCAATAATTGCACACTGGCTTCTCTTCGATCGCTCATTGTCTTCACCAATGACCCTCCAACTCCAGTTCAGAAGTGCTCTGGGTATGGACACTCTTTCCCATATTGTCATTGCTCATTGAAATTTGTATGGTTCTGCATAGAATGCCCGTGTCCACTCAAAGACACAACAGGACATTTCGGGTCGGCACATCCTGGTCTGATCCTAAGGTTCCGAATAGTCGTCTTACAAAACCTTGCAATGATTGAATTGCAGGTCCGGATGAGTTGAGGTGTTGAACCTGGCGGTGAGTGCCACCGCACAGTTGTCTCCCAGCTTGCCTATTCAAAGGTCACGGAAGAGCTTGGGAGGAGGTGTGGCGCGGAGTCTGTCCTTGGCAGCCTGAGGGCATCCCTGGATATCATCCTGTAAGATATCTAGTGTCAGCATCATCGTATGGGACAAGACAAGAGCAGTTGATAGAACTCACGATGTTGCGGCAGAGCTTGACGGCAGACAGTGCCTTGTCGAGCTGCTCAGAGCGAGGCGGCCTTGGAATGATAGCACCTGGGTTGCTCCAATGAGTGAGCCTGTTGCGGCAGATGTACAAGGCCTGCAGCATGTTGTAGTGGTGGACGGTCGAGGCCATGAAGCCGTCATTTCTGCGCATCGCGTGGAAGTAGGCATCCGCGACGCTGACGTTGTAGTTGACCTTTGCATCTCCGTGGATGATGCCGTTCCTCTGATCACGGAAGGAGAAAGCGACCTGTCCCTCCTTCTTGTGCTCGAAAAAGAGCCTCACGGGCGCTCCCATCTGCCGCCACGGCTGGGTTGCGCGGGGCGCGGTCTCCCGGTGGAGCTGACGCTCCGAGAAGCTGCGAGACCGTGCCCGACCAGCCCTCTTGAGACTCACTTGGAGTGACTCCCGCAGTGTGCCAAACGTGTAAGCACAGTCGTTCGCAGATCGCCTCGTCATTTGATCATTAGCGGCCTCGCAAAACTGGCCGGGCTGCCAACCGTCGGCGAAGACGAGATCAAGGAACTTCCTGAACTATTGATCGCTAACCTCAGAATCGGGCAGGATTCGATCCTTCACGAGCTGGAGCACATCTCTCATGGACTCCTTGATCTCGTCGCTCAGGGTGGCTCGGTCTTGGATTATGCCACCAGGCTTGAGGACTACCATTAGACCAGCCGCCTGGCTTGGACTAGCCGTTGAATCAGGACGGTTGTTAGGTTGAACGGCAAATGCCACGGGAGCGACTGCATCATACGGCGGTTGAGGGTCATCCATCTGGACTGGCGTTAGTGAGAGCTGAGCAGTGACAGTATCACGACTGGCTTACCTTGATAGTGGTCAGCGACTGATTTCAGTTAATTGAGAAGAATGTCCGCTTGATCCAAGCGAGACTTCGCGGGGAGGAGCCGCTGTCGTGGCGAGACTACGCCCGCGTTGGAAATGATGCTGGAAGATAGCAGTCGTGATCCTCGGTACTGGCTGAGACGTCTTTATCTTTGTCAAGCGAGGTGCAAGGAAGAGGCTTTCTCGCTGTGGTGCTTGCAAACGGCTCACAGACTTCCACGCAGGAATCCCAGAGGCGCAGTCGCAAACGTTGAGGTGGAATAGAACGCCTGGCAGCTGGCCGACCGAGGCGGGACGGAGAGGAAGCTTTGCTTAGGTGTTTGTAGATGGTTGGCGGGCCCGCAATGGAGCTTTTCGTTGAGAGATACAAGGCGTGATCTCGTTCGTTTTCGAGGTCAAACGCCCGTCGCAAGAAGCCGAAGAATTCAAATGGCCGCCTGCTACAGACGAGCCAAAATATGATGACTTGACAGTTTTCCCAAGGGTCAGCAAAGGGAAATCGACTGCCAATTTTTGGGCACGGAAGAGAGACTGCACGAAATGCAAACGAAGACCGACAAGAGGATTGAAAGTTATGCAAACTTTGGTTTTCCCAGCCCAGAAAACAAGGAGCTCCACCCGCTACAGCATGTTTTCCTTCCTTGCGTTTGTCATCTTAGGGGCGCACTTAATAGCAAACGAAGTTGGGGAACGTTCATAGCACTAAGAAACCGTTTGAATTTTGCTATTTTATATGTATCCATATGCCCTACTTTTGGAAAACATGCCTTGGGGTCGTCTCCAATAAGACAATTTGCAATAAGATGACCTCCCGTAGGATTATCTCCTATGTGGTAATCTTCCACTGGATACCCTTCTCTAGGACAACCTTCCATGGAATAGCCTCCTGTAGAATAACCTCCTGTGGGATAACCCCCTGTGGGATTTCAAGGGCTCCACCCCGGTGCCCTCCCCACCCCAAATTCCCTGCTCGAATCCCGATCAGGCTCTATGACCTCGTTGGGCCAAGTCAACGTCGCTTTCTTATCAAGGGACGCACTTTCTGTGGCCGTGAAAAGCATGACCTGGGGCCCAAAGGGTGATTTCGACTTCCTAACTGGGGCCCATCAGCTGCGTATATGCAGCTTTGTACTGCCAGTGTTCTTTACATGCACGACCGAGGCTAAAGTGGTCGATTTACCGGTAGTCGATGTTGTTGTTGCCTTGGCGAACGGAAATGCCGGTATGGGCATGGGCATCTGTCGTATGAGGTCTGCCTGTCCGGCAAGGTACCAGAGAAGCCAACGAACATGGGAAGCGAGTGAAAGTCTCTAAGAAGTCGCCAGCCATCGATATGCGTGGTGGCAGGTGAGCGATTCGAGTGTCCAAGATCTCGAAGACCTGCTCACGTCCAAAAGACGACTTACGTTCACGCAAAGGATTGTGACGTGGATCCTGTCTGCGAGTCAGACTGTAAATTGTGTTAGAGTACCGTCATTTCGAGACCATGAGATTCAGAGAGCCAAGCATGGCTGGGAAATACGCAACCAGGGACTAGATGAAACAACATTATATGTGCAATTATTCAACTAATAAACTGCTTTAACGCTTGCTCTGTCTACACGATCGACTCCGTCTCAAAGTAGGGATTATTGGGATCGTAAGGGAACTTCCTAACGACCACGTCGCCAGTGTATCCCCACAGATCAGCCTCGCTCGGGGCGTAGTCGATCTCGCATGTTCCTGGCTCGCTCTTCTGTCCGAAAAGCTCCACCGCAGAGGTGTTTCCATCCTTGTAGTTGATCCTGACCATGTTGACGGTATTGCGGCTTTGGTCACCGGTGAAGTAATTGCTCGGCATGAATTGCATGCCCGAGTGGGCCGTGGTGAAAACGGTGTTCGGCAGGTCACCCGTGTGTGGAACTACCAAGGGGTCTTAGAATGAATCTAGATAGCACAGATAAAGGAGTGGTACTTACCATGGTGCATTCCCAAGTTGAACCAGACAACCAGGTCCTCCTGCTCCAGACTCTCTCCGTCAAAGAAATCGTCAAAGTTAACAGGAGGGTTATATACATCCTGACTATTGAATCTGTGAGCGCTTTTGGGCTCAGTATCTTTGCGCTTCGTAACCTGGAGGTCGTGTTCGGCCCAATGTGCTGCATTGACCAAATTACTGCTATTCTGCACAGTCAAGTGTGCCAAGCCCGTATACGGCAGGACTAGTTACGAATATGTCAGTGTGTCTTCTTTGTAGTCTCGCAAATAAATGAAGGTCACATATTCCAATGATTGTACAAAGTGTTGACGTCTGTTGCTCCTTGCCTAGTAGTGTCTGACCATCGAATGTCGTTTGGACGTCTGGGGGTGGAGATTGAACCTACTTCTATATCCACGGTATTCTCCATACTGGTTCTTCTCGTCCTGATTGACGACAATTACCTGTGTCTGTCCGTTGAAATCCCAGTTGAGTCGGCCATCATCTTCAGTCTCTATGAAAGACCGCTCAAGTTTCATCGTGTTCCGAGTTTTGTTGCCTGACCAGGGGTAGGTGGTAGTGACGGGCTTTTGACTCATCAATTGGACACTATTCTCTGTTCCAAGGATGTCCTGATCTCACGTTAGCAGTCTGTGGGGCCCACGCAATCGACAACCCGCGGTCATGAGCACGCCCAAGTCCCGATATCAGGGTTGTATGTGAAGAGAAATTGGTGAATAGTAGGCGTTATTCAATGTCCCAATAGAGAAAAGGCGGAAATGCTCACAAAATCAACTTTCCAGTTGAGCACGTGATCGTGCATCGATCCGCTCAGATGGTCGTGTATCTGGAATCCGTAGTCTTGATTTTGCGCAAAGTATGCGGACTGAATATAGCCCGAGGCGCGAACCTCGACCGCGAGCGAGCCGTCCATGAAAAACGTATAGGTAAACATATAATCGTAGTTACCCACTGTGGACACAGAACGGACGGAAAAGTACGTATTCTTCGTCACAGACACATAATTGTTTGTGCTGTGGCGCTGGATGGGAAAGTCGGCATCATATTCGAACAGGCAGATGCTGTTGATGTGGGTGTGTGTGGTTTCAGAAACATAAAAGGATGTGTTGAGGTATGTTGCGTACGTAGGACAGTCATACCCCGGCACAAGCTCAAAAGCATAAGGTCCAAAGCCGTAGTACGTGTCGAGATATGATGTTCCCGATTGCACGGGGTCGTTCCCGGCGTAGTGGGCAAGTGCCTCTTGCAGAGCCAGCTCGTAAATGAGCCGCTCTCCCTTGTACCGAATATCGTGCAGTGAAATTCCAGTGTCACGCGAGAATCCGATGTAGAAGCTGAAGTCCATCCACTCGACGTATTTCTGTTCGCGATCGACACCAAACCGGGAGCCCGCTGGTGAAACCATCGTTGGGGGAAAGAGGGTATCCATTGGCATGACTGGACCCTGCTGGTCCGTCCCGGCCCAACTACCTTCGACGTTGGCACCGAGCTTTTCGAACCCATCGCTCCAATAAGCGGTACGGAAAGCTTCGGTGGCCTCGTAGAAGACGCCGTTATAAAGCCACCCCTCGAGGCTCCACTGGCTAGGGTCCCGTCCGGTTATATCAGACTTGAAGAATAGCCCCAGAGGCAAAAGTGTCTCGGCGTCGAAGTCGTCCTGGGGTATGTTCCAAAAGGTGTCCCACCGGATGACTCTTCCGTCATCCTGCCAATAGGGATCGATTCCAAAGACGTCTAGGGTATCGTTGTCCAATCCCATGGCTGTGCCGTTCCAGAGATCCAGAGTGATGTCTGCAATGGAGGCAGTGATTGGGTGAATCCACTCGCTGAATAGCTTTTCGGAGTCTGCTTCCAAATTCCGTACTCTTCCACCACTGTCCTTAGTCAATGGATAGGTAAGAGGGGTCCAGGTGGTGGTCGAGTTGTCCATCGGCAGAGGGCCGATCATGATTTCCTGGTAGTACGGCTCCTCAAACGCCCGCATGTCCAGAATTGCTTTCGCCCATTTCGGTGGTTGTGACGCGTCGCCATCGATATACGGCAATACATCAGACTTATTCGGCTGGATCGCTTCAACGAGCAACCTGGTGAGATGAATCAGAAGGGGGTTCCTGGTTCAACAAAGGGGTGGATCTGCTTGCTACTTACACCGTGTTGTCCCACTCCGTCGCGTTCTCTGTGGTTGTCAAATTGAACTCGGGCTGGCTGAATAGCCATGCGACAACGGCGGCCGCGTCAGCCTCCTCAATCTCAGCCCACACGTTCACCTTGGGCGCAGAGAGTTGCGCCGCCTGTGTCCCGACGCAAGATTCAGTCTCATTGGCAGGCGACGACACAGACCGGCGCAGATGGTCTCGCTTTCCCCTGAGTACATCCGATATTGCCTTGCGACCTTGGCCCTTTCGAACCCAGGATGCTTTGGGCTCAGGTGACGGGAGGGCAAGGGCACGCTCAGTTATAGACGCGAGCGTGACCAAACAGGCGCTCAGAGCGCCAGTGGCGGAAATATTTTTGGACAGCCTCATCATGAATCGAGGGGGTCTTCTCAACTACAATCAGCTCATCAATGATATTTGCCGAGTGTATGGCCCAGACAGCGTGTCAGCTGCGGAGGGGTTCGGGAGATCTGGATCAGCAGTCCCCGACTCTATATATTCAAGAGACATCGCCAGAGCCCTGCGAGAGACATCAGTTCTCATGGGGAAAGCCGTCCAATCAGGGATGTGCCCATGAATTTAACGTTATTGTATTTCGTAGCAATGGATAAGCTATCCTACCCTAGTCATCGCCCTCGAACATATATCTGTTGTCCATATCTTATCAAGAATGACCCCGAAAGCTGGACTCGGAGGTGCTGGCCCACCCCAGGTTGACCGGCACAACTGGTGCAGGGGGGTCTTTTTGTTTGCATTAGCTTGATGACTAGGACTTGTGTGCATAACGCCACCCAATTGTGTGCGAGATGAGGGGCCGAAGCACCGGCTCGGCGGCTGCCATGCGGTACAACTCTATGCACGAGGCAATTGGCTGCCTGGTTATACAGTGTCTTACGTCGCGGCTCAATATCCCTGGGTAGCTATATACATGTAGAGCGGGTCCAGCTCGTAATTCTCTGTTCCGAAGCACAACAGCGTGGCTGAGGGATGGGCGGCAAGGAAAATGTTTATGATGGATGAGCGAAGTGGGGAGGTTGGGGGATGACGGGGGTAGGTATGTAGAGGGCGATAGCTTGCCTGTTCTGAACGGTTCTGACAAGGTGATCACACAGATGCCACTCGTGATACGGTAGGCGGAGGACAACGGCAAGAGATGAGAGAAAAATACTTGATGTGCGATAGTGCTGATCAATTTCTCAAAGATCTCCGATGCGTTTTGGTTGCCAGAAACAAGCCCAGAGACGAAGCTCCGGCGAGGGCGTAGGACAACCTGATAAGACTGGCCGCGTGGACTTTCCGAAAGGGCAAATTGGTGTGTAGTCGATTTCTAAGGACAAGGACAGGATGATAGCGGAAGAACAAGGAAAAATGTCTCTTGTTATGGGCATTTGATTACCAGAGCAGCCACAAAATCAGCTCATGGCACTAGTCTACCTAGGTCAAGAAAAGCCCGAAGTCAAATGCATACTAGAGGTAGTCGATGTGTTCGATGAGTTAGACTGCCAGAGTACGTATCGGCAGCAGAGATAGTAATTTGGGAGCCAATGTGGTGGGTCCTGTGTGACGCTGCGTGATATTTTATCACAAGCTTCTCCTTCTGTCCAACAGGGCCAGCGCATCAGGTCTCAGCCTCTCAGCTTGAAGTGAACACTCGGGCTAAATGAAATATAGCAGTCGAGACAGGACCGTGCGGGCGCTGACATCTGAGGTTTCTGGACCCGACTCAGGGAAGCTCGTGATGCCATTCCCCGGATTCTGCCATTCCGAGGTTGTGCAGCTATCCAGGCTTTGTTATCAATAGCCGGGATCAGTTGGTGAACAAATACAGGACGGTCTGGCAGTCCGGATAGTGTTGATTGTCCCATTAACGCGTCTTGCTGCACTCATGATTATCTTTGTCTCTGACTAAACAGCCGCCGGGGGGAATCCCTGCTAGCGGCGATAAGCAGCGATGTGAGATCCTCAGGCTGGGCATCTGCCAGGACAGACGCTACCTCCCACGATCTATAATGCTTAGCAATTGAGTGAAGCCTTTGTTCATCTCATCCGCCATCTCCCTCTCTCAATAACAACCCTGATCCTTGATCTGATTTCGGCCACATCGAGGCAGTTTTGAACTCTCGAACCTGAGCGCGCCCGAAAACCCGCGACGCCGCAAGTGTGTCTATCACGCGTTCAATGTGCTGTGGGCCGTCGACTTTTGCGCATCGAAAAAGGTCAAGGCGGCGTTCAGTGAGGAAGGTCGTTCTCCTCCCACTCGTGTTCCCATGCCTTTGCCATTCCCATCAGTGACTTGTCGCGCGGGGCGTATAGATCACCACCTTTGCTCCGCCGCGTCATGTACCTGTGCAGGTACGAAAAGCTCCGGCACACGTGATCCTGGTTCGAGTCAAAGTGTTGTCGCTGTGCGCCCTCCCTCCATTTGGTGGGGATCGGTGTCGTGCTCCCATAGCACATGATGTGTTGGCGAATGGCTTCGATGCAGTGGTCGAGATGGGCTTTTTGCGTCCTGGCAGACGTCTCATCGCCGTAATATTCTGGGTAAATCGCTTTCCGCACTTTGTTCTGGTCTGAAGTCAGCTGTGATGTCCATCCTGGAGTGCATTGATACAGTCAACATACCAAGCAATGTAATGTGTGAAACACGTCCAATCCAGCGGTATATCCGCCATATTCCTCATCAACGTACTCGTGCCTCCGGTCTCCCCATGCTTCAATGGCCTCAGCTTCAGAAACCGAGAAGTACCGGTCCTCCACGATGTCGTTCCAGTTCTCATCGACCTCGTCCGACAGGTCACCAGTGAACCTCAGGTTCTCCGGCCACCTCGCCTCGGGATTAGTCGCATCCATCCACATGGTGCCGTTGTCATCAAACTTGGGGCTGCCGACAAAGCGTTTCACCTCGAGAGGGACTCGTCTCAGGCTCCCTGATGTGAGTATCCTGTCAGAAGGGCACTCGACCCATAAGGCATACAAGGTACAAACATACACAGATCCGTAGACAGCCTGTCTTCATATGTGCCGAATTTACGAATCCCATAGCGCTCGAGGAGCAGGAGAAAAGACGTCAATGCAAACAAGCAGGTCAGGATCCACGGGATCATTGAGCTTTGGATGAGCCGGCGCTTGGCTTGCGCGTTTCTGGGTCGCGCGGCTGGATCCCGGTCCATGTCGAAGGATGGTGATCTGGCATCCTGGATAAAGGCGTCGGTCTCGGTTTTGTCAAAGCCGTTTCCTTCCCTCTCCTCCATTTCGACCGAGTCTGCAAAGCGAACCCCGACCATGTTGCCAGCAACGTGTGGTGGTCTATATGCAGTGGCGCGCTGGCTTTATCTCTGGCGTCTTGTGAATCAACAGGTTGAAGGCGACCGCAACATGAGCTGGTAACAGCGAGCCTCGCAAGGGGGTGCTGCAGGCAAGTAACAGGTTGAGGTGAGTGGCAATGGAATCCGGCTTTCCGACTGCTGCCAGCAAACCGCGGTCAACGGTGGTTTGACTGCGTCTGTCAGGCGGGTCCACTGCCCCTTATTTCGGACCCGGTTAATGAGTAACGCTTTGTGGTTGCGCAACGAGGTGTGGGGCCTTCTAAACACCAAGAGACTGCTCAGGGGTCATCGTCATCCTTGGCATGGCTCGTAACCAGAAACGTGATCTAACAGACCCTCATTAATCGACGTTGGGCAACACGGCACTTTATACTCGACAAATGGTCTATTGTAGTTAACCACAACTTGCAAGTCCTTTTGAAGACCGGAACTCGTCCAGGGTCCATTCTACAACATGAACTTGCAAATGTTTTCCGCGAATCATTAATACCGGAGTCACCAGAGTGTTTTGATGTTACAAAAGACAAGCATAACATCCCTTGGGATACCCTCCAACGGAATATGCTCCCTTAGGATAATGCCCTTTTTCGTCCAGGATAATCTCCCCTCACCATGAGGATAACCTCATCTGGTATTACAGGAATCGTCCCTAGGCCGTTCTGAGTCCGTTCGACCAACCGTAGCAGGGTCCTATCACATCCGACAACAAATGAAATTTATGTTCTACAATTTATCCGAACACCTCCATCATGAAGTGGTATTCAATCTTGCTGGAGTCGTTGCGCCCCCTCGCGCTCAATAGCCGACAGCGGTCGGCGAGCATCTCTCCTACAATCGGGGTGCCACAGAAAAAGACACCGACCTTGAATTCCTCGTCGCTCCAGCGCCGGGGGTCCTTCTCGTTCAGGACCGCCTTGTACTTCAACATCTCCTCGTAGTGCGAGTCGAGGATGCTGGTGAAGTCAGGCCGACCGAACAGCGATGGGTTGATCAGCCCCGTGAGCGGGCTCTCGGGGTGTTCAGGCGTGCGGTGCATCTCGAGCAGCCACCGGTAGACGTGGGTCGAGATGTTCTTGCGCTTCTGCGTGACGTGCGTGGAGATCCTGATGTCGAGGTGGTGGGCGCTGTCGTGCTTCGCGTGCCATTTCTGGCTGCGGCTGACCTCGTTCAGCAGGTCTGAAAGCCACAGGAGATGGTTCCGGTCGCGGACCATCCAGTGGAAGTCGACGCGGCGGTAGTCATCTGCGAACTTGGGTTTCTCGGTCGCCAGCGTGGTCTGGCTAGAGTCCGCCTGGTGCTGGAGAGATGGAGGGGCGACCGGCTTGGCGTCTGCTTTGGCAGCGTTGCTCAAGGCCTCCTTTTCGTTCTTGTGGGCATCCGCGTGTCCGGGGTGTCCATGGGCGGCATCATCTCTGGCTTGGAGGTCGGCAAGGATGCCAGAAAAGGGCGTGACCCCTATACCCGCCCCGACGACGATGGTGTGGCTGAAATCATAGAAGCGCTGAGCCGGTGCACCAAACGGGCCGTTGATCCCGATCTTTATCTCGGCTTTGTCGCTTTCACCAGCAAGTTTTCGGAGTCTTCCAGTCCAGTTGCCATCTGTCTTGATGTGAAGCCGCATCTCCTTGCCCACGCAGATGGACACTGTGAAGGGATGCCATTGAAAGTTCCCAAGCTCAGGCACCTGCAAGAAGACATACTGTCCGGCCTGGTACTTCCAGAGCCGCTCACTCGGGATAGTGGCCTTCACCTCGACGGTCTCGCTGTCCAGCACAGTCAGAGTGGCCGGGATGCGATGGAACCCAACGGCGATCCGAGTGACTCGCTCAACGAGGACCAGCAGGGTCGGAAACGCAAGCCAGTAGCCGAACATTGGCCACTGCAGCAGTGCGGCAGTTCCATGCGCCATCATGAGGCCTATGATGGGGAACATGAGCAGATGGCCCAGCTGGAACACCTCGTAGTTCCACTTCCGGACCACGGGCATGCTCAGCAGCGCCAGGAGATAGAACAAGCCGAGAGCCACGATGCCTGTCCAGCCGGGCAGAGACCTCACGTATCTCACGTAGGGCCTGGGGACTGCATCCGGGCCAAGGAGGGCTGCGACCTCGTCCTCGTTACTCTGCCTGCTGCCCCAGTTGAAACTTCCAGTCAGATGGCCAATCGCATGCAGCGTGGCCAGCACGAGCGCGACGCAGGACATCTTGATGTGGAAGCTCTGGCCCAGGTCCCAGTTGATGAACCGGCTGACGTAGTACCACTTGCGCATAAAGGTCGAGAAGTACCGCGACATGCTCAGGATCACAAAGAAGAAGGTCGGGTACAGCGCGCCGGCACACGTCTTCGCGAGGACGACCCCCCAGCCGAACGCGGCTTGATAGGATGGTGTTGTCGAGTACTTTACGCACTGCCACACGCCAAAGGCGATCTGGAGCGAGACGACAAGGCACAGGAAGGCGACCTCGGGCCCGTGGACGGCCCAGTAGGATCTCAGCCGCCGCCACACCCCCAGAGAGCGCATGTATGCCTTCTGCGAGGCGTCGGCCTCGCTGTCCTGCTCCATTGACGGGACGCCCCACTCGCGCACCCGGGCGGCAAAGTCGGAGCGCGGGATCTTCTGCACGTCGGAGCCGATGATGCTGCGGAGGAAGGCATGGCGGTCCTGGTCCTGCTTTGTGTTGTGCTCATGGTGGCGGTGCAGGCGGTGGTGGGCCTGCGGTTTCCCCTGGACGAGCTCGTCGTACACGGCGTCGAGCTTCTGCTCTACTTCGGTGTAGTCGATGAAGCCATCCTTGTTGTGGTCCAGGTCGTCGAGGAAGTTGTTGATCTCCGATTCGGTGAGTGGTCGGATGTCGCCCTCAGCCATGGAGATGTCGATCGAATGCTGTTGGCTTGCAATTAAGGTCTTGGAAAAAGGGTTGACGGGCTGATCAGGGCGATCCGCCTGGCTGCGACGAGGCACGGAGAGTCCATCCTTATAGATGAACGGCCTCAAGCCTCGACCGACACTTTTCTCTCCAGCTTGCAGCTTGGGGTTCCGTTGCTAAGAAACCATCCGTCATCGCCAAGCGCGAACATCTCACCTCGGTGACGCCAAGGGACTGGGCTGTGCGAGCGGGTAGGGCCAGTT
Source organism: Diaporthe citrichinensis (assembly GCA_014872995.1). NCBI lineage: Eukaryota > Fungi > Ascomycota > Sordariomycetes > Diaporthales > Diaporthaceae > Diaporthe > Diaporthe citrichinensis. The sequence goes on along the minus strand of JADAZR010000136.1, from coordinate 38,220 downwards.
CTAATCTTAACGCCTTGGCTGCCCCCGGGCTATACCGCTTAGCACGTGCCGAACACTGGGAGCTCAACTTTTGTCCTTGGGGCGTAAGATCTTGGCTGCAGCATTGGCGGACGCACGGCAGCGGTGCTGAACCACCTGGGCACACACCGCACCGCCTCTGCGGCTCGAATCCGCCAACGGATGCCCAATTTTATGCCGCCTCTGTCTACTGCTTGTGTACATGTGAAACCCCTTCCGAATCCCTCATCCCATACGGATCCTGCGTGCGGTACCTGGCTTGAGCGGTCATGTTGGCTGGATATCTGAAAATGCGCTCCCTTGGCTTTTCCCTAGGGGATCTATTGTAATTATCTTGGGCGTTTCTTTTCAGGATCACCGTCATCTTGTTGTTTCTGCTTTTGTATAAAACATTTTTTGAGACTAATTAATCAACACAGACTGTGCCAAACGTCAACAAATGGGCAGTCACGTCTCTGAGTTGACAACACATACCCTGGGACTATGTAACTCGGACTCAATTCTAGTTTAACAGTATTTGTATATTATAGCGAGTTCAAGGGACTGTCGAGCGGCTCTCCTAGGTGAGACGTGACGACCCAATATGACCGAGTAGCTGAGTAATAATATCTACTTCCAGTCTCATTGGCTGGTGCTTCCTCGGGACAGAACAAATTGTAAAGGAGAAGGGAGTGGGGGTATCTACGCGAGGTACACATCTTTAGTTTCCACTTGTCAAGCTTCTTCATAATTAGCAAGACGGTAATACGCTAACTGCTACATTAAGTGTTGTTCGGTGAGAGCGTTTGGCAAGACACTATGCGATGGTGTCTGGGAAACAATTTGCCTGCGTCTGTTCACGTGTTCAAGTTCTATATATGCTACACATTTAGGTGTGATCCAACTACGCGGCAAACACAGGCAGTGAATTAGTTACTTAAGCAGGCATTCTTGAATTAGGTGATTGTTAAACCCTGAAAGTGCTTCGAGTGCATGGGACCTATCCTTTGCCTCCATCGCATCTCCTCGCAGGGACAGCACAAACCTTAAAAGCATGCAAAAGCATGCCCCGCAATCCAATGGACATAAATTCGCCATTGACCCCATTTTCCAATTTTGACCCCAGATAGTCATGCCTTTAGCTCTGAACGTGAAATGAGAATGCAACAGAGAATGTGCTGAATGAGACGTTTCCTCGTCATCGTACACGCAACGCCCCAGGAGGTGGACGGCATTCCTCGTGGAGAACTTGAACATAAATGCCAGACAAATGTGATCGTCTGGCGAGTCCATACCTGAGGTCTCGGCGGTTTACACAGATAGCGGCAACGGGTAGCTGCACTTTTTATTCCATCACCAAATCATGTTGGCGTCCACGCTGCTCAAAGTAGCCCTTGCGGGCTCGTGGTCTCTCGTTGCTGCAGAGTTGCTGAACACTGCTTGGCTTCTCAACGACGGGGAGCCGCAGGGTAGCCTGCAGAATGTCAGTGGAGGTCGGTCGAACCCAACAAGAGGAACTTCCAGTAGGACGTGAACACGGCTGATCTTGCCCGTTCTAGTTTCCATGTATTTTGCGAGACCAGCCGACAACAGCTCAGCTCGTGCCGACAAGGCAGTCTTGGTTCTCCCGGATATCTACGGACTGGCAATCCCCTATGCGCTGCGGTAAGTAAAAGACACTGGCACGACAGCAATCTTCGCATGAATCACCCTCATCATCAAATTGTCTGGGCTAGACACTAACAAAGAGGTGACGCGCACAGAATGGCAGATAGCTACGCCCGCGCAGGGTACTTCACCGTGGCCGTCGACACCTTCGAAGGCGACCCGGCACCGTACCCGCTGACGGCAGATCCCGACTTTGACGTGGGAGTATGGTGGCAGGGCCACCTCCCCAACGTGACCGACCCGATCGTCGAGGCGGTCATCGAGTACGTCCGCGACTCTCTCGGCTTCCCTCGGGTCGGCATCGCCGGGTATTGCTACGGCGGTTACTACTCGGCCCGCTTCCTCGCGGAGAACCGTACCGTCCGCGCGGATGCCGCCTTTGCTGTCACGCCGAGCCAGGCCGCGTCCGGGGTCGACGACACCCTGGCTGAGATCGCCTTGGTATCCGGGCCCATCACCTATGCTTTCGCAGGTATGTTTATGTGCTGTTGCCAACTCGATAGGACTGCTGCGGGATGCGCCACATTCATGGCTGACCCTTTGAAAACCAGAGATCGACAACAGGATGCCTAGAGAGTTGGTGAATGACATTGTGGACACGCTAAACAATAGTCGAGCCACGGCTGCTCCTTACCAGTCGGTGGTGTATGGGAACAGTAACCATGGTTTTGGACTCCGTGGCGAGACTTTAAATCTGCAGGCGGACAATACTTCTAATCCGGAAGAGGTCTTTGCAAAGGAGTCGGCTTTCTTACAGTCTGTCAGATGGTTCGATACGTACCTGTAGCAAGGACATCATCCAGATATGAATTCTGGTGCTAGTCTCATCCCTTTCTTTCCATGTCCACAGCGGGGAACTATTCCCCCTCCTTTCTTTTCATCGATGCGTTCTTCTTTTGTGGAAATGTTTAGGCAAAAATAAACACATTCTACAGAACCAATCTGAAAGCAGGGGGGGCTCATCACTTGGAAGTTGGGGTTTTGTTCTTGTACGTATGTACCGCATCAGTCTATGTTGGCCACCGCGCAAGCCCTCCTGCTTAATCGAGGCACATCAGAATGCCGGTCTCTTCCCGTTTTCTTTTGTCGTTCCCGCTGCAAGGTTGATCGAGTAGGGAAAACCCAGAGTGCCTCTTTTTGACCGGCTTTTATCGTCACATTTTCATCGTACAGTACATTCAATGACCGCAATGCAAAGAAGGCCATGCCCATCCCAGACTCCCCAACCCGTGAATCAAACCCCAAACACCGACCGCCACTCAAGCATCAGGACCGGGCATGAGACTAAAACTCTCTGCTACCCCATTATTTGATACTTATATTGTAACAAACCACCCAGACCGTGTGTATGCTGAATCTTCGAATGATGTTCCCAATGCGCCTTTTTAGCGCCTCCTTGTATCCCGACCTTTCTTTTTCCCCTTTTTCTTGTCCTTGGGCAACTCCAGATGGGTCCCCTCGAGCTGCGTCGCCATCGTCGCCACCATGTACTGGTCGATGTTGTGCATCTTCTCGCCGAAGGCATTGTACTCGGCCTCAACCTCCTCTGGGGCAGGCGTGTCGGCAGATTCGACCAGTAGTCCCAGACCCGACCGCCCAGGCGCAACTGATCCTTCTCGTGGTGTGCCCTGTTGCGTGCTGACAGCCCCAGAGCCGGGTTTCGCCTCGGAAAAGTCCGCGTCATCCTGCAGGATTTCCTTCTCGGCGGCCCTCGCTGCAACCACATCCTCGGTGTCCTCTGCTTGCTCGAGTACTTTGGTGGCGGTACGAGTGTCGCTCTTGTCGACGCCGCCCAGGACGAGGTCCATCGCGGCATTAGCAGCAGCGTCGTGCTCGCCCATCAAGCCACCCGCGACCTCCTGCACCGACAGCTCGCCCTGGCGGTTGTTGAAGTAGTCCGTCGTGAATGCACCCTCCTGAATCACGACGTCGTCGAGCATCTGCTTCTGGCTTGCCTTCCGCAGGATGTTGGCCTCAATGGTGTGCTCGCTAACAAGGCGGTAGATGTGCACGTCGCGGGTTTGCCCGATACGGTGGCACCTGTCTTGGCACTGCTTGTCCATGGCGGGGTTCCAGTCCTGGTCATAGAAAATGACAGTGTCGGCACCAGTGAGGTTGAGGCCAAGACCGCCTGATCGCGTCGATAAGATGAAGCAGAGGATGCGGTTGTCAACGTTGAATCGGTCGCACAGAATCTGGCGTTGCTCGACTTTGGTGGACCCATCCAGGCGGAGGTACTTGTGGCCATGGATGTTGAGGAACTGCTCCAGGATATCGAGGACCTTGGTCATCTGGGTGAAGATCAACGCGCGATGACCACCGGCCTGGAGCTTGCGCAGGAGCTTGTCGAGGGCTTGCAGCTTGCCGCAGTCGTATTGCAGGAGACGCTTGTCCGGGAACTGAATGGAAAGACGCATGCGGGACTCATGCCAGGGGTCAACGGGCGGCTCAGGAGGGATGAAGGGAAGGCGCCTGACGGGTGCTGACAGCCGCATGTCGGCCTCTCCGAACGCCTGGACGCCCTTCCAACCAAGCAGGAATGGCTCCATGTCTCTCGTGACGACAGCAGGGGTGACGCAGGCAAACTTTGATATCGTTCGTTCCATGGACGCAGCGCGCTGGTCCAAGGTGGGTATCATGGTACGCAGGATGAACGAGTCCTCTTCAAACCAGCTCATGACCAGCTTGGGCACCCTTGGCCGAGGCTTGTAAGGTCGATTATCCGCGCCGATTGTGAGAAACTCACGCAGACGCTTCCCGTATATGGGCCGCTGCTGCCGTCGCAGTGCGTTGAGGTAGACGCAGTGCTGCAGTTCTTCGAAGCGGCCCCATCGGGCCGCGCTGTCCAAGAACCCAATCGTCGACTTGACACTGGAAGGGTCGAGGGTGTGGTGTGATGCCTGGGACCTGATCCGCTGGGTTTCGCGCAGGTCCATCAGGGCCCTGTGGGAGCTTAGTTGACTCACGCGTTCTGCTACCGTGTTGGATAGTTCTTCGTGTTGCGTCGGCACAAGATTCAGGAAGCCAAGGCTGACGGTACTCATAGGCTTCACCGCTAGCAATTTCTTGCGCACCAAGTGCTCGGTGACCTCGTAGTCCGATGCAACAGACTTCTCCATGCGGAAGGACGTCATGATGGGGCGATCGACAAAGAGGTCAGGATGGTTGCAGACCTTTCGCAGCTGCATCAAACAGTTGATGATCGAGAGGTAATTGCCGGACGACAGCGTGTCCCGCGTCTCGGAGCGGGCGAGGAAGCCATCGTACAATTCCCTTTGGCGTTTGGACAGGCGGCAGAACTCGACATGCTCAATCTTGGCAGGCATTTGTTTCTCCACGTCGGCCTTCAACCGTCGCAGCAGGTATGGTCGGAGGACTTTGTGGAGCTTCGAGATGATGGCACGAGCCTCCTCGTCCATCTGCTCACGGCCGTGCTCGAGGATCTGTGACTCCGGCCTGGCGAACCAGTCGTGGAATTCCTTGAGGTCCGCAAAACCGCCGACGCCATTCTCGGACGGCATCAAGAAGAACAGGAGGGACCAGAGCTCGGTCAGGTTGTTCTGCAGTGGCGTGCCCGTCAGCAGGAGACGCGAGTGGGTGTTGAAGCCAAGCAGCGTCTGCCACCTCTGTGACCTAAAGTTTTTGATGTTATGGGCCTCATCTAAAATCATGTAGTGCCACCTCCGGCGTCTGAAGACCTGGTTGTCCTGGAGCACAATCTGGTACGACGTGATGCACACGTTCCAGACGTCGTCATTGGTCCATCCTTGGCGCTTCCTCTTCCGCTCTTCCTGGGTTCCATAGTAGGTCAGGATCTTGAAGCCGGGGCACCACTTCTTGAACTCCATTTCCCAGTTGAGCATCACACTCGTCGGGACAATCACAAGGTGCGGCCCCCACACCTCGTGGGTGCATGCAAGGTGCGCCAACAATGCAATTGTCTGGATGGTCTTTCCCAAGCCCATTTCATCAGCGAGGATGCCGTTGGTGCTGTTCGCATAGAGTCCGGAAAGCCAGTCGAGCCCGTAGTGTTGGTACTCACGGAGCGTGCCACGCAGGAGGAACGGCACCTCTGTCCGTGGCGCCGTGGGTTGAGGGGAGCCGCTTCTGCTCGCTTCCAGTGGGGCGCTCATGCGCTCAAAAGACGTTGCGGTGTCGATGTCGGAGGGTTTTGTATCCGTCGTGCGAGGCGACTGACTGCGATCGGGACTGGCAGGATTGGTTGTGGCATCAACCTCCGGAGTCGTCTGCATGGCCTCCGAGTGAGCTGCTGCATTCGTCGGTTCCGGCGCTGCTGATTGAGGTTTTTCCGCAGAAGACGGAGACGCTTGTCCCGTGATGATACCGGTCATCTTCTGATCAGTGTCGGATGTGCCAGCTGTGTCCAAAGTACCGTTGAGCTTGGGCGTTGGCGGATGGTCTGCAGTAACCACCTTCGCCGCTTGTTCCTCGGTGGAGGGCCCAGCGGCATCAGCATCGGTCATCTGGGCATCACTAGGGTCGACGGCGCTGTCTGGGTTCTCGGCTGTATCTTCCTCGAGTTTCTTGAGTTCCTTCTCGCCAAAGAACAGACCCAGTAGCCCGGAAGGCCGACCCTCATCGTCTCCGCTGTCATCTCCGTCGTCATCCGAACCGCTCTCGTTGCTGTCATCATCGTCTGAAGACCCCATGTCGTCGTCCATGTCGACGGACTCGTCACTGGTGTCATCGTCGAGGGCCTCTGCCATCGATGTGTCTCCGCCGCCATTTGTATCATCTCTGTTTTCAATGTCCGGCAAGTTTGCATACTTTTCCCTGAGTTGCTCCTGTGTCAAGCCCTCGTCCGATGCGGCCGACTTACGGTCATCATCCTCTTCTGAAGAAGACATGTTGTCCTCGTCACTTGGCCCGTCCACGGAGGCCTCATCATCCTCGGAGATCTGGCTGTCGTCTGAGCCGGAATGTATGGGCTCGCCGTCCTCGTCTAGGAGCTCATCATCGCTTACATCCGAGTCGAACTGTGCTTGCCTGGCTAGAAGCTGTTGCTCTGAGCGAGAGACGGCTTCCTGCAGCGCCGCCTTGACACGCCTTTGCTCCTCTGCCTCCCATTCTTCCAGGCGCCGCCGGTTCACTTCTGCCCTCACGTTCTCCCACGTTCCAAACATGGCTTTCATGACAGTCCGGTACCGCCCGATCCACATTTCTCGTGCTTCCCTCTCAATCTCCTCATGGGACTTTGGCTGTCGCGACCTCCATACGGCCTGGCATGCCTCGGCAAGCTTTTTGGCCTTATCTCGGTGCTCCCTCTGCTCCCGGACCATCCACTTACGGAGGTTCTGGGCAGCTTTGACGAGGTGGTCCATGTGCGCATACTGTCGCGGCGGCTCTTCGGCGGGCTCGGGCTCGAATATTGCACAGGTCTTCCCGAGCAGACCGTCGGGTCGGGCTTCGTCCTCGATGCGTATAATTGTCTTGGCCTCAGCCAGAGCCATGTCGCCAGTGAAGATGGGCTCGTCTTCAGGTATCAGCTGTCCGCCATCAGTCACAGGTATGTTGTCAGCAGCGCGCAAGTATTCGTCGAGGTTCGAGGCCACTCTCTTCTTCTTGACACGGCCAGGATGTACGAGTGGCAGTTCGGTGAGCGGGACGCGGTTGACGCGTAGCTTGATTCGCGGCGTCGTTCTCGTAGCTTGTGCGGCCGGAAAGTCGTTATCTAGGCTGTCCCGGCCATTTCTCGACGGTCGTCGCGTCCTAGTTGATGACCGGCTTGGCTGCGTAAGGGGCGGCGAGGGCCTGCGAGTCCTGGGGGTGGACCTGGACTCATGGCCTAGTGACTTTCGTGCCGCAGGCTTCGAGGCCGCGCTGGACCTGGATGCCAAAGACTTGCTGGCCGAGGCTGCGCGCTGCCTCGCAGCCTGGTTGGACGCAGCCTGGTTGTTGGAATGACCCTGCCTAAGCTTGGATGGGGGGCTGTTCTGCGAGTATGACTTCCTAGTTATCCTCTTGTCACTGCTCATCTGCTCCAAAGGGACCGTGTTAAGGCGACCGGATTTCCGCTTGCCACCCTCGATGATGGTGGTGGGGCCCTCGGCCTCGAACTTCTTCCATGGCGGCGACTCGACGATCTTGCGCGTCTTTGATCCGGGCGGGGGAGGCGTGGAGTCGCGAACTCTGCGACGTTTCGCCGGCCTATCGTCCTCGGGCGTCTCTGCAGCACGAGCGTGTCCGTTGGCCAACCCGTTCCCGAGATGGCCGTTGGCGTGGCCATTGGTGTTGAGTGCAGGCGTCGAGGAGAAAAAGAGGTCGTCGGTTGGCGACTCGGGCGGCGTCGAAAGTGCGGATAAGGGAGAGTCTGGGGATGACAAGACGGCGTCATGTTGGGCGGTGGCGGCTGGAGTCTGGAGGGTGTCGGTGATGATGGGGGAAGGTCGGAGGGGTGATTTCGACGAAGACGGGTCACCGTTCGATGGTCTGTGGGCGTCGACGTCGGCATCACTGTCACCGGATGCAGTTACGGGGCGAGGTTGAGGATGAGGGCGATGAGTCTCGGACGGCGACGGCGAGGCAGAGGCAGCAGCAGCAGCAGAAGGCGACGCGCTGGGCTCCGTCATAGCGAGCGACGCGGGGAGAGGGCGGGACGGAAGGGGAACGGGGTCGGGATTCCGGCAGAGCGGGCATTTGACAGGCCAAAAAATAGGTCTGGACGTTTGCAGGGGTTCAAACTATTCGCATGTCGAGTCTGGACATGTTTGGAGCCTCGTGCGGTGCTGGAGGGCGCGAAAAGGGCGGGTTTGTCTCGTTGTCAGGCAAAAGGCTGGAAAACCTTGAGATGCGTGAGATGCGTTTAGTCCTGTCGCCTGCGCTAAGGCCTTGACTGACGGGCAGATTTCATTACGACCGGCCTGTCAGATACAGAAGGGACACCTAGTTGGTAGGCGAGGTACCTAGGCAGTCTGTTAGTGCTATCTAGGCAAGCAGCTTGTAGCTCTGGGCAGCTCCCTGGGAGAGAGTTACCCGCGTACCTTCGCTCCTCTCCATAGTACCTAGGTACCTGCCACAACAAGCCAATGCACGGGCCATTCCTGCCTCAGGCACAAACAGCTGCCACCCCCCAGCATCGAATTGAAGCATCACCTCCTCCAAGCAGTTCGCGGCGGCATCACGGCCCACATTGATATACCGCGCCTTCCCCACGTCACACACTGCGGCAAGACGAACCACAGTGGCAGTGGACTCACCAGACTGAGTCCACCGATTATTCTTCCCATTGTACAGCAATCAGGCCCCAGCGATAGCCAAGGCAGGTCTCTCTCCTCCAACAGGTTGATCGACAATTCGCATGGACAATTGAGCGACCGACCGACCGATTGACTGACTGACTGACCGACCTCCAGATGCTCTCCCGCCGAATCGCAGCCAAGGCGTCCCCGCTGCGGTCGACAACGGCCACTGTCGCGGCGCGCCGGCTCCCAATTGTCCAGCAACGGACCTTCCTACCTCCGTACAACCAGAACCTCGACGAGAGATACCCTGCGTACCCCAACCTGACCGATGTCGAGGATCCAAACATGGTACGTTGAGACAAAGGATAGAAATGCAGACAGGCAGACAGACAAGCCGAACAACAGAGGGACCTATGGCTGGCCCAGTGGCAGAGGGGGGTGGGAAGAGGAAGATGGGAACTCGCGCGCGGCAGGTTCGGGGGTAGCACATCAGAGCCGGTCAGAGATGCTAACGATGGGTACGCCCTCTCGCACAGAACGGAGGCTACGTCCAGCCCGCCCCAGTGAAGCGACAGTTCCGCGACCCGCACGGCGACTGGTGGGACAAGCAGGATCGGAGGAACTACGGCGAACCCTGCCACGAAGACTACGACCAGCTGGGCATCTTCACGCCGCACGAGTACACCTGGGTCAGCCCAAGCAAGGGTCTTGTCCAGATCGCAACCTTCATCGCCACCTTCCTGAGCGTCTGCTACGTGGTCAAGGCGACATACCCGGACCGGCCGTCGTTCCCTCGCGAGTTTGAAGACGGGCTGCAGCGAGAGCTCGGGGGTGCGGGCGCAACGAGGGTAAGTCCACCAGCAGACAGCGGATCGATACGGTACCCGCCCGTCACAGGTCTATGCTAACATCTGGGGCCACAGGCGAGATCACCAGAGGATCCGGAGCCATTCCAGGCGGAGGAGCTAGACTAGGCTGGTCTTGTACTTGTAGATATCAACCAACGAATTGGACTGGACTAGATTCACACATCATGGTTGTGATTTCTCCTTTGTACTGCACCTACGTATTCGGCTTCTGTGTCCAGTGGCCAAAGACATCTTGGACTGCTGCCAAGATCGAGCAAACCACCTCAAGATGAGAGCAAGCACCTACGACGGCAGCTTCTTCTGCAAGACATGCACACAGTATAACCTCCGCTCTTGCCTCGACAATCGGGCTGTTTGGTCTGCACCTGCTGTCTTCGGCCTCCGTGTGTCGAGATGGCCCGACATCTTCTCATGCGACAGACATGGCTGAGATCACACCTCAATTAGTTCCAGCCATTCCTTCCTTCAAGGGGTCTTGGCAGTCATCTCTCGGTCGGATGGACAGTTGAGGGAGGAAATGGTACGCCCAGCGTATTCCGCCCGTGGGAGGGGCCAACGGCGAACTTGGAAGCTGGTGGTTGAAACGGCAGGTGTTTACATGTCCTTCCGACAATTCGGGAAGGCTCGACCTATTCCACCGTCCTCGACCCGGCCAGTACTTCCCTCATTCCTGCTTCTCCTCTGGACTGGATCCTCCATGGCATTTGATCGTATTTGGTCTCCTTCTCCATTTCCCCTCTCCTCAAACTCTCCTCGCGTGCTGGTCATCACATGCCCTCGCCGCCATCCCATACCTCTCCTTGGCCTCGTCCTTCTCCATTCCGTCTCTGCTTCTCTCAGTCCCTCCCTCGCTGCGTCTTCCGTCCGCTTCTTCCCATTTGAACGTCTTGCTCCCCTTTTCCAGCTCCAGCTTAACATAGGGCTCCACCTCAGGATGCGATACGACGACTGGGACGTTCTGCTCTTCCCCTCCGGCCGAGATGATCGAGTGCCCCTGAAGGAGTTCAAGGTCAACTGCAATGTTGTCCCCGACGCCGACTTCTCTCACGGCCGTGCCACCTTTGGTGTACCTGTCATGACTTGCTTCGTCCCCGGACTCCAGCCAGGCGCCCCTTTCCACATCTCGATCCACTGCTGGGGCAGACCCAAGCCAAGCCAGTACACACAGAACTACAGCAAGCACCCCGAGCTGGCCACTTTCGAGGCCCGCATCTTCATTGATGGCCGCATGCTTGCGTGAGTGCTGTCCGGCCCGCCCTCTGCGTTCCAGGCTGCGTGCTGAGCTGGTTCCTCATAGATCCACACTGCTTCAGCCGTTCGGTTCCTGGCCTCATCTAATCGCCAGCACTTGTCGTGAGTTCCAGTATCCTCCTTTTCTCCACGATCAGATAGCCTAGCGTGAGCTGACTCCTCTTCGCCACCAGAGATGACGAAGCAGGGTGAGCTTGAGCAGTTGAAATTCCCCTCGTTCCGTCGCGAGTTGCTCTTCCAGAACCACTGGAGTCCCAGTGACGACCTGGGACGGATCAAGGTTCTCATCTGCGAGGGTTTCCCCAGGGATTCACCCTCGAACCCCATCGAGCGGGTCAAAAACGTTGTCGCATTCGCCTTTCAGCATGCGCCTCTGGGTCAGTCCTCCTGCTGGCTCCAAACATCCTGGCCTTGCTGACAATTTCGTCTAGAAATCCTCGAGACCAACGGCATCGCTTGGCCCAATCCGCAGATGTGGCGCCGGCCTCAGAACAACCCGGCCCTTCCGGTGCCAACCTTCTATCCCGATGACGGTGCAGACTCTCACCTACACTCGCCACGTCGCAGACCTCTCGCTGGCCAGGAAATGCCGACCATATCCACAGCTTTGACTGCCCCTCCTGGCGCAACTGCCACCCTTGACGCTGTCCACTCAGCTCCCTCGAAGTTGCAAAAGGCATCTACATCCTCCGCTTCGAGCTTCCTGGACCCGTTCAACGAGGCTGCCTATCAGGAATGGATCAACTCGTTGGGCCTCGGCCAACAACAGCCTCACATGGATACCAACACCGTCTGGCCCAGTTCCATCGCCCGAAGCAGTAACAAGTCTGGCACCGATCCCAGCATGTGGAGCATGCCGGCCTACCCGTCTTCCGCCATGCGTGACGTTCTCACAACGGAGCCAATGAACCTGTCCGGTCCCAGCCTAGACGAGGATACTCAGATGGAGGTCCTCAAAGTACCAACCAACACGCCGACTGCCTTTTTGGGTGCAGATTATGCAGGTTCAGGTCCGTTGGCACATGACTGTCTTTTCCGCTGTAGCTTCGAGTTATCTGACGATATCGCCAGGTCAATTTACCTGCAACATCCCAAATCCATCTATTTCTAGCGACTTTGCGCATTCGCTTACTCACTCCCTCCTGAATCAACCACATCCCCTTCCCGCCATGCCACAGTCCGTCCAACCACACCAGATTCCACTGCCAGCGAGCGAGGTCAAATCTCGGAAAGAAAATCGCCATCTCAATAATGCCGGCTCAGTTGGATCTTCCACCAACCCTTCGCCCTCAGTCGAGGCACAAATTCGCAAATTCTCCACCGCGAACACTGCCTTTGGTATCATTGGCAACGACCGTACAGGATCCTCTGCTTCCGGGTCTGGTCCCACATTCAGCCGTCGTGGCTCCGGCGCCGAGTTTGGTAAGGACATCACAAACACGGAGTCACCCAATCAGACTTACGCCGGAGTCGCCGCGTTGGGTACCGGCCCCGGCAGTGGCAGCGACAAAGGAACCAAGCGTAGCCGCAACTTCACCCCGGCTAGCGCCAAGGCCATAGACGAAGAGGATGAGCCCCGTCGAGCCAGTCCCCGAGTGCGGATGGCAAGCATCTTCCCATCGAATGCAGAAGACCACGAGCACGAGAAGTAATTGCAACACCTTTGGGAAACTTCCATCACACTGCTCCGGTGCAGATTAAAACAGACCTAGGCATTGAATGTCCTACTGTCAGCGGACTCGTCGTGCGGAGTTGTGTGGTCTCTGCGGTGGGCTCTTCTTGAACCTTTTTCAAAATTGTTATTTTGGAGGAATGACGAAATTGGAATGCGCGTGCGTATGAGCCTATTATTTTGTTTGGACTGTAGTCTTTGAGCTTCTAGCCCATACACACATTCATAGTTGATCTTATGTATGCTGCATCACCCACTGGCCAGCTGCGCATGAAATAAACTGGGCCTTGTAATAAACCATGAGCATGACTCCAAGTGATAGGCACTCGGTACAAGCGCGAAAAAAAAGGCGCGAAATGCAGCGATTATTAGAAGAAGATCAGGCGGCCGACGGTAGTGAAGCTGAGCGCGCGGGAGGGAATGCGTTGACAATAGGGACGTTCAAGCATTGGGTAGTGGAAAATGAAGACCATGACACATATATCCATCTTCATATGCCGCATTTTCGTGCTCTAACCGCCGTCATTAATTCATTAAGTAGTCTGTCTAGGCATGCATAAGCTGAGTTGTGTGTTATAAGAATACGAGACCCTGATTCTACGCTCCCAGGGTATCCAACATGAGAAATCTCCCCTTCTTCGTGATCAGGCCATCGCCATGTCGACCTTTTTCCCCTTCACGCTCCTCCATTCCATGAACCCACTTCCCACAATCGTCGTCGCCGCCAGCGCAGCACTGACCAGGAATGTCTGCATCAGCGCATCGTTGTAAGCCAGCGTGACGCCGTCCAGGAATTCGGCCGGTATAATTTTCTGGATACTCGTCGCGCCAGCAGAAAGAACCGTGGAAGGGTCGAGGCCAGGCGCGTAGTCGCCGACGTACTGAACAAGCTTGTTGCTAAAGACGTTCTGCGACACAGAGACGAATAGGCTCCCTCCCAGGGTCTGTGTGAACACCACCACTGCCGTGCCGGTAGGGAGATCCTTGTCGCTCAGGACTGCCTGGACAGCCATCAGGGGCTGCTGCATGCCAAATCCTACACCAGCTCCGGCAAGGATCTGGTAGCCGATCCAGACACCCGAGCCGGTGTCAGGCTGGAAGGTGGAGATGAGCCCGTACCCGACACTCATAAGAACCGTGCTTATGAGCATAAACGGGGTGTAATACCCTACCACCGATACGATAACGCCGGCCACGAGACTGAACAAGACGACTGAGATCAGCATGGGCAGGTTCATGATGCCACTGCTGACGGCGCTCGACCCCTTGACGGCCTGGAACCAGAGGGGCAAGAAGTAGATGCCCGAGAAGAAGGCGGCGCCGGTAGCAGCGGCGAAGGCAGCACCAGACCAGACTGTTCGCATCTTGATCACCCGGGGCGGAACGGTGGCATTGTCCTGCTGTCTCCACTGGATGAAGAGAAAGGCGGAAATAAGAACGCCAAAGACGACGAACAGGGCGATGATGCGCCCGTTGTTCCAGGCATACGTAGTGCCGCCCCACTGCAGGGCGAGGAGCAGGCACACGATCGCGGGCATGAACACGACGGTGCCAAGCGGGTCGAACTCGTTCAGGATCTCTCGCCAGGTCTTGTTTGTGGATGAGGCTCCGGCTGACAAGGCACCCTTGGGAGGCTGGAAGAAGAAGACTACAACGAGGACGGTGATGGCACCAATGGGGAGATTGATGTAAAAGCACCAACGCCAAGTAGCCTTGTCCGTAAATACACCTCCCAAGAGCGGGCCGGCGACCGAGGCAATGCCGTACATAGAGGTGATGCCTCCAGAATAGGCCGGACGACTCCGCAGAGGCACGGTGAAGGCCAATATAATCAAGGCCCCGGACAGGATCCCAGCCGAGCCTGCTCCGGCGATGGCCCGGCCGATAATCAGAGCCGTGCTGTTGGGCGCGACGCCGCAGATCAGAGAGCCCAGCTCGAAGAGCCCGATGGCGCTCAGGAAGACCCATTTGATATTGAGGTACGAGTAGAACTTGCCAAACAGGAGCTGGAGGGCCGCGGTGGTCAAGAGGTAGGCCGAGCCGTACCAACCGACGGCGTCCAGGCTGTGGAACTGGTCTGTTATCTTGGGGATCGCCGTGGCGATGATGGAGTTGTCCAGGGCCATCAGGAAGACGGCGAGACACAGGGCGATGGTGATCAGAATCAGCTTGATGCCGCCGGGGTACTCTGTCCCGTCCTGGCGGGTCTCTGTCCGCCGCAACTCGGACGCCGCCGTGGCCACCCTGGACAGGGTGTGGACCAGATCAGGGGCCGGTGCGGCCGCTTTTTCCTTGATGTTGACATCGACATGGTGGTATGTATCCGAAGGTGAATTCGGCTGCGGGATCTGTGCCTGCTCCTTCTCCATGTCGGCTGTGGCCATGCTGGATGATGTGGATTTTCGAGGTGTAACACCCAACGAGGACGGTGGATGAACCTCGGAGGTCATATTAGATGCTTTGTGTGTATTAAAAATGCTGCCAACAAAGATTTGTCCTCTTCTGCTTTTGGTGGAATGTGTCTGAGACAGTCGGTGGCTTGTTGTCAGGAAGATGCCGTCGCATGCAGATCGTGAATACAAAGGTGATGATGCATTTTCACACGCACTTCCCGGCCAGAGACAGCCATTCTAATATAACATGTTCAAATTTCTATTTCTATCGTCGCACCGAGTGCTGGAGTCATCACTGCGGCTGCGAAATGTCGCCGGCTGTAGGGTGCTCGGAGTTGGCGACACGGCATTTGGGCGTGTAACCATCCGTTTTTGGCCCTGCAGACGCTGGGGCTGGTTATGGTTACCACACCTGCTGCGAAACGAGACAGGCCGGCACCGTGTGGCTCCCATCAGCCGCCGAAGTTGGCGATGCCGTAACGGGCCTGGCGCAACAAGGGGCTCGGCAAGATTTCTCGCCTGTGCGTGTGCGGGAATCGGGCTCGGACAGATTGGAGCCCGGCGTAGGAGCGTGGGAGTAGGCTAAACCGGGGTTGAGACCTTTCAAGTCCCTTCAGTATGTAAGCAACGGTGTGTCATCCGGTCAGATTTCAAAATTTGCCCTGCAGCCATCAGGATGACGACTGTCCGATATCCTTTGATTCCATATGAATAAGCCCTGGGCTTCCCTTTCCTTCGTCCCACCACATGGAATGTTCCTGACTAAGGAAGCAATCCCTCTCCGGAGCTGCCAGGATTCGGAGCGTCTATTGGCAGTAATGTGCGGCCCAAAACCCCTTTGTGGCCTCGCCCGGTCATTAGGACTCTCCGATTACCGTTCAGGCCGAAGGGCGTTGCGCACCTTCTGCTCTGCTCTGCTCTGCTTCTGCTACCTCTTTGATGTTGCGCACCTTCGCATTCCACGCCTTGGCGACCCCTAGCTGCTTACTCTCGCACTTGGCCTGCCGACGTAGCAGCGATCCAGGCCTGCACGTTGATGACTCACAGAAGACTGGCAGCCATCTCACAGGGGTGCTTCATTCAATCCGTCTTTTTCAGTCTCCATGTCACGGACGGGCATCCCCGCTTGGCAACCCCAGTCGGCAGGACCTCACTTCCACTCCCCAATTTCCTTAAAAGTACTCGACACCTCAACATGTCCTTGAAGTCAGAACTGTCATACCCCTCAGTAGATAGTCTATCACAATTCAAACAAGGTCAGACGGTTACAGCTGTAGCAACCTCGGTGGCCCTTTCTGGCCAGGTTGGCGTGAGAAATTGCGTGAATACGGTACTCCGCTCTCGCACGAGCTCTGTTTTTGTCTCATTTTTCTTTCCTTCTTTCCTTTTCGACTTTCCTCCTGTTTCCCTCTTCTTATTGTTTTCCTCGTTTCTTTTTCGCATCTGCAGGACTCGGCTGGGGGACCGACCCAGTGACCCTGCGCTGTGTGCCTTTACTATTATGGCGCATGGTCGGTGTAAATAACTCCGGTCAATATGCAAGGCTTCAGTTCTTGTACATCAAGGGTGTCCGCGATAGCTTCTTGTATCTGATCTGAGTGTAATATTAGAGAATCATTTTCAGTCCAGGCCATGACACACATGCAGGTTACATACTGAACACTTTGTCCAAGAACCTCTGAAACCGCGTGCCTCGTTCGCAGATAGTAACATGGTGGGCCTTAAATTTCCTCTCGCCAAGGTCAAACGGCGTCAGAGAAGAGATCACGCTCAACAAGTTTATGTGAATAGTTAGGGAGGATGTGGCATCTTGTAACAAGTTCGAGGGCAGGGATCGGATTTCATCTACCTCCGCACCCTCTACGGCTGTATTGGCTGCTTCCGCTCCGCTGAGTTTTCTAAACTCGAACTTGCTAGATCAACCGGCTCGCAAATTGGTCCCACTCGGGTTGAGGTTCTCGTCCGGCTGGGCCATTTGTAGCTTCATATCGGACCACTAGAATCACGACCACCTGGCCACGCCAGCTGACAGTTTATATACATATTAAACAGATCATGATGACAGACAACTTACCGGGGCTACGCTGCTGAATTAAGCGGTAACAACTCGCTCGCGGCAACCTTCCTAGGTAAATACAGAAGATGATGCTTTCCATCCGAAGTCTTGTTAAACCTCTGCTTCAATTGCCCGACCTCGCCACGAGTAGCCTATCATCCTGAAAAGTTAAAATCGGTGAGTTCCTGTAAGTCGGCTTTATCGATGAAAGGGGAGATTTGCATCTACAAAAACGGAGGGTACATCCATATATGTACCCCTAAATATATAAACGCCTTTATCAAAGCACCCTTATTTTTCAAAGTTCCTTTATACCTTTAAAGCATCTCGCTTACTTGAAGGAATATAAAGAGTACCAAGTTGAGCCTTAAGTAGTGCTTAGCAGTGCCTATTAACATTATTCATTCTCGCCTTATTTAGCCCTTTCTTAACTTAATTGCTAGCTAAGGGAAGGGGGGATAAGCAAATAAATAGCTAAATAAAGCAAAGAATTAGTTGGAAGGAGGTAATTTAAGTGTTTGGATATTAAGTGTATATTACGTAATTATGTATGGATGTACCCTCCGTTTTTGTGGATGCAAATCTCCCCTTTCTTATCGATAGGTTATTCCGGAGCGATATGTGGCCAATCCATGCCACTCGAAGTCACAGAATACCTAGTGAATTGTCCAAATGGTTGGATATTTGTGTAATGTGTTGATTTAACTACCTCGTCCCGTCATTTGGCAGGTGTAAACTTTAGGAATCCTGTGCTTCCAAACACTAATTACGCCTACGGAAGATCCTCAGAGGTCATAGTTATTGTTTACCACCATCATTACAGCGAGGAAGTAACCAGCCGACCTACTTCTACCAGCCCGTTCCAGGGGGCTAAACACTGCGTCATCTGTCCCCACACGAACTCACCGACAACTATAAATACAGGTCGACTTTGTACCCGTTGAACAAATAACAGCTCCACATTTGGTAATACGTACCGATTGGTCACGCTGACGTGTGATCAATCAGGAAACTGTCCAGCTGGTGACAACCCAGCTAGCATCTGCCTCGGTATGAAGCAGCCTTGGGAGCATGAGCTACGAGTAAGTGAGGAGCAAGAAGATGCCCAGATCTTGGCATGTGTTAATGAGAGTCCAAGGGCAAGCGACTTGTCTGCCACATCCCCAAGCTTTCGGTTCCAGGGCGACAACATCCGGGACAGCGTCTGAATCGGGGGAACGCAATACTGGTCCCGTGACAACGCATCGCAGGTCTTGAGGCTGCCTATTCAATGGCGGAGGAAACCAGGCTGCTGCGTGGGACAAGCGTCGTCGAATTAAGCTATGTGGAGAAACCGATCTCGGGACGGGACCGGCTCCGTCGACCTAAATTCGGGTTATCCCTCCTCTTCCCCACCTGTTGAGACGACGATGATAGAGCCGGCCCGGGTGCACCATTAGTTTGGTCCTAATTGCATATCTCCGGCAACGGGCCCGTTTGGCACCTTCAAAAGCGATCTTTCTCCAACAGAGTCTGTTCGCTCTCAACATTGTTATTCTGACAGCTGATTTGACTGGGAGATTAGAGTTTGTGAGACAGCTAGCAACTGCTTCCGCACACTGGCAGCCCATTGAGCTCCTCTTGTTTTCCCTTCAAGACTTTAACACGCGCGACATGCCGTTTGACATAGCGGCATGGGGCATTGTGGCCCTGGCTGTTGCGGCGTTGGCCATGTTGACATATCGCAAAGGAATTCATGGCAAATACGTGAGTGCTGGAGAATCGCCCAGTCCTCCTAGTATCTGTGTTACCGCTCACGCAATTCCAGCGCCGAGCCCCTGCGGACTTAGATGAAAAAGCCATGTTAGAGGCATGTCCTATGAGCGGTGTTGAACCCCTTACGTCCTTTGATTGGACTGCAAAGAAACCCCTGGCCTTCCGCCCTTTCAAGCCAGTTTATCATATCACCATGGCGGTTCAGAACTCTGCGCCCGCAGATCTGATTGTTATGGACCACAACTACGAGGATCGGGTCCTGGAGAGACGACAGCTCATGGCCCAGAACCCGAACATCGTCCTAGGGGCTATTCCGCGGGGAAGGGCAGCTGTTGAGGAGCTTTACTCGTTCCTACTGTCGGACTACCTGCCGCAGAGGTTCCCAACCATGTTCTCCCTCTCCGATGACGGCAAGATCTTTCGAAACGCGGTCACCGGTGCTTCGTTCCCTACTCTGCCACCAGATGACTCGGTTCAAGCACTCCGAAGACTCGGAGAGACTATTGAGGACGACATGTTCCTGCTTCACGAAACCGAACAGGGCCACCGCAGCGTCGCATACGTCTGCTGCTATTGCTCAGGGTTTGATCCGTCACAAAAGTTGGACAAGTTACTCCCCGAGATCCATAAACCTGTGCCCAGCTACAACAAGATTGGCCCGAGTATGGAAAGGTATTTCAAAAAATTAGAAGTTGGCAAGAATGTGAAGCGTGTGAATGTAAGTGCATGTGCCTTGTTTCTCGACATGAAGCGTCGGTAGGAGTGCATCCTTTATGTGCGTACTGACGTCCTCTTGACGACAGTGGTCTGTCGTAGATTCTCCCATCCTCTTCAATTCCAAAGGCAATCACGTGAACGAAGAAGACTTGGACCACGTAATTCGGGACGAAGACATCGACATAAGCAAGGTAAGTTATTTCCCACTGCTACAGAAACCTAACAGCTGACTGGATGTGTACAGGCACGGATACGGTGTGAGCTACAGACTTTGAGCCGTCTCCCAAAGACTAGAGCTCTTTTGTTCTCATTCAAGACACACCTGTACACCCTCGAGGAGATCAAGTCAGAGGGACTTGGGCCGCAGCTTGCGGATGCTATCGACGGCCTGGGCAAAGGGAATGCGCCTGGGATGTGGCAATACAAGGGCGCACTCCGTCTGGGGAAGAAGGTGAATGAGTACTTGCGGTCATAAAGCTATCAGTTGACAGTAGACTAGAGACGGAAGGGTTGATTGAGAGCGAGGTGCATTGTAATTATTTACTGACTACCCTGGGGTATGCATTCAGCATGGCCAGGACCGTCAAGGACGCTCAATTCAACAGCCAGGTTCGTGGAGCAGGCAGCGATCTGTTGCCTAGATGTTGGTGTTATCTCCACGCACAGCATCTTCGATGGGTACCGCATACATGAATCGCGAAGGCTCGGAATTGCAGGTCCTGGCCCATGGTCCTGGATTTGCTGAAGCAAGTGTCTCACCTGGGACAGTCTCTTGTTCCGCGTTGTCTGCCAATTCGGAGTAAAAGCAATGCCTGACATGCATGCACATGTATGAAATCATACCGGTATTAAATACGCATTTGAATGTTGACCGGCGGGTAGTTCGATCGTATCAAGAGGGCAGACACTGCTCTTATTCACCGTCTCTTTTGCAAGGTAATGTGGATCCGCTGGACCCCTCAACTTTGGTATTCATTGGTGGGCGTGATGCTGCCGCTTGACTGGGGGTGGCATTCTTGGCGGGGTCAGCTTCATGCAGCTTGTTGTTGACTTCAAAACCGCCCCGTTGCGAGTATCCACCCCCAACAACACTCACGCGTACATGTATGTATATTCGTTATCCAAGTCCGCCACCCTCCTCAATACCACCCCTAGCCTGTTGGTGAACTGGTGCATCACAGACCAGCCACCATGGGTCGCGTAAAACCCCGCAAGACACCCCCAAACACCATCACCGTAGGCCTCTCGGTTCGTGCTCGACGCAAAACCGGGAACGCCAGGGCGGCGTATCAGAAACGCATCAGCCAGACCCTGAAGGGCTTGCGAAACCTGCCCATCGATCCTCTCGAGCGTCTCGATGTCCTGATTCCCCGCGCCGGCCTTGTGCGCACCAGCTACCCAACCTGGGTCTCGTCGGCCGACAAGGCTCAAGCGCTGTGTCAAGCCTTGCAGAAAGATGGCCCAAACGCCCGCGACGTAACGCCCGTGCTCATGGACTTCCTTGACCAGGTAGAGCGACACTTCCGCCTCCCAGTCCCGGAACTGCAGCTTGAACGCGGCACGCCTCCTGATCCACAGCCTCCCTGCCATGACAGTTCCAACCCACCGCTGAGGGTGCACTGCTGGGAGCAAATAATCAAGGCTTCCAGCCTACCCAACGACATGCCAGTTGTCATAGCCAAGGAGCTTATGGAATCACTGGACGCGGGCCACTCTCGCTTCATACGAAAGCGGAACAAGGGCATCGCGAAGAAGAGGGCCAGGATCGCTGCTGGCCGCGGATCCGAGGCTACCGTAGCATTGGATCAGACCGTGGAGCAATTAATGCCCAAGTCACCCTTTGCAAAAAGGCTAGTCAGGGTGCACACGCTTTTACATACTCCTTGGACTGAACCTAGGCCAAGGGCGTATATCGAGCATGATGATGGCAACAACGAGGATCCGGACTTGGGCGAAGATGCAGACCAGGATATGGAGATAGACGAAGCCGAGGAGGGCTACGACATGAGGAATAACGAGGACGACGACAATTCATCGGAGAACGGTTCCTTCATGTTTCAAGATGACTGGGAAGGGAATGAGCCTGACATGGACGACCACAATTTACTCCTTGGCGCTTCCGCGAGACCTATCGCCGACTTTGCACAGAAGTCACCGACCCGGCAACCGTTTGGGGATCTCGCTCAGCTGCTTTCTAATGCACCGTCTGCCGGTCAAAAGATCGACGTCTCCCAGGTCGACTTTCAGGGCTCGACTGTCAGCATCGCGTTCGGCGCGTCCGCGCATGCCGAGCGGACTGCTAAGCAGGCGAAGCGGACATGAGGAAGAGGTGGAACCTTGCTGCGGATTGAGATCCCTAGAACCTGCGCACCAATTCTTCCGGCGATGTGTTCTAGGCGAAGGCGACAGCCTAGGCCAAGCAGACGCTCAAAGTCACAGTCAGAGGGACGAAAGATTCCTCGGAAGTACATCACAAGAACATTCTGGTGGATTGTATCCATGACAGTGTCCATACTTACACAAGCAGCTCAAACGCTCTGCATATTATGATGTCGCCGGCAAGAAGCTTCAGGAGTTGACAAAATGATCGTTTGGGGTGTAGAGAGTGGTGGTGGGCTGTTTGGCACATGCAATGGGCGGCCGAGAGACTGATAGCCCAGGTGCCTTCCATTGCGTCTGGACCAAGCCCTCTGGCCTTCTCACCACCACCAGCCGAACGACAAGAGATCAATCAGTACTTGCTCCTCAACACCGCAATGGCACCCGCATGAAGGCTGGGTGAAATATAGCGCCCTGTTCAGAAACTGCCGGCTCCCCCAACCCGAATCAAAGGCTTCATATCAAAGACACTTTTCGAGGCCACATCGCTCTGCACCGGAATTGACGAAAGCTCCGGGGGATGGACGGATGCCCCCGACAGTTGCGCACCGCTGCTCACGGAAATCCGAAGGGGTCGTTCTCTGGCTCGGGCGGAGCCGCACCAAACTCAAAGAAGCTCTGGGGCCCAAAGGCCAAGTCCGGGCTCTGGATGGCGGTCTGCATCGACTGCATCCCGCCGACTGAGCCTCCCACGCCACCGAGGCCCGAGGCCACAGGTCCCCGGAAGGACGAGCCGCCTGGGTCAGCATACAACCCAAAGGTCATGCCCGGTGTATCTTCCGGGCCCGAGTCGCCCATCATGCTGCCAGGACCTCCCTTGCCCAGACCGCTCCCTGTGCCGCTTTCGAGTCCCTCTGCGACGGTCGAGGCGCTGTCGCCGAGCAGTGAGGCCGCGGATTTCTCCAGCCCGTCCGCCATCAGGTAAGCGAGGTGCCATTTGCCCGCCTGGATTGATCTGAACTGTGCGACCAGCCGGTTTGCCAGGTCGCTGACAAGGCCAGCCTCGACCAGCCCGTCCTGCCGCCTGGCAGCCAGCTTCAGGAGGAACATGCAGGCAAAGCATACCATCGCATGGACATAGGTGGGCATACCCCGGAGGCTGGCGGCTATGTCGGGGTCCTGGAGGACAATCTCGATGATGTTTGTCGCCGCCGCGATGGCACCCGAGGCAGCTTCCCGCAGCGCGACGGGGATGGCATCCTTGTTTGCAAGCCCGCGAAAGACGTGGCTGAAG
Source organism: Diaporthe citrichinensis (assembly GCA_014872995.1). Lineage (NCBI taxonomy): Eukaryota > Fungi > Ascomycota > Sordariomycetes > Diaporthales > Diaporthaceae > Diaporthe > Diaporthe citrichinensis. The sequence continues at coordinate 15,027 of JADAZR010000136.1, read as the reverse complement.
AGGTAGAGCTTCGAGAAGTGGTAGTAAATGAGGGCATTCTTGACTGGAAACTCGCCAATCGTCGAGGAGCAACCTGTGAACAAAACAGCAGTTAGATTGATTGATTCGCGTGATCGAAAAGGAGGGATGGGCGCCGCTCTTCCATGTGACTTCAATGCCAGGATGAATACTAACTCTTGAGTGTCGTCGACCACACGCCCACCCAGTGGTCGAGCTGACGGCTGTAGTGCGCAATCTGCAGCGAAAAGGCCGGCGGGATCATAACCCCGTTGTCGGGACCAAACAGCTCGTGGATGCTTGCTAAAATCAAATGCAACGAGACCTGGCTGATCAGTCTCTTGTCATGGTCCGTGGCTACCGGCGTCTTGAGAAACTGCTCCCAGCCCTGGATGCTGGCGTCCTCGCACACCAGAGTCTGCCGGCTATAGAGGGTGGAGAGGTTCCTGTCACAGATGAAAAGATTATACCACAGGCGGAGGCAGTCAGCCGCGTCCTCGCCGCCCTCCATCAGTACTCTCTGATAATTACCGCTCAGGTTGATTTCGGTGGCCCGACGGATCGCCATTCCGGACAGGGTCCAGCTGATATCACTCAGCCAGTACGAGGCCACGCAGAGGGCCCTCAGGTGGTCCCGGTTAACTCTCCTGTCGAATATACTTGCCGATATTAACCGCCGTAACTCTCTGTTACAGACCGGGTAGATGTGATTTGACGCGGAATCATGCAATGCGGCGACGGTCAGGATGCTCGCGGTCAGGATGGCGCTCCGCGCCCTCAGCGCGTCGAGTGTCCGCCAGCGGCCACCGATCTTGTAGACAAAGTAGTCCAGCTGCTCGATGTAGAGGTCAAAGAGCCGCTGGGCGTCCGCCAGGGAGATGTGCCCCACGGCGATGAAGTCCCGTACGGGCCCGCCCCCGGAGTGGAGACTCTGGGCGTCCTCGCCCGAGTCATGAGAGTGGAGGGGCGGACGGCTGGCTTGCGGGTTGAGTGGCGAGATGGAGGGTGGGAAGAAACCCGCATGATGCGTTGTGACGTCGGTTATGCCTTCGTCCAATATATTCATCATCGTGGGCGAGTTGTTATCTCCAGGAGACACGCCGCCGCTGTCTTCATGCTGCTCCTGCCCTCCTGGATCCATCGTGTCTGGGCCAGCCCGGTCAGACGAGCTTCGCAGCCCGGCAAGTGGAGGAAGAGCAGAGCGTTCTCGCAGCTCTTGAACACCCGAGTATATCAATTCGAGATCGCCGACGATGTCCTGGTGCCACCTACCACGATCGTCAGACACCTGCGTGACCGGCCAGTGAGTTTGGAAACCACGTCCGCCCTTTTGGGGGACTATGGGAGGAGGCCAACAGATATTGATATTGACATTGACATTGATAATGGAAGAGGACAGGCTTACTGAGACCTCTCATCCATGAGCATCTGTAAACTCTTGTTGAGCACACACGAGAGGTTTCTTTGTTTGCACCTCACACACGGAGGCTTTCCATCCTCCATGTGACACCTGATCTACATGGCGAGGTCAGGCACGCTGTTGAGTCTCGCAAAAGGTTTCGGTAAGGGCGGAGTTCCGAACAACAAGAGAGACTATAAAAGTGACATGAAGAAGGGCGGGCCCCCTACCTTCTGCTTACGACATGCTGCACAGGCCTTCACCTTCCGCGATATCTCCACAGAGGCCAGGGAAGGGTTCCGCTGAGGAGGCTGCTGGAAGGGAGGCACGTCGCCACGTGGTGTGGAAACGGGCTGGAAGGGGGACGGGTGGCTGGTGCGCCTAGCAGGAGCAGTGTCCCCGGTCTGGGCCTGGGTCAGGCCAGCCGAGGAACCTGAACCCGGTGGCAGATCATAGCCGCGGCGCCTGCTCTAGATTCGTTTGTACGTAGCCTCTGGGTCAGCGTCACCTGCCAGCGACCAGAAACGGGACATAGCTTGCGAGGTGGTGTTGCCGCATAGGGACGGGCAAGGAGGGTCCAATATCTGAAATAGGAATGGGAGGCCCAAAGGGGGGAGGAGGGGAGGGGGGGAGGGCTTACCGTAAGAGGAGGGCTAGCCATGTCCTGCGACAGGGAGTCGGTTACTTCCTGCCAGGATCTCTTGGCCATGAGCCGGACGGTACTGTACTGGGTACACCCAAAGATTGGCCTTGTGTCAGCTTGTGTTGCTGGCCCGACGAGAGTCGAATCAGGGGAAACAGACTGCGGCGACGACCTTCTCGCGCGGGCGGATGCATAGTCGCCAGAGAGTGGGCGGGACGAAATTGTGGAGATTAGCTAGCCGGAACCAGGGGCGGGGGGCCAGGGCAATCTGGGGATGCTCGGCAGAATGGGCAGAATGGCATGTCAGACTTTAGACTTTCTCGGTACGCGCAGCGTGTTTCTCTGACAAGTTGCCAGGATCTGCTTGTTGGGCGGAGGAGCGTGGGAGGGGGGGGGTGGGCGGTGGGCAGGCGACAACCACGCCGTCTCTCCCAAGCCCAAGGGCAAGGGGGGAGGGGGAGGGGGAGGGGGGAAGACCAGGACTTGGGGGACCAGGACACGGGTGCCAGGGCGAGGGCAAAAAACAAGGTTTGCTCCCACTCTCGGGCATCGTGCGATAGGCCGGCCTGGGCCAAAAATCGTACCATATCTCCCAATGAGGCAGGCCAACCACCAAAGAGAGTCTCAGTCTGGAAGGCTGATAATTCTGAGAATTCGCGATAGTCGGCACCAAGGTGCGGAGCAGAGCTGCTTTGATCGAGATTCCCGTGTTCTAGAAGCAGCGTGAGCTGCATTCTGTGCATGCACGATACTGACTCGTAGATGTGACGGCTCTTTAGTACGCTTCAGGGTACTTTTAGTGTCGTAGTGTAGATCGACACTAATATTACCCGACGCCTCTGTCCCATTGGTGATGGTGCCCAGGTGGTGGTCGTGCTCCTGCTGCTGCTGCTGCTGCTGCTGCTGCTTCTTGCTACGCCCTGCGCACAGGGGGCATCTGGAGCCGTAGGCCCAAGTTGGTTCGGATCTGATAGTGATACTGAAGGTTGAAACTCTGACAAATGTGTCATAGATGTCGGTGTGATTCGGTCAACAATAGAGCCCGTGATGAGGGCGGCCGTTACGCCGGCGGCCACTCCCATGCCTCGTATATTGTACCAAGATACACGCGACTCTGGACACGTCCTATTGGTCTCGGTTTAAAGTACAGCACACGCAGAATATCCATGGCTGACATGGCACATCAGCAGCCCCTTGGCAAGGTGTCTCTTCTTGTTCCCTTCTTTCTCCTTTGATCGACCGCCTCTATCACATCTTCGCGTTCTGCTGGACTCGTTCGACCCTCCCAGAGACAACACCCGACGGTGGGGTTGACCGTGGATGTAGGCGGAAACATATGCTCTGGTCTGGAGTCAACCCCGGAAACACGTGCTCGAGTCATGACGGCATGGTTCAGACGAAGTCTAATCATCAGTGCACACTGTCCTGTACACAACAAGTTGAGCCCAACCCTATCAGACCTCTGGCAGACCACCACACGGGACAGCAGTTGTTTGTGCCCAGGTGACCAGGCCCTCTCACCGTTCGTCGAAGGTGGTTGCATTGCGTCGGGATATGTTGGCATGATTTGGCATGGACAAACGCCTGGCTCACGGGCAAGCCTTGCGTGTCGCCCATGCCTCGAGGCGTGTAGCCCGATTGGACCGTCCATCCATGTACAAGCACATCAAAAGGATGCCCCCCAATCGCATATACGCGTCATTGCATTGGCTGGGTGGTGCGCAGCGTATCTGTGTTTACTTGCGACGCAGGAAGCAGCTACCCGGTTGCAAGGGTCACTGGCGTATGGATATGAAACTGGTGTCATTATATCTTCGCTTGTTAATGGTTAATGGACGTCAAGCTTCCAGAAATTCTGTTGGGCAGGCCACGTGCTGGCCCTGATCCAGGCCGGCGGCCGCGGCCATCAATCCCTTCACACCCGGTGCTGCTCCTTTGCTGACAATTATTCGAGCACTGAATCTTTACCATGTTCTCAAGCGGCTCAGAGTGTGACTTGGGGGCCGATTTCAGATTCCATTGCTTTTTCACCCGTGTCTATTTCGACACCACATGCATGTATGTGGTCCTGTAACAAGCCGTTGAGCTGCATGCATCTCAGGGTTGTATGCATCGATTTCACTGTACAGTAAGCTCGCAGTGGAAATGTGTGCATCTAACTTGACTTCTTCGCCCGGAGACGCAGATCCCGCAAAGAACAAATGGCATGATTCTGCGTAACAAGGTAACAACGCCTTCCAAGCTTGGCCTAATTGCCTGCTTAGCTTCGGGCACAAGTGCTGGCGCAAGATTGGCGTTCCAAGGATGGGTTGCGCTTGAAAGCGCCTGGTGATTACTAACCGTTGTAGATGTCAAAGATGAAGAGGCTTGCAAGCAAGTTTTGAAACCACCCATCTTGTTGTTACCAACAAGGCAGAAGAAGGCTGCGCCGTAGGTACCCGACCAGACGGTGATCAGCTCGCCTTGAGCTAAAACAGCAGCAGGTCGAGTCAAACCGGCTTGGCAGAGGTCAGCGAGCAGGAGCGGCCTTACGGCTTTATTGGGTCTCCGGCCCCGTTAGGCACCAAATGTTTGTAGAAACCTGCGTGGAATATCATGAGAAGTTCTTCGTGGAGGTTGTGATGACTTGGGATGACATCAGTGACAATTCAAGTTGTAAGCCGTGTCCTACACATGCAATGACTATATGGCATGGTATTCCGATGGACTGTCTCCTTGCCTTTTCCTGCGAGCAAACTCTTGTCCCGAGGCACATAGAAATGAAGATTTCTCCCAAGCCGAGACGCGGGTAAGAAATCATATGTGCAACGTTGCTGTTATTGTACAAGGCGCCGCAGGCTCTTGCTCAGCTGGTAATGGGGGGCTGTGCATGCCTGAGAAGGATCGTTCTATATTGATGATGGCTCTTGAGCTGTTGGTGGCACATTGTTTACGGCAACATCGATGACAACGTTGAGACAGGAAATAGATATGGATTCACTGCTTTCCCGACGATCCGAGGCTGGAAATATTCACTCCCATCCGACCGGAACGTCTCGCCTCCAACTTGCTGAGTCGCGCCACGCACAGAAAGCAACATGATGATCGCCGCATGCCGACCTTCTCCAAATGCAAATAACGAACCAGGACACGGAAGAAGACAAGCCGTCTCGTATCGCCCAGTGGAATGTCTTCACAAACAGCGACCGTTCGCTAGAGGTGATATGATCCACACCGTCCCCAATATTGCACGACACACCTCTTGATCAGCTAGGTTCAAGATTGAATGTGGCGACGCCGACGGCCGGGCACGAGACTGCTGGGAGGGTGTAGCGGATCACTTGTCCCCGCGTTCTGTCACGGCTCGTTCCCTGGCCCCGTGTCTTGTCCGGCATGAGACATACCTCACAGTCTGGCTTCTGATAGGGCTTCACCATCTTCTGGGGTGGCTCCTGTCGAGCGCTAACCCCCCCCCCCCCTTTTCTTTTGCCCTGGCCCACCTAGTGTCAAGTTTGGCACAGCGGTTACGTTGTGAACCGATGAATGGTAGCTCACTGCTCTCATCCAAGTTTTCCACCTCAGAATCATCCACTATTGGCGCTGGAGGCATCGATATGCGGGCCTGAAGGAGACAACGGCTCGGACATAGAAAGTATGGTCTTGTGGTGAGTTTGCACCATCAATCTCAATCCCAATCTACCACTCTCAGGCAGTGGAGTGCCTTGATCGGGGCGCGACCCAGGCGGGCCACGCGAGTAAGCCATTTGCTCCAGGTTCTCAAGGGGTCGGTGATTTCGTAAGTAGCCTTCGAAGCAGCGAGCTTGAACTGTGTTTCAAGTCAAAGGCCGTCATACGCCGGTATGCTTTGTCGATTCCTGGCATCCGAGCTCCCCTTCGTCGATTACGAGCCGGTCTGAGGGACCGTGATTGTAGTCCTTCCAGTCGAATCCGAAAACAGCAAATGAGGCGGCGGCTAGTCCCACGATCACCCCGACGGCAATTATGGCGGTAGTCTCGTTCAGCCATCTCGACACGAAGAACCGCGCCGCTTCGAGTAGACGGGGCCATTCTGGTGATATTGTGGTTGAGGTCGGCGTGGATGTTGGCAATGCCAGTCCGCCGGCAGCCTGGAGGAGGCAGAGGACAAAGACTGCCACCGGATGACGGCTTAAACACGTGGTCGCTATGAGCTGCATCTCAATGATATCTTGCAGAGTCCTCGGTGACTAATAACGGTTTTTGACGGCCAGAGTGGTTCGGCAGCCGGTGATCTTGTGCACACAAGATGAAGTTCAAATGTTGACAGGCTCGCACAATAGAGTCAAGACTTTGTCCCACGGGACATCGGAGGTGGCCTGTTAGATATCTGATCTCTCCTCTGCAGACCTCAGCTCACTGCCTGGCGGTCGTGGGCCCGATGTCAGTCTCAGGTGGAGCACCACGTGTCGGTGTGTGACAGCAAGCCAAGCTACCAGAAGGATTGACGTGTCGTCATGTTTGGAAGAGTGTCAGCCATTGGCGCCTATTGACGACAGCCAGAGCTGCTCTCACAGGATGCGGACCCCGGCTTGTACCGCCAAACATAGACCTCGAGCCACGTTGTGCCATCCTCTTTCAGCGGGCCCAAGTCAGCTCAGTCGGGGCTGAGGCGTCTGGGGTGTCGCCGATCCGGGCCGTAGGACTGCAGACCGCTAGGCATCGAGCATCCAGGCATCCTCGCGGGCAGCTATGAGAACAAATGTGCCAGCCAGGCCAGGCCATAAATGATGCCCCATACCAGTTCATTAACACTAATAAAATCGGTCTAGTTGTCTAATCGTGCGAGGTCGACCGTCAACGCGCACTGTGATCCGGCGCCGGAACCGAGGCCCCAATCCGATCGGGCGCGGGCCGCGGATCCACCGGGCGGGCTTGAAAATTCCTGCCTCGGACTTATGACTTGGCACGCGAGACACACTGTAATCAAGTAGGTCCATGGAAGCATTCGCACAACCCCCGCCAAGATGCCACCCAACACTCCCGTTCTCTTCCTGGACGGAGGTCTCGGGACGTCCCTCGAGGATAAATATGGCCTAAAGTTCTCCAGCAAAACCACACCATTGTGGTCCTCGCATCCTATCGTGAGCGACCCGCAGACGCTGCTCGCCTGCCAGAGGGATTTCGGCCAGGTGCCAGTCGACGTGGTTGAGACAGCCACCTACCAAGTCTCCATCGCTGGCTTTGCAGCCACCAAGACGGAGAGATGGCCGAACGGCATCGATGCGGCCAGCATCCCCGGCTTCCTCAAGCACGCAGTAGAGATCGCCGACCAGGCCAGGGGCAAGCCGGATGCAAAGCTGGCCCTGAGTCTCGGGCCCTACGGTTCCACCATGGTCCCTGGACAGGAATACAGTGGGGCGTACGACGACCAGCATGACGACGAGGGACGGCTGCTCGAATGGTGGGCCCAGCGACTGTCTCTTTTTAGTGACGATCAGCTTCTGGATAAGATTACATACATCGCATGTGAGACTATCCCAAGACTTGACGAGATCGCCGCCGTCAGGAAAGCAGTTGCTGGCTTTTCTTCGAAGCCACTCTGGGTAGCATGCGTCTTCCCCGGTGAGGGCGACGGGTTCCCCGATGGCAGCAGCGTCGAGCAGGTCGTGGATGCAATGCTTTCTCACGACGATGCCAAGGCTCAGCCCTGGGGCATAGGCATCAACTGCACAAAGATGCACAAGCTTGCAGGCCTGATCGGTAAATACGAGGATGCAGTCTCGAAGATGATCCAGCAAGGACGGCTCGTCGCGTGGCCGGCGCTGGTGTTGTACCCAGACGGGACCAATGGAGAGGTGTACAACACCACAACGCAGAAGTGGGAGGCTCCCGCCGGCCAGGTGGAACAAAAGGTGAGATGACCAGCCTAGCCGACCCCCTCTGTGCTGTCTGGACCTGGAGCTGCTGTTTCTGACATGCCACAGATACCGTGGGAGCAGCACTTGGGAGAGATTGTGCTCGACACGGCCAGGCGCCAGAAGTGGCAGACCATACTGGTGGGAGGATGCTGCAAGGCCAGCCACAGCGATATTAGGAAACTTGTCGACTACATCCATCCCGCCGGCGCTTCCTAACTTGGCTCGAGATGTTGGAGGCCAAGCCTCTTATGGGTACGTCGAGGGTGTGTGATGCCATACTATCGGGAAGTTGTACACCTGCCCTGAGACTTGGAGGATAGCTTTCAGTGGCGGACAGTTTCTGTCCTAAGACAAGGTCCGTGACCTGTCCGGACGGGTATATCAGGTCCATCGGCAGTTTCTCCTGCCCACTTGGTCGGGAATAGAGAGTAGGTGAGACTGTCTACTAGACACGAGGGTACCGATACCAGCTGAACCAAAGTTAATGAGCGAGATAACGAGCATCTGCACATCATCGGAATCCCCAGTCAACCTTTACCCAAGATTTTAGCATCTTGAAAAGGTCCATGTAATTGCTGGAAATTATTCATGGTCCCTCTCTCTCGTCGCCCGTGGACTCGGCAACAACATGGAGGAGCTGTGAGCTCGGAGCTCGGCATAACTGACCATGCAATTAACAGGGCCTCGTCCACAGACATGCCACAGCAATCGCGCTCGAGTGTCCCTCAGTAAATAAAAAAACGCCGTCTGCCTCCAGTCTCCGGTTCTATACGCGTAGCCTGTATCTCTCCCTACCTCCCTTCGCGCGTTGATTCCCCGGCCCCCGCTCACGGGGGAGACCAGATGCGGTGTTGGTAGTGGAGGGGGGGTCGTCGGCCAGCCGTATCACAGGTCTTGGGGATGTTGTTTCCCCAAATATGGGAAACCCGCCAACGCGTCGATCAATCCCCAACGGGACTAGAGCGTGACTGTGCCCATGTTTGGAATACCGAGCGTATGGACTGCAGCGAAATCGGATGATACCTGCCACCGGCTCCCCGCAAAGAATGCCCGAGGGGAGTTCTCGTCCATTGTCAACGACTGCAAATCATAGTGCCGTCTTGTCCTCCCTAGGTAGGTATACATATTAAGACGATATCATGGCGAACCTTTACACATTGGGCATCGCCATTTTCGCCGCCATTGGCACATTTCTGTTTGTTCGTCGCCCCCATAATATGCCGCCTGAAGGATAAAATCTCACGTTTCAAGGGCTTTGATACCGGCATAGCAACGACGAGTAAGGACAACATTATGGATCGGGAGCCACTGATCCCTTCAATTGACACGTCTTGCAGCTATCGCCCATCAGAGTTGGATAGCATACATGCACCATCCATCCAATGCCTTGACCGGCGCGGTATTGCTAACCCCTCTATCAAGGAGTCCGGGTCTGTTGAATCCGAGCTGACGATACAGCAGGTGGTTGCCGTATACATCGCTGGAGAAGCCGTCGGTGCTCTGACACAGACAGCTATAGCTGACAAACTTGGTCGGGTCCGTTTCATGGAGTTCATGTGCGTCGTCGTGACTGTAGGGACTGTCATCCAGACTGCCTCTGTGAATATCGGCATGTTCTTGGCCGGGCGAGCTCTTGCAGGATTTGCCGTCGGGTAAGTTGGTTCAGAACCCTCTGAACAATCCCGGGCATGCGGCCTGTGATGGTGCTGACACGAGCCTCAGAGGCCTTGTAGGAACGGTTCCAATATATCTTAGTGAGATCTCGCCACCTACGCAACGTGGCCTGATCGGAGGCATATCGGGATGTGGGATCAGCTTCGGTACCATGATGTCAAACTGGGTGGGAATGGCCTGTGGCTATGCTCCCTACGGGCCTGTACAATGGCGTCTTCCGCTTGGTATCCAGATACCGTGGGGAGTGATCCTCTTCATCGGCCTGGCGACGTTCATGCCGAATTCACCTCGTCAATTGATCCGGAATGGCAAAGTCGACGAAGCCCGGCAGGAATTCGTCAAGATCCGGCGTGATCTCCATCCTCACGAGGTCCAGGACGAGTTTGTGCTCATGCGCTCTCAGATCGAATTCGAAATGGAGAGAGAGATCAAGTCATACAAGGAGATATTCAGGCTTTTCAGGCATCGTGCCTTCGCGTAAGTTCTGCGAAGTACCGTGGTGGTCTATTCTAACACTGACAACGATCAAGATCCATCGCCGTTCAGACAATGACAAGTCTAACTGGGGTTAATGTTATTCAGGTTAGGGTCCCCATGTTTCATTTGCTTACTTTTGTGAAAGGGAGAAGCTGACATTGTCTCCTGGATCCAGTATTATCAGAGTATGCATGCATGGATATTGGCTCCGGAGCAGATGCACTGACTGGTATCCTAGCGATTCTTTATAAATCCTTAGGGATCGGCTCAACTTCCATTCTTGCCTTGGCAGGTGTTTACGGAACCATTGCCTTTACGTCCAACCTCCTTACGACCCTGTTCCTGACGGACCAGTGGGGTCGAAGAAAGTGAGTTTATACGCCTTGGTCCCGGAGAATTCTGGTGAGCTGACCATTGGTAGGATGATACTGGCTGGCTTGAGCGGTATTGTAATTGTTGAGATATATGCGGCCGTGATGCAAAGAGAGTTCCAGAACACGGACAACAAAGTCGGCAAAGGCTTTGCCGTCCTTGGCATCTACCTGTTTGTTGTTGTTTACTGTGAGTTACCCTTGTCGAAGTACATTGACTTGCGGGACCAATGCTTCCATCGCCGTAAGGCAGGCTGACATATTATGCAGATGGCATGCTGAACAGCACTACATGGCTATATGGAGCCGAGATCCTGCCTATTGCGTTGCGAAGCAAGGTCATGGGACTGGCTGCAGCGTCTCACTTTATTGTGAACGTCGGGAGTAAGTGGAAACACGGCACGATTGATCATGCCCGGCTCGGAGGCATGCAGGCCACTAATGCATCCGCACTGTGCAGTCACCGAGGCAGGACCCAGCGCCTTTGCCAATATCAAAGAGAACTACTATTACGTCTTCGTAGGCTGTAGCCTTTTCTTCCTGATCGTCGCTTATCTCTACTTCCCGTAAGCAACCCCTTACTTATGACACGAAATGGTACAGAATGAAGTCGGAACTAACCCAGAAATTTCTACAGTGAGAGCAGACGAAAGACCCTGGAGGAGATCGCGGCAGCTTTCGGTGACAAGGTTGTCGTTCTGACAGACGCGGAGCGAAGCTCCGGAATCCGCCCCGTTGACAGTGTCTTCAAGACCGACGCCGAAGAGGTCGAGGCGGCGTACACGGGTGCCTCAAGCCACAGGGAATAATGGCGGTTGGCTTGTCTGAGGCATGCCGGATCTGCCCCGTGTGAGCTTCCGACTTCTGAATTGCATGGCAGATCGCAATTCAGTATCACAGTGATGTGCTGCGATGCATGGGAGTTAACATGACTCGGTCCGAGTCACTTTCCAGTGAAGGTGCAGGACAGGTGCTTGCGAGGTTTGTAAAGGTTTCGAGAAATCAATATCAGCACCTTGATAACCAAGCATCCAATATCTCCGCCCTCCACCGAGTATGTAGGCGTAAATGACAGGGAATTTTATGTGACCAAAATGCTGTAAATGGATACGTTCATTCTGTATTCCGATCATCCAACTGCACAGCAAGGGTGAAACGGGAATCATCGCCAGGATTGTTGCTCCTTACCCAGGTGAGTCGCCAGTGAAGGCCTGCAACAACATTGTCATGTTGGAAATACAGGAAAGAGCGTTGGCACGCGAGGAAGTTGCTGCTGGATCCTGAAGGACCATGTTCCCACCGTTCCCATCGCAAATGCCTGAGACTCTTGCTCAAAGTGCAGCCCAAGCATGTCAACTGGTCGCAACTCCCAACGGAACCGTCAGCAATCTGACTTAGCTGGCATGCCTCACGCAGAATGCCTCGACCACCTCCGACTCGTCTCAAGACCTCCATCTACGTGTTTCAAAACCTCCCATTATTGTTTTCCACATATCTCTCGTCCTACGCCGGCAAGCCCAGCCCGCATCCACTATGCTCACTCTACCGAACTCTTTCGGGTCGCCGTCATTGCCCCACTTGCGAGAATGCCTCTTCGCTGCTCTTTTCGGTGTCTCTTTGCACCTGTTCTACTACATGAAGGGGCACCATGAACCCCATAGCGTGGAAATCGTCATTACACACCTACTGCTCTTTCCAGCAATCTGGATCGCCGTCACAGTGATCCATGGTCTGACCATCCTCTGTATTACGGATTCCTTTCGAATCTGGGTATCGATTCATCTGGGCTTGGTTGTGAGCATGGTTCTATATCGTGTTCTATTCCATCCCCTTCGTCGGATACCGGGTCCTTTCTGGGCGAGGATTACGAAGATTCCAACTATGGTCATCGCGCGTCGAGGGAAGCTGCACGAGCTGCAGACAGAATGGGCGAGAAAGTACGGACCAATATTGCGCATCGGTCAGTACGACAGAGTACCTCAGTATCAACGCTATTTCATGTTGTCAAGCTGACGAGAATTGGAAGGCCCCAATGAGGTTCTCATCACCTCAGTGAGTGCTATTGATATAATCCACGGGCCTCGCTCAACGGCCACAAAACAACACACACTTTACGATTACATGCAATATCATGGTGTGCATGACCTCGATTCTATGCATGACAGAAGAGAGCATCGCGCCCGAAAAGCAGTATGGGACCTTGCTCTGAGCAACAAAAACATGGACCTCTACGAGCTGAACGCCCGGAAGTCAATACGAGTCTGGCTGGACAAAGTGTCAGCTGCAGCTGCGAGACAAGATGCAGTAGATTTGTCTCTGTACATGAGTCTTTTACCTTTCGACAACATGACTAGAACCGGATTCTCTGTGGATTCTGGGGCTGTTAAACTGGGGACTGCGAACCGCTTGATCCATCTGATCGAGGTTCCCTTCGCCAGGATGGCGGCGTCAGCGCACAGCGCCTGGCCATGGCTGCTCATGAGAGGAATAAGATTACTGAAGGAGGGCCAATTCAATTCGGCTACGTATGAGATCTGCCTTGCAAGAGAAGTATGCTTCTCAGACAAGCTGCACCTATGGATCTGCGGACAACTGACGAGTTCAGAACAACTCCAACGACCTCAAGGATATCATGAAGTACTTCCTCGATGATTTTCGATCTGATCAACCCAAAGCATTCCACGATCGCCACACCGTTTATGCCGATGCCCAGGCTATCATGGTTGGCGGCACTGGTACCCTGTCTGCTCTTTTGGCTCATTGCTTCTACTACCTAGCCAAAAGCCCAGCCATGCGGAATCAGCTCAGGGAGGAGCTGGCCACTGTTCTTGGGAAGTCCGGCCCTGGAGAGTTTGTTTACAAGGACATAAGCTCTTTGCCCTGCTTAGACTCGGTGGTCTCTGAGACGTTGAGAATGCACAGCCCAGCGTGTAACAACGGGCCACGGATGACGACGGAGGATACTCCTATCGATGGATGGATCCTCCCGAAGGATGTTGTGGTCTATGTCGGCATCCACAGTATCCAGAGAAGTGAGTAACATTGCTCAGATGGTTCGAAGATGGCGTACTCATCATTTCTCAGGCCCAAAGTACTTTGTGTCTCCTGATGAATGGAAACCAGAGCGATGGACAACTCAACCAGACCTGATTTTGGACAAGCGGGCCTACCATCCATTCCTCAAAGGTAAGCAGTGCACACTTGGCGAGTCCTTCCGAGCCGGTACATCCCATGACCACTGGTCATAACTATATTGCTGATCGGTGATACGCCAGGCCCGTTCAGCTGTGTTGGAAAGAGCTTGGCACTGATGGTGGCGAAGCTTGTGATATCATACACGATATCGCTCTACGACTTCGAATTCCCGCCCGGAGAGGATGGATCCTCCTTTTTGAGTGGGTGCAAGAATCAACTCATCGTCAAGCCCGGAAGGCTGGAATGTGTGTTCACCAAGCTGCGTCCCGGTTGAGAAAAAGAGAAATGATCGGACTTCCTTCGCATCAGATTGGTACACCTTGAGGCACGAGCCCACTTTCCTCTAATTCCGGGTAAAGCTGAAGCATAAAGCTATATGACTCCAGTAGAATAGACTGCGGACCTGACATGAGTTGTTGACACATTGTGTTGATGGGCGTGTGGCGGCATGTCCAAAGTGATCTCCATTGGACCTGAGGTCTAACTATAACTACCATTTGGGCCATGAATGTTGTAACCCACGCCCCCCCCCCCCGAGCTTTAGCTCCAGTCTCGAAGAGATGCATCATCTTCCCTGAAATGATTAGACTACCCTGAAATGATTCGACTAATGGTCACTCATGAGGGCATTTGTGACCGTAGAATCTAGTCTAGCATATATATCCTCCTCCTTCTGATTGAGTGCCAAGATCAAGACCACCTGCAGGCCACGGGAAGCCAGAGTCATTGTGATCAATATGGCCCAACCTCTTTTTGGACCTGTCGAGAGGCCGTAATATGACGTTGGTCCCAAACGAGTAGCTGACCCGAGCCAGCGAAATTACTGCAGCTGGGTGGGGAGATTCTCACCGCTTGGTAAGGGCCGTAGGATTCACACCAGAGCAGAGCGGTCCCAGTCATCTTCGATAATGTTTAGGCCACCCAGCAAGGTCGCGGCACAGTCAATCTGGTGTGATAACTGTAACAGTGCTAGCGTGATTCCGTATTATGCAGAGCTTACCCGACTCAAGTGGGGATTGTCCTGGACGGGCGGCGAATGGCACCAAGCGAATTGTGAAGTGGCTTAACACCGCGGCTTGATAAGACGCTCCCTGGTATGTATGGAGTTCGGAGTTCGGTCTAGCCGCGTCAGCGGCACGCAATGATCCTGGCCATTCATTAGATCGTAGCCGCCTTGACGACAATCCTCTACAATACACGCCCAACTTCACAGCTTAGGTTCTCTTATATTTATAGATACCATACCCAATGGCTTGACACGCTCTGGCCGTAGTCCCCTCGAGTGGAGTATCTGACCGTGTCGACTTGGCCTTAGACGCCTGGCCAAGCACCCCAGCAGCACTTTTCAGCAAGCTAACGAGTGAAGACTGAGAGCTATCACCTCCTGTGAGCGCT
>JADAZR010000135.1:0-62573 GCA_014872995.1 Diaporthe citrichinensis | reverse complement strand
TAGTTTTTTAATTAATTTAGTTAGTTTTTTAATTAGTTAATTTAGTTTTAGTTAATAAGATTAACTAAAATAAATTAGTTAGTTTTTAAAATTAACTAAACTAATTTAGTTAGTTTTTAAAATTAACTAAACTAATTTAACTAATATCAACCCTGTCTGTATATAATCCGCGTTTCTTTCTGTGCGATTATCCGTTCTCCTGATCTTAACAAGCGGGACTTCAGAGCAGTGAAAACCGATGCAACGAATTTTCCTATCATAGGAGGATCCCTCCGGCTTACAGAAGCTGGAAGTAGGTGGATTAGCCATCCGTATCAAGCTGTGACAATTTATTTGTTGCGGTCTGCTCGCACTGGAACAAAAATGTGTTGAAACCACGATAGCCAGGTTTTTGACCTCCGGAGCCAGTCACCGGTGTGGCTGTTGTACCACGCAAATGTTTCAGCTGACAAGCAGCAACCTCCAATGGGCGAAGCGCAGCACTGACGCTTAGGCAGCCGGCAGGTCTAGAGAAATCTATCCCTAATTACACTTGTGGTGAAATAATTTGAGATGCAGGTCGCACATGATGTCGTCGTCGTCCATCGCCCCGAAGGTAAAAGCTGGGAGGCTCAGCTGGGAGGCTCAGCTCTTATAGTCTGGCAGTTCTGGCAGTAAACCCCATCTGTCGTTTCCCACATTCTATCCTTCTTTCTTACAACCACTGGAACAAACTACACCCGCAGCTCATCGATTCGGAACGGCTCAGGTACTTGTTAAGTAAAAGCGGAAATCGTTGTTGACGACTCCAGTATCATCCCACCCGTGGACGTACGAAAGGTTCCCTCTCATTTCTTTCAGCCCTAATCTGGATCGCAGACCCATCCCGACCAGAATTGCTGCAACTATGGCGTCATCCTCCGCACGAAGTATGTCGAACAATTCTGACGGGGACCAGCCAGCCTTGCCAGTCGGAGAGTCACACGAGCTTGAAAGCTTGCTGTCTGAGGTGACAAGCACAACCAGCACCGCGAGCCAGCACACGGTAGCTGCATCCCATACTCCAGAAGCCCCGGCTGGAGAGCCAAACACCGATTCGGCGCCTACTCAAAATAGGACCACGTCGGGACCGATGCCTGCCAAAAGTCCATTCTGGCGGCTGTGGATGATTGAGATCGTGTCGATGATTATGTCTCTGCTGTTGTTGGCCGCCATCATTGCGATTCTAGCTGCCTTCGACGGTGTCCCACAGCCTGGTTGGGGACGTGGAATCACCATAACGCTCAACTCCGTGATTGCCATCTTTTCTACCCTATGTCGCGCTATGTTGATGCTGATTGTTGCGGAAGGTAACTTCCACCTCGTCCAGAACAAGGTCTGACAGAAAGGCTAATTTCGCATGATCTTTCGCATAGTCATCAGCTATTTGAAATGGCGGTGGTTCGATGATACTCGACCACTGAGTGACCTCGAAACAATTCATCGGGCAAGCATCGGGCCGTGGGGATCCTTCTGTCTCCTGTTCTCTAGGATTCGACAGTAAGTGACCGATCGTTCTCTGTTTCAAAGAGAAATTCTGCTGATTTTGGCGTCTTTAGCATCCTCATGATGGTCGCAGCCCTCCTCGTAATCCTCCTAGCGGCTTTCGGTCCCTTTACCCAGCAGGCCATCCGGTCCATTGTGTGCAGGGTACAAGTAGTGGCCAGCAACGACGTCTCAGTTCCCGTAGCCCACTATCTAGATTCAGTGGACGATGCCCGTTTTGCAGTAGGAGATCTGCAAGAAGGGATAAGCTTCAGAGTGGGTACTTCAATGAGGAGTGCCATCCTCAACGCGATGACCGCAAAAGACGACGGTACGAACAAATTGGACTTCTCATGCCCGACCGGAGACTGCACTTTCAAACTCGATCCAACGGGCAGCGCCTATTCCTCCATTGGACTCTGCAAGGAGTGCGTTGATATTACCTCACTCGTTCGGGAATGGCCAGGCCAGAATGAGACCACCGTGAAAGGAAATGGACTTAATCTCACCATTGAGGGTATGATAAGTGCGCAAAATTCTATAGCCACGAGCCCTTCCGGATACTGGTCTAGTTTAACGTCACAGGATCCATATACCGAGACCGTAAATACTCAGGATTTCGGAATCCAGAACATAACGTACTTAACTTACACATGGGCCCCATGCACGATTCATGGAACAGATCCTGGTTCCGGAGGCATCGAAACTTGGAACTGTCCGACATCGAAATACGCCAATATTCCTCATATGGGCGGAACGCAAGGTGTGCTGGCCGTTAATTGTACCTTTTACCCATGCATTCGCAGCTACAACGCGCTGATAGGAACCGGAGTTTTGAGAGAGACGCCTGTCTCGCAAATCAGAATGAAGGTGAACGAAAGCTTATTACGGTACCCCGAAAGCATATTTCAGGACCCCGGAGCGCTATTGGAGCCATGTTTTATCGACGGGCAACCCTACGACCGCTATAACATCTCCCGAGTTCCAAAGATAACAGGCCGCAATTTTACCACGCATTGGACACCCCAAGGAACCCTGCAAGCGCCTGCAGAATGCGTATATCGAATGTCCTTCACAATTTCTCAGGCTTTAAGCCAGTATTTCCGCTCGAATTTTTTTGGAAATCACAAGTGCTGGTGGCAACCTTCGATCGCTAGCATCAATCTCAGTTGGGTCGCTTGTCCCAGCGAGGCATGGTGGCTCGAATCACTATACAATCGGGGCTTCGCCACGTTTGAAAGTGTGGACTCTCTCCTGCAGAATATGTCTCTTGCGGCAAGCAACGTGATGCGAACGCACGGCACCAATGCCGATTGGACAGCACCCGAGTTCGTGTCAGGGACAATGTGGAACTCAACTGTCTGTACGCAAGTTGAATGGGCTTGGATGGCTTTCCCTGTTGCTCTGGAGCTGATGACGCTCGTTTTGCTTGTGACGGTTATCGTTATGAGCTTGCGAGACCATGGAAAGCAGCCTATCTGGAAGTCTTCCCTCTTGCCGCTTGTATTTCACGGGATCAGGGACGACAAAGAAACACTGGACACTACTGGAAGCGTTGTGTCTAATGCAGATTCCGCAATAGCAAGACCGATCGATCTTGCCGGCATGGACAAAATTTCAAAGGGGTTACCTGTACGCTTGTCTACCAAATTTGGCAGCAGTGGGTTTATAGTGGACAACGCAGGTGCACTCCCTAGGAGATCGAGCAAAACACGGGGAAGGAAGCCATAGGATAAACATAGTTTGAAGAAGACGACGGGAAACTCACGCATGATCAAGGGCTGTGAATAAATTCCTGTACTATTCGGGCTACCATGGAAATTGCTGGTCTCGATAATACGGCAGATTAGCAGTACAGAGAGTGTATGGTCAAACTTTGTCTTCGTGAGAGTTCAAATCCCCTCGTGGTTCACAGACAGGAATCTTCATCAGAAATGGCCAACATGATGAAGTATTTAGCCGCGATGGATGCCTAAAGTGGTCCGATACGTCTCCCTGTCGGTCATGCCAACTTTTGAACTGCATGGAGCTAAGCCGTAATGGATTGCTCTGCTGCTGGCAGAAATCCTTTGTGATTGGCGCCAAGAATGTAAAATCAATTGAACAGGGGACACGAGAATTCCAACATTGAGGTTTTGGGTCTTTCCGATTCCCTCTTGGTTGTCCAACTCTTCAGACAATCGACTGCCTTTTATTCAAACTCCAGCACCCTTGGCCTCAAGCAAGCGCGACTTACAACTTAGACAATTACCACCCAGCCTCGTACCTGGCATAATGGGATCCAAGTCATTTTTGCTGGCCGCGGCTCTGACGCTCGGCACGATGGCCCAGACCACGTCGGTCATGGAATTGTTTCTCGACACCGCCGAGAGCCGCAACGCAACCTTTGTCGGATCCGTGATTTCCGCCGCACCTGAGGCTACCACGTACCTCGTTAGGGGGCTGGCTGACCCCAACTGCACCGACGAGGTCAGAAGGTTTCCGAGCTTGAAGTTCCGTCCCGAATTCTGACACTGGAATAGAAATGGATTCTTGGAAAGTGCGAGAATCCCGGAGACTCGCCAGCAGAGACCAGACTATACGTCAACGGCCCATCGACTTTTGCTCGCCACTTCACCGAGCCTGACGCTTTGTGAGTACTTCTTGTGTGGGCTTTCCGCCGGCACGATGTCCCACGAGCGGACCAGACTCAAGCTAACTACTACCCAACAAGCACTTGGGACACCGAATGTAACATCAGTGGGGGATATTACGACTGTAACATGACAGTTGCAAGCCCATCAGGCGCGACCGAAGTCTATGAGACGTCTCGGATGATCTACGAACAAGAAACGACCAGTGCTTTGCACCAGGTGACTATCACGGCCGGCCTGGAGAAGATACTGGCTGTCATCACCACCACCTCCTCCGCATCGGCTCAAACGGCTGCGTCTGCATCATCGGGCCCGACAGAGACGGGTCATTCTGCGTCTGCGACTGCTTCCTTCATCCCGGAATCCACGTCATCGGCGACAGAGAGTGGTGCTGAGACCGGGGCATTTCGAAATACATCGCTTGCTGCATTTTGTGGGTTGATCTCGTTGGTGCTGGGGCTGTAAAAAAGGGGGAGCTTGTTCCACAATTGTACGTTACTGAAGAAAAGTTGACGAAAACATTTCGTGCAAAGACGGGCATTTGAGCTTGACGTATAAAGTGTTGCAACGCTGGACTGGTGGTTGAAATCATCACGGGCTCTGGTTGGGTGTCCGCTCCGCAGTCACGGTATATATCTAGATCTATGCAAGGATTCGCCTTGTTAATATATACTTTTATGTGATCCTGGCTTATGATAATAATAGAGATAGGCTACTGCTCTTATATCCATGAGATAAAACTTATCACGTCTATGTTATTCTGCATTCATCCATTGTATCTATCACCCAGAACTGAGGGCGACTGAGCCTTGCCTTGAAGAGGACCCCTCCCGCCAGTCACACAAAGGTCTACTGCCCAGCTTCAGACCTTGGAGCCCCCCCAGCACCACCGGCGCCAGGCTCGCCAGGACCCTCTTGGTGTCGGCCGACGTGTCCTTGACGATGCCGATGAGCGGCTTGAACTCTCGGGCGTGCCCGCGTCCCCCACGCACTCGCACAGCCAGCTCTCGCTCGTCATGGCCGTGACGGCCTCGGTGCGCAGCCGCGCCAGCGCCGACGCCAGTGGCACCTCCTAACGGTTGCAGCTGCTCACGCCGTCGGCCAGCACGAAGAGACCCAGTGGCCCCCGCCCGTCGGGCGTCGGGCCGTCTGCACGATGCAGATGATGTGCGCCTCGGTCCCGACCCGCACCAGGTCCGGCTTCGGCGACGCCACCAGGTGCCGCTGGACCTCCTCGACCGTGTCCACCCAGCCGCGCGCGCGGGGTTCTGCGTTGGTCGCCTAGACGGTGATCTTTAAGGGCCTGGGCCGCCCGCAGGACCTTTGGCGCGGTGAGCACTCTGTTTCATGTCACGGGTGAGCAAACGTCTCAGCGGGGCAAAGGAAAGGAAAGTAAATATTGTAGCTACGAACGAGATTGCAGGATTGTCTACCGTGCGTCGTTAGGTACGGCGAACTGTCTTGATTCAGATCGCCGCTTGGCGGATCCCGGGACGAGGCGAGGCGGGACGAGATGGAGACGCGTCTTGATGCTGCTTTATCAGCCGCAGTGGAGGCATAAAAACGGCCGAGGTCATGACGACCTCGGGAACTCAGCTCGCTTGCAGCTGGACAAATGCTGGACCTGTGTCGACCGCTGCACATAAAGACTGGAGTCGCGACTCACGAGTAACCCAATCCTATTTTTAATCCGGCTGTACATAGTGTTGCGAACAAAATTCTGCCCGGTATGGCCCTTTTCTTTTTCTCAGCGCTATATTCGCCTTTGGCCTAGACGCCGTCCTGAGTGGAGCCGCGGCAAGGTCTCTCCACAGGAAGACCCCATCTCACTTGCAGGTACGGAATTGCGATACCAGGACACTGGGTCACTCATTCTTCGCCTCATAAAAACTACTCACGGACGGCTGCGGCTTTCCCAACGGCCACCAAAAAGTCACAACACATGGGGCCTGTGGTTTAACCCCCCAATATATCTTCTCGGAACCATGCCAGGATAATAAAAAGAACTTGCCTTGCATCACACGCCGCCCCGCCCCGGAATTGGTATACTCGACTTGCCGAGGTGCAAGACATCGCGTAGCTTAGCGGCATCCTACGCCCCATAATCGAATCACTAGGTGGCCCGAATCGCCCCAGTGACGAGGATTGGGATAATATGCCTCAGATGAAGTCGTTTTGGGATTGGGTGCAAAAGGGGTGTCCCCGATTTTTTACTGCAGGTTTCAAGAGCGGGTGGAATTTGACGATTTGCCCCCGGGTGGAGCAAGAATCTTCCAACCTCGGACTGTATTGCTTCCCGCCAATCTCCGGCCAGGGACTACTGGTATAAGATAAGGAGAAGCCCACGATGCTTCTAGAAGCGGCGCATGCATAGACATTTGCAGAATATCGCCTCCTGGAACTCTGAACGCCTGCAGGCCCGTCGCCCATCATGCTGGCCAACTCCTCCGTCGCCATGGCCATGCTCTCCGGCTGGACCGCAGCCGTGGCCGCCACACTCTTCCCACGCTCCACCGATAACATCCAGACGATTTACCAGTTCCCGGAAAACACGTACGTCGAGAACCTGGCTGTCCGTGCCAACGGCCAGATCCTCCTCGACGTCTTCACCTCGCCACAGCTCTGGCTGGTCGATCCGTACGTGCCCGGCGAGGCCGTTCTCATCCACGAGTTCCCAGACGCCCTTGGCATCACCGGCATAGCCGAATATGAGGACGACGTGTTCGCCGTCCTGGCCGGGAACTTCTCCTTCTCGACGGGCGAATGCACCAAGGGCTCGTGGTCCATCTGGAGCGTCGACCTCGGCGGCGCCACCATCAACTCGACCGCCTCCCTCGCGGCGAGCCCGCCAAAAGTCAGCAAGCTGGCCGACGTGCCCGCCGCGACCTGCCTGAACGGCATCGACGTGCTGTCCGGCGGGGCCAACAAGTTCCTCATGGCCGGCGACATCCGCACGGGCGAGGTCTACGCCGTAAACGTCGACACGGGGGCCGCCGCCGTGACAATCAACAACATCCAGACGGCCCCCGCCGTCACGTACGGCTTCGGCAGCGTCGCGACCGACGGGCTGCGCGTGCGGGACGCGGAGCTGTACCTCTCCAACGTCGGGCGGGGCACGCTCGTCAAGGTGCCCCTGAACCCCGACGACGGCACGCCCGCCGGCGAGGCACAGACGGTCGCGCAGAGCCCCTCGTCGCTGGACCAGTGGGACGACTTCGCCATCGACTGCGCCGGGAACGTCTTCATGGCCACGGGGGGGTCAAACATCATCCAGAGGGTCACCCCCGGGGGTAGCGTCGCGGTCGTGGCTGGGGACCTGAACTCGACGGCCATCGCGGAGCCCTCTTCTGCGAGGTTCGGGAGGAGGGCGGACGACTCGAATGTCTTGTATGTGACCACCGCCGGTGGCATGGTTGCGCCCGTCAATGGCGATACCGTAGTAGGCGGACAGGTTTTGGCGATCAGGACAAACGCCACCAGCATCTGCTAGACGAGTATGAAGGGGTGCACTTGGTAGATTCTCCCATATTCATGTATATAGCATACACATGGTCGTGCGTTCATGTATATAATACACACACAACGCTATGTATATATTATGAGAACAGGTTCATCTGAACATTGCTACTCTTGGTTGAGGCCAATTATTCGCCATCGAATTTCGATGTCCTCTGTTTGAATTCAGGTACCTGCGAGGCTGAAGTGCTTTCCAATACAAGCGAACGAAACTTGTCCTGTGGCCCTGCGCGAAATCCTCTTCAAGGCTCCGGGGCCAAGCGATTTGGATACTGCCTCCGGACCTAGATGCTCCTCCAGAAAATGATCCAGCGACTTGAATGTAGATTGTGTTGGTGCTCGTCATTACGCCATGCTTTTGTAGTCTTGTAGTGGCGGGATCTGTCTCGGACACAGGGAGGAAGCGGTTGCCGCCTTCGCCCGTCCATCAATACTTTCTGCTGTGATGGCTGATTTTGCCCCTGCTCTCGATCTCCTTAGTGTCGATATTTCTCTGATGAAGGCGATGTGGCATCGTCGGGACCATCTTCACAGCTCGAAGCTCAAAGGGCAGAGGTGCTTGCGTGTGGCCGCCGGTTTCATACACCCTGGTATTGTCAAACAAGTCCGATTGTATTTCTTGATGGCCTCGGCGGGGACGCATTACTTCGCATGTTCTCATTTACGTACTCTCCAGTAGTCAGTCTCTAGATGTGTGACTTATGCGTGTAGGTTGACAGCGAGAATCTGAGCGCTCCCACGTTAAGTGCACGAGCAATAAACCTTTGTCCGCCGGTAGTAATTGGTGCAGGACTCGTCCCGACACTGGGGCCTGAACTGCTCCGCCTGTTGATGAGGATATGTACGGGGATCCATAGCGTGGAGCCAGTGATGTGAGGGGACGAGCTTAACGGCAGGGTCCATCAGGGCCTTCGTCTGGCAGACCATGATAGCTTTCTGGTAGCTGACTATAAGACATTGAGAGGTAATACTGGTACTGTTGGCGCCGCTTAGGTAATGAGACCTGATGTCTAGCCTCTTGCTGTTTCTCCCCATGGGAGAACCGCCCCATAAGCTTCGGCAATAAAGCGATAAATTCCGCGGGTTAAAAAAGTGTGGTGGAAATGATCGTGGTGGAGGCGGCGGTGTATTTTCAGGATCGTCATTCCTCTCCTGCTCCTTCATCTCGTAATAAATAGGGAACGAAGGTGTAAAACAAGCCATCTCGGGCAGAGTCTCCGGGCGGCCTGGAGGGTATAGTATATCAGCCGGCCCCTTCCGCCGAAATCTCCGGAATAGGTCTCTTAGCTCTGATGCGGGTATCCGTCCGTCTGCAGTGGGCATCAGCGCATCAACACGGCCGTGGGGGGCCCACTCCAGATAGAGAACCACAATATCGGGATCCTGGAACGAGAGGCCACTTCTGGTGCCGAGACGTGCTCGGGGCCAGGTTGGCGCCTCCGAGGCCGTACACCGTGTATCGTGGGTAGGGTCGTGACACTCGATGTTAAATTTTTCTAGGCACGCTTGCCAGTTATCTTCTGCTCCTCCTGGTTCCCCTCCTCCTTCTCCGCGTTTCTGCCGCCGCCGCCGCCGCCAATCGTCGATATGCACATTGATGCTGGCCCAGGCGATGTGCACATGCTCACACAGCTGCACCGATCCCTGCTGGCCCAGACACAGTCGGGGACCTGGGTTTGGAGCCCGTGGTGGCTGCTGATAGGCCAGTGGAAACTCACAAACGTCGTGGTCAGTGTCACAGGCACTACAGTGAGGCCTGCCGTAATCGGTGTACCAGTACTCGCGGCCGAAGAACCTTGGCTTCCCGCGTAGGGAACACCCCTTGAATTTGCAGGGGTCATGGGATGAACGCACATGGGCGTTGTTCCAGCGCCTGCAGTTCTCACATCGCTCGTCTCTCTGTAGGAGCCGTCGGAAATGCAGCAGCAGACCATGTCCCAGAGACAAAGGAACACCAATACTGATGTGCATGGTCCAAAAGGTCGATTGACTGTGGAGGAGACGAAGGAATACCCTCGAGGTAATGCGAAGACAGCATAGTGTTACATCATCGCCGCGAAGAAAGTCGAGCACATTGAGGAGGAGCTCTTCCGGGAGCCGCGTTAAGGGACAGAAACGGTTGTTGTAAGCTTGTGAGGCAATAAGAGGGTCCATAGTACCCTGCAGCGTGTGTAGGATGAGTTGTAAGGCTTGACCATATTCATAGTCCTGCCTCTCCCGCTGAATCTGCCTCTCGGCCTCGAACTTCTTCCTCTCCTTGAGAAGTTGGCGTTGTTTGCGCCGCTTTCGGATCCACTGTGTAATAATACACATTTTTAGTATTCGAGTAGAGTCCCATAGATCGTAGAGACCAGGCGGCTGTAAAGCGGACAATCAAGTCGACTCATAGAGTTGTTGTTGTTGTGAATGAGGATTGGTTCAGTGCGTTGGCGAAGATCAAGGTTTCAATATGTGTTCGGGTGTGGAACTCGCTGGCCAGTGGATTTCTTTATCGCAGAGATCACTCGGGTCGTGAGAGACTTTGGAGTGCCGATGGCGTCAAGCACCATCAAGTTTAGGTTCTGAACGGTGCGAAACAAAATGCCAAGTTTGCTGGCTTAGATGACAAGCGTATTGGCCGGCCGAGTCCAGTGCCGGAAGGCTGACGTACACTGGCCCCGCTGGGCTTTACTATCCCCAAGCCGGCTCATTTCGTACATGTCACTTGGCGAGAGCTTGGGCAGAGCCTGAAAAGCTATGAGTTGCCGAAGTGTTGAGTGAGCGACAAAATGTGTGATGTCTGTGCTCTGGAGGTTAGCGCTCTGTTCCACTCTTACAAAGTGCTGTGGTTTCCCTACCTAGGATGCAGCTCCGTGTTTTCAGCACAAGCTGCCGTTCGAGGGATATGAGCGAATCTGTTTCTGGTACATCTCGCTGTCGCTGTGTGGCTTGTTGATGACTCTTGAGCGGCACACGGGGCGCATCACTTGGGGGGTTGGTTGGTTTTGGTTTACGTTCGCTGTGTCCAGATATCCTGGATGGGGCGCCCAAGCGGGTGCCTGAAGCTGCTTCTTAATGGGAGTGAGTCGATTCGGTTGAAAGTACGCCAAGTAAGTTGAGCGCCGTCCTCCTTTCTTCCATTCTTAAAAGTAAAGTACAGTATGGATTGACTTCTGACATCGGATGTTTATACCGGTCTCCTTTGTGAAGGGAGAAACCAAGTGAAGGTCTGATCTTTGCTACCCGCTTGGTTTAGGTTGGCGACCAGGACGGGCCCACAGGTTAATGTGTGAGCGCTTAATGTAGGGTATGCCCATTGATGATGAGAACGGATATTCACACTGCAAGAAACGGATGGCATACAGATACATTACACGCCTAGTGCACCCACACCCAACACACCCACATCCAATACATCCACAATCCACACACCCATACACCTATAACCAGGACACCCATAACCAACACACCCATAACCAACATACCCATACCTACACCTAATTCACATACCCAAGCCCAGTTAATATTAATCTACAAGTTAGGTATATGTATGTGTAAATTGGGCGTGGGCGTGGGTGTGGGTGTTATGCTCTGATGCGCTGGGGGAACATTATTCGACAGGTATCTGTGTACCATCCGTTTCCTTCTGTACGAATATCTGTTCCCTTGATGATGGCGTCTGACGCGCCAGAACGATGCCCAGTCCGGCCGGGGGAAGACCCCGACTGGGTGCCGATGTCAGGTGGCGGTTGGCTTTTCCGAGGCGGCTACGTTTTGACGTGATTTGTCTCCTTCAACACGGGTGTCCTCAAGACTATGGGTGCTGCAAGGCGGCAATCGGGCTATTTGCTCTTGGAACGATAGAGGCCCTGAGTTGGCTTGCGATGTAAATATCGGCTTTCGTTCATGGGATAGCTTCGTTTACGTTACGAGATTAACGAAAACGCTATGAATACCGGTAGTTCAGTGAAGAGTCGACTATGCTGATCATCATTGCGCTGACCGATATCCTTCCCCTTGGGGACCAGCCCACTCGCATCTAGGTGCCAGTAGACCGGAACCTGCTCAAATGTCTTGATACTTCTGTGGATGCATTTTCACAAGGAGACAACTGCAGTCGGGTCAATCGGATTGGTGGAGCTGCCACGGGCAAAGTGGCTGGTGAGGTGAGCACGGCGTTGTTTGGCGCTTTGGTTGCCAAAATCCAACTCTGGGTTGGATGGCCGAAGCGTGCCCTTTGTCCTGGAGGTCCCGAATCTCAAAATTGCCAATACGCCGGCATCTGCTTTGACTACTGTGTCATCGAGGAAGATTTGAGTCCTAGACTGGTGAAGTTTATGGTTTTATGGAGTAGACAATGGCCCACTGAGATCTAGACTTCATCCTGACGGATACAAATGAAACCCATGGCGTCGGTAGTCGGTCCAGGGTGGTACTTAAGATTGATCTTCGTTCCACACATTCCGAGTCTAGGAGTTTTGTCATAGCTACCTGCTACCCAGGTGTTAGTTGGGAAGCTGGCATACTTGCCAACCAACCAATGTACCACTACCCTGACACTATATTCAGAGACAAATCCCAGATACTATTTCCGTGGTGACTTCATCCAACGCCAAGCCTCAACGGTGGCATGTAAGATGAACTTGGATTTGAGTGATCACCTGCGGTTGAGGTGCTCCTGTCTATCTCACACGAGAATGATCTCCTCGCTTTGCAAGCCCCAGTCCTTCCAATCGTCGCAGGAATCTTCCTCGGCTAGACGATATGGAATCCCAGTCTCTTCATGAATTTCCTTGCTCAACACGAACGCCGGCCCGACAACGACGTACTGGTCTTGCTTGCCGGGAACCCTACGAAGTATGAACGGTTGGCGTGTTCCGTGAATGATGGTGCATATGTCGCCCGCGCGGGTAATATTGGAGGCTGTTCCGTAATAACCGCGATCAATTAGAGTAAATCGTCTGTTTCCCGACTTTGAAGCGGCCCACAGTGACATTTGCTGCGTGGCCAGATCTTGTGAGTGGGCGTCTGCGGGGTGGGATGGCTGATCTGCCTGCAGCCTTCGCGCAAGGTCAAGCAGACTCTGGGAGAAGTCTTCCCAATCACCACCGAAGAAGTTCCCGAACATGAGTACAACGAGGAATGCTAAGCTGGAGATACCGCAGTAAGGTCCAGGGTGCTTTTTCGGGTGCCGCTGGAGGTTGCTCCATAAGGAAAATATTTGCGCAACTGCTCTCTCGGGTGCATCAAGGTGGCGCTGGATTGGCTCGGATACATATATGACTGAACCAAAAGCAATCGCTCTAACTCGGAGTACTGGACGGCCCTCGAAAATTGAGACTGGCGACCCTCTTGAATGGTTGTGCTCGCCCTCCATGCAGGTGAGTTTCCTGGCTGTTCTGTTGACCATTTGGGAGGCAAAGGGCCCACAGTCCCATCGCGGAACCCAGGATGGGACGGAGGGAGCGCGAGCATCGGCAACAGTAAAAAAGTCCGGGCTGTTCTCTTCTTCGTCGTGCTCTACGAAGCACAAAATATCCAAGTCCGAAATTTCTTCAAGGTACTTGATGGCAAAGTCTCGATAGACGTCCAGATGCGACACGTCCTTCCCATAGTTCGGCCTCACAGCAGGCATCGCCTTGTCCAAAGTCCTCAAAGCCATAAACGCGTAGATCCGGTCTTTCGGGTCGCTGACTCGCAATCCTCGAGCGAAGTTCAAGATATCGAGAGCGGATCTCGCCTCGATCCAATAATGCTGCGTCTGCCGCAAAAATGTCCGGGCCTCCTCTGGGTGCTGGATGTGATATGGATCAAGATGAATCTCTGGTATCCCCCAAATGTTGAACGTTGGCATTAGTGAGCGAGCCCGGCGCATCAGCCAAGTATAAACCCGAAGCACACTGACCAACCTTACTTCTTCTCCGGCCCAGAGTATAAAGGCATCTGGCCCAAGCGCTGCCTCCTGCACTACCCACCCACGGTTGAACCAGGGCTGTTGAAACAGTCGCAGCCACGAATCCCACCTGCAGTCGCGAAGAAGGGAATGATCTGCTGGAGGGTATGGAAAGCTGTCCCAGCCCCACGAGAACTTCGGATCTTCAAATACCTCCTGTATCAATCTTTCCACTTCGGCTATTAGTCTGACCACGTCGCCAGCATGTTGCCGGTCCTCTGTATCAAGATCGAGACCGAGACAGATCAGCGTGCACCTAGATGTCTCGTAGATCCGCCCCATTAGTGCGACTTGTTGACTCTTCTCTTCGTCGTCATCTTGGTTGATGCAGATCCCGTCTGCCCACAGTGCTACCGCTCTATGTGCATCTCTTGCTCGCCACAGGGAATCTCGCAGACTCGTCGTGATCTCGAAGCGTTTTCTGTTCACGGTAATAGTCTGATTTTTATCGCCTGAACCCCAGGCATACGATATAGCCTTGAACGGATACAGGTCTGAGGCGCCTCGCAGCTCGATAGTCTCAAGACGCCCAACAAGTGGTGCATCGTCCTCGCCGGGTTCCAGAATAAGGCGTCGGATATGATCTTCTCCACTCGGAAGTGCTTCGTGACGGTACATTTTGGAAGGTGGCAGGAGAGCGAGTACGTGAGGGGCGGAGGACTTCGAGAAGTCTTGCTTGTGCCGGATTTAGGTATTGCAAACAACTGCAAAGGGATGCGTGACGCAGCAGATGACGATCTCTGATTAGAACTCGTTCAACAATTGTGATATGAGATAAGCGGTGATCAAGTGTGAGTACTCACCAGTCGAGGTTCAACACAACCGTGGGACCGCTTCTGAAGCTCAAAAACAGAAAAACAGGAAGTGGAACACATTTGCGGCGTGTCGAGGAAGCCCCTGCGCGAATTTCACCGATTCCCCGCTCAACGAGCTGTCTGTCAAGTGGGTTGGCTGACAGCCAGAGTCGGTCCATCCAGTTGGGTACAGTAGTAAGTCCATGTACCCACTTAAGCACCACCCCCCTCACGCACATAAGACGAGGTATTACAGGCAGTCTAATAAAAGTTCTGTTGATCTGACGCGATTCAACTCAGATATATTGAACCTGACGAGTTGGAAGAAAACGGGTGTCAGACCTTTTGCAGTTGATTCAGACTCGATCACGTCTGCAAGTGTGCACGAGGGGAGTGGTGCTCGAGTGGGTACATGGACTTACTACCCAACTGGATAGGACGACGACTGTAGCCTAGCTTCAATGAGGCTGTCCATTACACCAAGAAGGACCTCACCCAGCCTTCCACCCCAGAAACAACTTGACAGGCGGCTTAATTAATCATCAACCATGCATTTGGTCTGAATACTTGTGCACCAAGGCATCTATCATAAGCCTCATTCAGGTACCGTTGCCGCTCAGTGCGAGAGCCGGTCAACGCACAGACTGTCAGATTGACATGTGACTGTGCATGCGTCGGTGCTTCGTTTTTAGTCAGGAACGTGGCGGTAAGTGAGGCAGTCAGATCCCGGCGTTAAAGAAAAATTAATATACCAAAGGCGGCTTGGCATATGAGATTCGAGAAACTCTGACCTCAGGCATTGACTGCGTACATAGGCTCTTGCGTTCCAGACATCGCACAGCTGCGATAGCATGTTTAGGTCGAATGTTAATTTCTCAGGGCGGAGGTCGAGTAGCTGTGATTATATCAGTAGACAAAAGCACAGAATTGTTTCGATGTTGTCCGGTTGCAAGGACTGATGCGGCCGAAGAGTGACGGATGGTGGACGAGTTCTTGGGGGGATGTAGGAAGCAGTTCTAAATGACTCTAATGACAGTCGATCGAACCCACCGTGTAACGACATGCTATTCCGAATCGAAAAATGTACGTCGGCCAACCGACCTTTTTAGGTCGCACCTGACGAGCCTGATTCCACCAGCAATTTGATCTGATCTGTCACCATTGACTGATGGCAGTCAGCCAGCAGCGCTAGAATTATACTGATTGTAATTCCACTTCTCTGTTCCTACCACTCATCACACTGCCCTGATATACGTGCAATAGTGGCCTCGTTTGTGCCACTGAGGCCAGCCCATGCTCAAAGACTATGCCGCAAGTGTGAGTTAAAATGTTGCATGCTGGCAGTGTGAGCAGTGAACGCGGATCCGATCCCGCCGGAGTATCGGCCGATAAAAGCGGACCAGAGTCTAGTTGACGTCGTATTTCGCCGGGTTAGAACCGAAAGCACGGAGCATTGGAGCTGCAGGACGGACCTGAACGAAGTCTAGTGACACAATGGACCGGATGAAGGGGACATTACCAACGGCCATGAATTCATCGGTGGGGTGGCAGACAAAACCATGTGGCCGATCTCCTACCCACTAGTATGTCATTAAAGATGGGTCGGACCGTGGGCGGCGACAAGAGGCTCGGCAGGCAACACAATACTCTTACTCAAGTCAATTGCCACAGTCCCACAAAACACTATCTCCGAGTGCGTGGTACTGACGATGTTACACACCTCCGGACTTGATATCGAGCCTCCCACCCCTCCCACATGCACGATCCATCGAAAAAGCTCAGTGCGTAGTTTTTGCAAGACCCATTTATGCATACATCCGGGGAGTGGAAACAGCCCGCAGCCGCATTGCGTCACTCAATGGCGACCGACTTCGATTGACACCGACGAGGGCGATGCCTTGTTGGAAAATCCACCAGTTTATCCCTCAGCTGCAGTCAGTAGTTGCAAATCCGGGCCTCCACACGGGGATCAACTCGTGCATCTCGTCATGGGACGGATACGTCATGCTGTTGCCGTAGGTCGTCTAATAAAGCAATGCAATGCAATGCGATTGACCCGTAGTTCCTGAACAAACTCCTGTCCGTCTTCGTAGTCGCTTCATCGGAGTCAACATGGTCGCAGGACAAAATCCGGCCAAGGGCGAGAAAGAGCCTGAAGTGGACCCCGAGGCCTACAAGCAGCCGCCATTCAACATCCCACAGGCCCCGAATCGCCGAGCAGAGGCTGAACACAACAAAGAAGAGGGCCACCTGGAGGTCCCCCGCGATCGTGAAGATGATATCGCAGTGGAGGAGGGTCCTGACCCCAATCCGTACGAGTCGTACACAAAGACCTACCACCGACACAGTTCCCTCGGCGGGCTCACAAGAAAGGGCCGCCCTGCATTTCCGGATGGGAAAAAAGAGCTCACAGAGGACGACTGCTACGACAAGCTAGCGTACAGCTGGCCCAAGTGGAAGAAATGGAGCTTCCTGTGTGTCATCGCCTGCATCCAGATATCGATGAACTTCAACACGTCCGTCTTCCCCAACGCGGTGACACCGCTGTCCGAGCACTTCGGCATCAGCGAGCAGGCGGCCCGTGTCGGCCAGTGCGTGTACCTCGTCCTGTACAGCTTCGGATGCGAGCTGTGGGCGCCCTGGAGCGAGGAGTTCGGGCGGTGGCCGATCCTGCAGCTGAGCATGTTCTTGATCAACATCTGGCAGCTCCCGTGTGCTTTTGCACCAAACTTCGGCACGATTGTTGTGTGCCGGTCTCTAGTAAGTCTTCGATGTTGCCTTCGAGTGTTGTGTCTCGGGTCTGACTGGTGAATTTTATTTTAGGGCGGACTCTCCACCGCAGGTGGCAGTGTGACTCTAGGACTCATCGCCGACTTGTACGAGCCCGACGACCAGCAATGGCCATTAGCATTCATCGTGCTATCGTCTTGCATCGGCACAAGCATAGGAGGAGTGATCGGCGGCCCAATTCAAGCCTGTAGGTCAACCATCCATGTATCCCCATGCACGAAGCCGTCCTTGGCTCAGAGGCTCAACTAACCCCGGCCGCAGATCTCTCTTGGCACTGGTTCTTCTACATCCAGCTCATATTCGGCGCCGCGGTCCAGCTCATCCACTTCTTCACGCCCGAGTGCCGCAGCACCATCCTCATCGACAAGGAGGCCAAGCGCCGGCGCAAGGCGGACCCGGGGCTCGAGGTCTACGGGCCCAACGAGCTGAAGATGCCGCGCATCTCCATGAAGGAGGCCGCCAAGATCTGGGCCCGCCCGTTCGAGATGTTCGTCCGCGAGCCGATCGTGCTGTTCCTGTCCCTCCTCTCGGGTTTCTCGGACGCCCTCATCTTCATCTTCCTCGAGGGCTTCCCCGTGGTGTACGAGGCCTGGGGCTTCGGCGTGCTCGAGTCCGCGTGGGCCGTCATCCCCATCAACGTCGCCTACTTCGTCACCTACCTCATCTACCTCCCCTGGATCTACCGCTACACGCGCACCCGGCAGAAGAAGGGCGACGACTTCGAGGCCGAGCGGCGCATGAAGATCCTGCTGTTCCTGGCGCCCCTCGAGCCCATCGGCCTGATCGGGTTTGCGTGGACTTCGCTCGGCCCCCCGCGGGTCCACTGGATCGCGCCCATGATCTTCAGCCTGCTCATCGGCATCGCCAACTACGCCATATACTTCTCCACCGTCGACTACATGATCGCGGCGTACGGGCCGTACTCTGCGTCGGCGTGCGGCGGCAACGCATTTGCAAGGGATTTCCTGGCTGGTATCAGCGCCATGTTTGCCATCCCGATGTACGAGGGCATCGGAAGCGAGTACCCGACCGAGTGGGCGAGCACGATCCTGGCGATTCTGTCCTGTATGGTCGTAGTCCCGGTATATGTGTTCTACTGGAAGGGCCCAGTGATAAGAAAGAAGAGCAAGTTTGCGCAGGCCTTGGCGGAAGACCGCAAGGCCCATGAGGGGAGACGAGTCAGCCAGGCGAGCAATCTGCCATATGGCGAGGATCCTTTGGCATAATGCCATGTCAGTTTGGATAGCAATATACCTGGATTGGTTGAAAGTTTGCCGAGCATATCATACGTTGACGCGATGGCCTTGGCCAAGTCCGATATCAAGAAGTGTCTTATCCAAGGGTGGCGAGAATCAAAAAGTCCGTAGGAAAGTGTCTGACGTATAGGCACGGCGAGATGGCGCTATAGAAGCTACTCCGTCCACCATGCAGTTTGGGTAGGATACCTGTACTAGTAGTCAGTCAATGGCGGGTATATTATCGAAGCCATAGCCGAAAAAGCACTTATCCTATTGAATATAATCCTCGACTTTTGCCGTGGTACCACGACTGAGTGTGTACACACACGCAGCTCGGCAGATTGTCGAGGGAAAGAAAGCAGGCAATTACCAAGCCTTCAGTATGTCCATCGCTTCTACAAGGAATCTTGTTATAAATTACATGCAATATTGTGTCCCCTGTCGAAGTCTTCACACACGTGAAGCCATCAACGACGCGTGGATCAATGTAACTCTTCCGCCGTCCCCAAAGATTGCCCGGTTGACAAGGAAGAGCAGAATTACGACTTAGCACTGAAACGAAAGTTGTTGTGGGGTTAAAGAAAAACGAGCCGATCTAGTTCTCGTGTATCCGTCGTCTACATGGGGGTATCTCAGTTTGCAGGAACGTGACAAATGAAATCATGGACTCCCAAATCTCCTCAGCCCGAACGCCTCCGTGTGGGTACAAAAGAGAAAGCGGGGGATATCTTTGTGTTGTCCTGAAAAGCACACTGAGCGCCCAATCCTTGCCATAGAAAACCAGTAAACCCCCAAAAACGCTGTAGAGAATCCCACCCGTAATCAAACAGTAAGAAAATAAAAAGTGCTCTAACTCCATGTTGCATAGTTCGCCCTTGATAACAGGATGGGAAGGACACGAGATGCCCATCAGCCTGCGAACCGTTGTGATTCCCTCCAAACACCGTGTGAATCAAGCAGAGAATCCATCCCGTCCCGTGAACTCCATTGATGCAACTCCAGGATTGCAGGATAATAAAAAAGAGACAAACGAATCGGAGCCATGCGCCAGACAAATGGCAGCCACCTCAGACCGCGGGCTGCCAACCATTCTGCCCGTCAAAGTAGTACAGCTCCGTGCCGACCATGGTGAACTCGAGCGGCTCCTGTGGATAGTTGCCGTCATCACGGCGCGCGGCTGGCTGACGAGTTTCCGCCTGGTGTTGCCGCCCGACACCCTGTGCGGCCCCGACATCCTGGAAACCCCCCTAGAGCTCCGGTGCTTGTTGGAACGCCAGGGTCTGGCTGATGGGGTTGCCCAGGGCCTGGTTGATGGTGGCCAGCTGCGCCTGCATCTCGCTGTTCGCGCGCGCCGTGTCCTCCAGCTGCTGGCGCAGCTCGGCGTTGTCCTTGCGGAGCCGCTTGTTCTCCGCGCGGACATCCTCCTCGGACCGGTCGTCGCCGTCGCCTCCCTCGCCACTGCTACGGCCGGCGTCGTCGTCAATACTGCGTTTGCGCTTTTCGCGCGCGTCGGCGGGGTGATTGTCCAGGTTGGCCGGACTCAGGGCGGCGCTGTTCAGAGCCGCAAAGGCCGCAGTGGCGACATCGCTCGTGCTGTTGTCGGTATTCTCGCTGCCGGGGCTCTCCATCTGTATGGGGCCGGCGGACGTGTGGACGCGGCGGAGGTGCTCGGACAGGTTCTCCTGGCGGGAGAAGCCCTTGCCGCTGGAGCGCTTGCAATTGACGTGGGGGCAGAGGAGCTTCTTCTTGGGCCCTCCGTGCTTTCCGTGGACCTCGCGCTCGTGTCGCAACAGACCACCGCTATATGTGAAGCCTTGGATCTTCTCGCACCCTTTTGCGGTGCATACGTAGGGTCGCTCATGCTTGTCCATGTGTTTACTGGAGAAACTGTTAGCAAACAAACAAGAAACTGATAGCGGGTGTAGGGTGGGAGTTTAAGAAGTCAACTTACCTCCACTCGCACTTCCTCTGGAACTTCTTCACCTGCTCGTTGCACTCAGCCCATGTGCATATGAACTTCCCGTCCTCGCTCTTAGTCACCTCTCGGTTGGGCTTCGCTATAGGCTTGATGCGATGAGACTGTGTTTGGGTCGAGCCGAACGCATTTGAACCTGCAGGCGACAGGTCTCGGACGGGGACGTTGGTAGGGTCGACGTTTGGGGGGCCAACGGGGTGCAGGTCGACAGTAGGCGAGGGCGATGCGTGGAACACGGCTGGGGATGACTGGTTGGCAGGCTCGTAGGTGGCGGCAGCCAGGTTTGCCATGTCGTCGACATTTGCCTCGTTGATGAACTTGGTCATGTCATGGTCGTTTTCACCGACGGGGGCGTACGGACTGTCCTCGTGGAACGACCGTGGCTCGTACGCGACACTCATCGTGACGCTGGGGGGATGGGAAGCGTCGCGATGTGTCGTATGTGGTGGTGGAAAGCCAGTCGGTTACTTTTCGTCGCGCAGGGAGCGGATATCCGCGGCAGACCGATGGCTGGTGTTTGTCGGACTCGGTGGTGTATCAATATCGAAATGGATGGTCGGTGGAGCGTAGGAACCGGGAAGATATGGTTATAATAGAGGAATAAGTAATGCGCCGGAGTTGCGGCTCGTAGAAACTGGCACAAAGGCGTATGAGGTGATCGTGGTGTTGCTGCGCCAGGTCAGGCGGAAACAAAGTTCACTCCGAGGTGTTGTGCTCCCAAGCACAAGCTTAGAACGAATACTGTCCAATGAGCGTGGACGGTGCGGATGCTAGCGGAAGCCGGAGCTCTGCTGAGTCACCGGGGTGTGGAGGTACCTGGGTACTCTTGTACTGGGGTACTTGCAGCCTAGTGCCCGCGATAACGATAAGAGAAGGGGTGTGGCGGAAACAATGCACGCGAAAACAAGGCAACTCTGCCTCTACCGAATCAAACAGGATGCTTTGGTCGTCGTCATCGTTGCAAAAGGTTTCGATGCAACACACAACGCCTCGAGGCTTGATCCAGCCGGGAACCCCTTTGTTCTTTAATAAGAAACCACGAGACAGGAGGGACAAGGAAAAAAAGATGGCGCTAGGCATCTGAGATGACTCGAAGGACGCCGGCGTGTACGGAGTAGGCAGTGAAGCGCAGGAGTGAGTCACCACGCCCGGAATGGGCTAAATTATGCCGTTCGTAGGCAACCAATCCACTCGATGGCTTCCAACTCCAGCCCGTCTGATCCATCCCTCCCGCTGAGGTGAACAACTCTGATCCTCTCAGCCCTATGCCCCTTTTTTGCCCTGCGTCAGGCACAGTAATGCTGCAGGGCACACAGTCTGATGCCTTGGGCGCACAGAGATGCTGGTAGGAGGAGGAAGATGGGTCAGCTGCACCGCCACGTTGGCAAACTGCCATGTGGCGGCCTTAGGTCGCCGGCCTGGCTGCTGGCACTTGCCAGCGCCCGAACCAGTCTGCAGGGACCAACGCGACGTGGCCCAGTCCGTGACCCCCGGAAGGATTGCCCCAGGGCGCGTCCCAGGCACGCCCATGCTCGGGCCGTGGCACGGGAAGGCTTCGGCAGCAAGCCACGACCCACCGAGGCCTCGCGACAGCAAGAGGCAGCAGGTCGCTGGGGGGTTGGTACTGCCAACAGAGGTCTTGCTTCGACAACGGAAGATGGTGTTGCCGCATAGCCTGCTTGTGTGTTTGACAAGCGGGGCAGGCGGCGATGAGGCGCCCTCAAGGGGCAAAAGTGTTGACGGGACAGAAAGAACGCGGCAGCCTGGCTCAGCTCTGCCTTTGGTGCAGCAGTACTGAACTGTACTGAACTGTACTTGTGCGTGTGCGTGTGTGTGTTGCTTTTGTGCGCGTGTGCGTATGTGCTGCTTGCCTCTTGAGTCCCAATCAGGGACGCCCAGAATCTCCAAGTCCCAAGGCGGCAAGGCGGGACCGATGAGCACGGAACCTTGGAAGGCAGAAGAGTTGCTGAAAGAGGCAACTTCCATGTCAGTCGATCCAGCCTGTCCTGGGTCCAGTTTGGTGAGCTCCATTGCAGGTCGCATCCGCCTGCGGGACGGGGCGCGATGCCGAAGGAGGTGGGCACCTGGACTCTCTCGATGAGTTGCTGTGGCCTTGAGCTTGGCGGTAGAGAACCCCTTTTGGTGCGCCCCAGATGGACTCCACCAAGGCAACAGCCACACGAGGGTGTCATGAGGACACCGCGTGTACCTTTGGTGACTCAGCTCCGACGCTCCCGAAGACTAAAGGTCAGGAACCTCGTGAGCAGGGGGCGAAGGAGGGCATATGTCTCGCCGAGTGGACTCGTGAACCGCTGAGATCGGCCCAATGGAGCTGGCAACCTCGTAACGGTACAGCTTTGCGTCGTAAGACGTGTGGTGCGCATCTCAACATTGATGGCGATCGACGGGTTGCTGTCCTGTTGAGAGGTCATGCACTTCCAGCGTTGTTGACCCCCCGTGACCTGTGGAAGAGAAGAGAGACGAGAAGAGATAAGAACGTGGTGTCAACCTGATCCTGCCTCGGTGTGGTCACGAGAGCTTGTGATGATGGGACGAGTCACTCTGAGATGCGGATTTGAGGCGGGGAATTGTAAGCAAACAGATCTCACAAAACGGGCCAGGCATCATCGCACTTTTCAGCCTTACAGCCTGAGGCCTGAATCCGGGGAGTTCGGTGAGTGCAATGAAGTAAGGTTCTGACAACCAATACGTAGGTGGTTCATGTGCGCGTATGTAATAGTGAGAAACGAAATAAAGACTTCAAATTCTCTAATCTCTGACTCAAAGCTCACCGAAATGGTCACTCGAAGCTGGTGATGGCTGCACCTCCCCAATATGATGCACTTTACTGCCTGATAGAAGTAGGCCCCCCCCCAGTGCCTCCACCAGTGTCAACGACCCGAACCCTTTCGTCTCCTGATCTGATAAGCTCGGATCAGATAACGCTTTGACCAAGTCTGCCTATTCTAGCGCCAACCTGAATAACTCCACTTGCTTCATTTTCTACTTGGCAGAAAAGGCGAATATCAGAAGAGAAAGGGGAAGACATGTAAAATTTCGACTGACAGACTCAAGTATCCGCACTAGAAACCATGAACTGGAGCCACTTAGTTCTGATCTGTCGAGTCTGCAGCACATGCAGCTAGAAGACTGAAGCGCCGCTCCCAACCGAACCGAGAAAACTAGCGAGGACGGAGTCGGCCATCAAATGGTGGGATTGGCAGTCCCCACTTTTCTAGTCCGATAGCCCTCCTGATCCGGACCCCGAATCAGTCTAAACATGAGGTGAGAGAATAAATCTCA
Source organism: Diaporthe citrichinensis (assembly GCA_014872995.1). Classification (NCBI taxonomy): domain Eukaryota; kingdom Fungi; phylum Ascomycota; class Sordariomycetes; order Diaporthales; family Diaporthaceae; genus Diaporthe; species Diaporthe citrichinensis. The sequence goes on along the minus strand of JADAZR010000135.1, from coordinate 38,889 downwards.
TCGTCGTCTCGGCTTCGATTAAATTTTCACTCCGGACTCGTATATGCCAAGATCACTGCTCTCAACAGGGAGAGCTTCAGCATTCATCATCGACACCGTCTCTTTGCTGAAGCCTGATATATCCTCTCTGTCGTGACACCTGGGTGCCTGGCCGGAAAAAAACTGATAGCACGCTCCTCCATTGCTTTACAGTTTGAGTATGGCCACCACCAAGGCGCCAGAACCCTCAGCCACGGGCGGCAGCGTAAGTGTCGGCGACGACGACTACACCAAGGATGCTGTGGAACAGCCACAGGCTCAGGTCCTGGCTGCGCCACACCAAGAGGACTATCCCGTCGAGAGGGTCGAGGCAGTCTACCGGAAGCTGGACAGGCGCATCATCCCAGGTATGCTCGCACACTCTCATCGCATCGAACCTATCATGTCACACCGTGTCACCTCTGTAGGTACCTGGACTCACCACATCATCGCCCAGCCTTCTGGATCCTCTACTTCCTCTGCTCCGCCATCCGCTCCAACATCGGTCTCGCCCAGACCATGAACTCCGCCCAGGGCCACGACCTCATGTCGGTGCTGCACCTGACGGCGCGCGACACCTCCACCGCCCTGGCCCTCTTCTACGTCTCGTACGTCATCTTCGACTGCCCGTCCAACCTCGTCATGAGCAGGCTGAGCCCCCGCGTCTGGATGGCCCGCATTGTCTTCGCCGTCGGCGTCATCGGCATGTGCTTCGCCGCCGTGCGAGCAGCCTGGTCCGTCAAGCTGTTGCGCTTCCTGCTCGGCGTCGTCATCGCGGGCATGTGGCCCGGCATGAGCTACTACCTGACCCTCTTCTACCCCCCAAGCCGTACGGGCAAGCGCATCGGATATTACTTCAGTGCCGCCCAGATCTCCGCGGCTGTTGTTGGACTCGTCAGTGCTGGCTTCCAGAAGATGGACGGGCTTGGAGGTCTCGTCGGCTTCCAGTGGATGTTCCTCATCTATGGCGCGCTGGCAGTGATCCTGGGTTTCACCTTGCTCTGGTGGCTTCCCGATAGGCCTCTTCCTCCATGCCAGAAGCGGGAGAGATCAAGGTTCATGAGGTTTCTCCCTGCGCCACCCGAGGCTCTCACGGGCGAGGACGCCTTGGTGCACTACCATGACCTTAGGAGAGTCTACCACCCCCGGCCCTGGACATGGGCAGACCTGGGCTACGTCCTGATCGACTGGCGACTCTGGCCGCTGGTGCTGATGTACTTTGGCGTTGTGGGCGTCGGTATTGGTACCCAGTTATACGGGAATGTTATCATCGCCTCCATCAACCCGTCGTACACCAGCATCCAGGTCAGCCTTCTGTTCGCGCCCATCTGGATCATGGACTTCTTCGCCATCCTGATCGTCACGCCTATTTCGGACCGCTTTCACCGCCTGCGGCCCGTTTTCTTCTCGTGCGCCGTCCTAATCCAGATCGCCGGCCTGCTAACCGTCACCTTTGCCCTGAACAACTCCTGGGCCCGCTACGGCGGCCTGCTCATGGTCGGCTTCGGGCTCGGCCCGACCGTGCCAATCTGCATGACCTGGACCAACGAGATCTTCCAGCGCCGCCACGGCGAGGTCGGCGTCGCCGCCGCAGCCGCCCTCGTCTCCGGGCTGGGCAACCTGGGCAGCATCACGACCACCTACGCCCTCTACACGGGCTGGCCCGAGGATGCGGCGCCCGGCCCTTACAGGTACCGCCGGAGCAACCTGGCCATGATCGGCATCCTCTGCCTCAGCATCGTCAGCAGCTTCGCCATGACGATCCTGATCCAGGTGTTTGGCAACAAGCCCAGCCACAAGATCGTCATCGGCGACGGCTCCTCCGCCGATGACTTCCAGGACGGTGCAGCCCGGCGCGAGCAGGTGCAGCGAGGCTTTGGAAGGATTCGGATCGGCCGGCGGGGTTAGAGCTGGGCAACCAGCACCCCTGTTGCCCAAAGACGTCCTGAAGGCGGTGCAATCCTATTTTGACGTCTGCCCGCGGACGGAGAGAAAATCCGCCTCGGGCGTGGGCAAAAACCGACAAGGTGGTTCCTATTTGCCTCGGGGCAGCGCAAAGTGCCCCCGAACCACGGCCCACATAACGAAATGCATGTGAACACCAACGTCAAAACATGCATCTCACTACTTCCATTCTCAGTATACAAAGTCCCGTCGACGCCAACAAGCCTGCTTAATCCCTTTACAGGCAAAGCGCCAATCCACCAGATCTGCAACATTAGAGATCTTGAAGGCTAAGAGGCTCTCAGCCTGATGGCGCGGCTGCGCCACTCTTAGGACGGGCGTTCTCAAAAGTTCTCCAACGAGGCATACCAGGCATCCATTGCGGAGGCGACGGGACTGTTTCCGCTACTCTTTATCTTTTTGCATTTCTTTCCTTTTGGCATATCTGATCTTTTCGTTTTTCAATGATACCCCATCCGTGTTCGGATAACGCTGTCTGTGCGAAGGTTTTACGGTTACGGTTTCTGGCTGGGACACATCAAACACAAACACACACAACATGTAACTTGCCCCCAAAACTGTTTCTTTTTACCACCAGCCACTTCGACAGCGACAGTGCTTCTACGCCATCGCTGGGACGGCGTAGGTCTGACGCGAGGAGCCTGAGCCGGCGACAATGCTGCTGCGCTATCGCCAATGGCCGGTTCTTCGTGGGCTCGCGTTCCGTTTAATTCCTTGTGGCTTAATATAGATAGATACGAGAAAAGCAAGTATAAATTATTCTCGAAGCAGGGCAGATTTGCAAGCGGGGCTCGACTTGTTGTTCCCTTTCCACGGAAGGAAACTGGCGCCTCCGGAGGCTCTTGTACCCGGAGGCTAAATCAAGTCGTCTGCCGCCCCCCCCCCCGGGTTCTCCGTGCTTGGACCGTGACACCTCGACGATACGCTCTAGACTACGGTAGGAATGTGTAAAATGCTAAATGTCCAGCTATTGAGCCGCACGGCTTACACGCTCGGAAATTCCCGAGGTGCGACGGTGGGCCTCTGGGATCCGTGTAACAACACCGCCTTGGCCGAAATGCCCGCAGGGCCGTCTCGTGGCCGCCCCAACGTTTCTAATTTATTGGCCCTCGTATGAGAACCACCCAACACTAAGACGACAGTCCAGGACCTTCGAACCATTACAACAATTTGTGTAACAAGGCCGACCTCCGGAGGCCAAAGCTTACCTGCAGTGCCACTGGACCGCGAAGCGTCCAATCATTTCTCTCGCGACTCGCGCGCTTATTCTAGGGCGTGGTGGTACATTCGATCCTCATCAATGCGAAGAGGGCCATTTCTGGTCCTTGTGGTCAAGGAAACGAGGTGGTTACGATCCCGAGGTCGCCGCCAACAGTCAACACTCAGCAGGACTGCATATTCAGGGCTGGATACCCGTCAGCCACTGCTGCCCCCAGTCACCCCTGCGCATTGTCAGCGTTGCAGGCCCATGCGTGATATGCGCTGCCTTTGTAATAAGCACTGCCGGCAATTCACTCGAGGCGGATGAGAATGCGGATGTGATATGACTCTGTGCCACGAACAAATTCAAAGAATACGGAGATTCGCACAGACTAAAACGGAGGGTACACAGATACCTTACTTACCCACACCCAACACCCAACACCCAACACCCAAGCTAAACACCCACGCCCAATTCGCAAGCTCAACCGCACGCCTAATTTACACGCCTATTTTATATACTTACAGCTACTTTATATATTTAACTAGCCCTAAATATATAAAAGTCTGTATATAAGTTACTTTTAGGTATATAGATTGGCTTTGGGTATATAGATTAGCTTTGCGTATGTAAATTGGCTTTGGGTATGCAAATTGGGCGTGCTAATTGCTAATGGGCGTGGGTGTTAAGTGTGGGTTTGTAAGTTGCGGTTTGCTGCACTTTAGGTGTTATGTATCTGTGTACCCTCCGTTTTAGTCTGTGCGAATCTCCGTATTCTATTCAAAGACACTTAGTTGTAGGTACTTGTACGTGGAGGACTACCTGCCCCATTTCAATTGCCATGGGTAGTTTAAGCTGCCGGAGCGCACGTGCAGCAAAGACCCCCACATGCTATGAGAGAAGTATGCACAGTTAGGACACATTGGCTAAATAATTCATCGTCAACACATGATGTATTTGAGTGGGCTTGTTGTTTACAAGGACTGGTGGGGTGATATTGGTATTATGCGATGTTTCCAGTAGCATGCCCGTCCTAGGTGCATCATTCCACCTTCTTGCGATACTGTACTTTCCCCAGGTTATCATATCTGAGTCAAGATTCCGTTGAAGCTGGGAAATTACACAGGCATAAAATGGCAAAAGATAGCTACAATAGGGTACTTATGAGTAGCATTGCCACTTAGAACTATGTATAATGGAGTATCAGAAGTAACTCATTTTATGCTTCTATTACACTATCTAATGCCGCAGTCTGGTTCCTCTCTCATCAAACGCGACTACCTAATGCCCACCCACCTCTGATCTACTTAACATACCAGCTTCTGGTACAAGCTCAATATCCCTGACCTACTCAATTCCAGCACTATACCGCGACGAAAGATATAGAGGTTCTCGCGGAAGAGCGATGAGATGGCAGTGATCTTTCAAAGAGGTTGTTTCCTGTGTGAAATGATCTACCAGGACTTTATGCTTTCGTGGACGTGGACGTGGCCGCTGTAAGTGTCGGAGTGATAGGTGAAACTTCCATGTCCATGGACGATACCGTGCCCACCCTAGTCGAGTTTTTCAGTGTATCAATGGATTTGGAAGGAGTAATTGATGTTTTCAGAGGTGACTTTGGCACTGAAGTGCCTGTGGCCGCTTTTGTCGCAACGTTGGAGGCGGCTTTCTCGTTGCAAACTTGGCCAATAGGGTACTCAAACGGCAGGCTCGCCATGATTTCACCAGCTTTTGAAGTTACAGGAATTGAGCTCGCGGAGCCGGACCACGTGCCCGACTTGACGCCCTGAAAGGCCATCCGTTGCAGTTGTAGGGTGTCCGTAGAGGCCCACTCCAGATAAGAATATGCGCCGCGGTGGAAACGTTTGGACAATGAATCCAGAACAGGGTCCAGGCAGAACGCAACGATGATGATAATGAGTCCAAGGATGTAAGTGAAACATAGGCCAAAAAGGCTGAAGGAGGTATAGTCGGAGCTGCGAATGATCTGGGGTGCGGCGTGTTAGCAGTTTGCAGGAGCTGTCACTCTAGCCAAATCTAAAACAAATATTCGAGAAAAGAATTCTTACCTGGTTGTTACAAATACTATCTTGAATCCATTGGTTGTAAGGCCTGATCCGCAGGTGCTCTAGTGAAGGATCAATGGGGCCGGACGCGATCGAAACAACTGCGCTCTGGATGCCTGCCAAATATGTAGCCCACCACTGCATCACGTCGACTTGCCACTGGTTGTCCGGAAGCGGACCCATGACGCCAGCGTACAGGCGGCGCATTGAAGCCAATGAATTTGCGCCGAGTTGGAGAAGGACGGGCTGGAGGCCAGGCACAGCATAGGTGAACAGCGCCACGAACCAGTAGAATCGGGATGCAGGATGGTTGTCTGCCGGCGGACCTTCTCTCTCGAGGGGGAAGTTGAACAGTTTCGAAGCTCCATCTTGAGCATCCAGCCAGCTGGCCAGCGGCCCGCATCGACTTGTACTGCCATAACAAAGCTGAAACTGTTCGAGGCAGGCCATTGACGACGCCGCTTCTTCAGAACGATATGCAGGGTGTTCAGCAGACGTTCCCGGCTTGGTTGCTGCGGAAATGGGTCTGGTTGGAACGGTGGCGCGATACCAAGGATCGTTCACAGGCTCTTGGAATCTGATACCGTTTCCGGAGAGAAAGATGGGGTGAAGGTCGCCATCTTTAGGAAAGTATTGTGTGTCTGTCTCCAATGACGAAGACGGGGTGTAAGTGGTTTCCTGGTAGTTGGTCTCCGCGAATGATCTATCTCCCACAGGGCCAGATTAGGAACCTATTGCGATGAATAGGCTAGCTTGAAGGCGTGGACTTACGCCAAAACAAAGTTCGTACCGCGAGCCCCCTCAATATCGTCAGCTGGGTACTGCTCTTGGAGACTCCGAACCCTGTACGTGTAATTTTGACCCATGGTCTTGTTCCCATAATCGTACAAGGTATAATTCCCCGTCTCTGTCGTGAGGTTGCTGGAAAACTCTTCAGTTGACAAAGGCGCACAGCTCAACACGGACCTGAACAGGATCCTTTCACCCTCGGGCGAATTCATACCCAAGTCGTCGTTACTCTCGATGTACCCAGTATCCAACCGAATGTTTGCGTTATCGCTCCGGCACAAACCACTTGCGAATGGACATGATGCCTCTGTGTCAATAGTACTGCGCAGATTTGCCCTGACGAAAGACGTGCAGTCGAGCATCCCCGAGGAGGAGTTGGCCGAATAACACTGTTGGGCATAATTCTCATCGTTTGTGACCATTCGCGCCCGGTATGGTACTCTTGAGTGTGCATCGTAGTTGGGATCGTCGGCCTCTGAATTGACAAGCGAGCAATTTGTCCCATCGAGACGAACCTGAGTCCCGATCGCCGACGAAATTTGTGACGAGAAACCTGACGCAACGGCGAAAGAAACAACAACAAAGGCAGCCGCCAAGACTCCTGGGACCAGGCGAAGAAGGCAGCGTTTGCCTTTGACTGTGCGTCGCCACGCTCAAGCAAGCGATCAAAGAATCTGGAAGCTCTCGAACGCGGAAGACGAGTTGCGCAAAACTGCTTGCTGTTGATGATAGAGGGTGTCGCGCGGCGCCGAAGTAGAATCACAGCGATGCAACGCCCGCCTCGCAATGCTCCAAAAGCAGCTCGCGACGATGGTGATGAACAGAGAGGTGAAGGCAAGGAGGTAGTTGCCTTGTGTCCGCCGCAAAGTGAGTGTGGCCACTATGATGGCACCACGGGACCAGTTGGTCCAAACTCCAAGGTGGACTGCATACTGTGGACAGTACTTAGCAAATGACCTGTTAAAAAAGACCGAGCAGGTCGTAAATTAATTCGCGATGATCTTACCTTGACGGTGGATTCAGCCCCTTGCCACGCCTTCGCTGTCGCCATTTTTTCAGATTTTCTTTTACAGACACAGCGTTGCTAGAAGAAAAGGATGCAAGCATCTAGTGCGGGAACCTTACAAGTGGAAGTTCATATGTGACGAAGAACGCATTTGTGAAATAACCACTAGTCCTTAGGCCGGACTCAAATGCCAGACATCTAAACAAGGTCGGGTTTCCGTGTTTATACTACTATCGTCAAACACCTCCAAGTCATGGTCACTCGAATGCCTGAGCGCTCCCTATCATGCAAGGGCCCTTTGCTTCGCGCTGTTGTCAGCGCTTTCTTTCAGGCATGACGTCGACCTAGATTTTTCAGCCCTCAAGAAGTGAGCGGTGATCTGCGGTCTCTACCAATAGAACCCCTGAGGAAGGCAAGTGGTTCCCAACCTCCACAGCTCAGTATTGCGGCAGGTACCAACCTTGCATTTCAGCTTTCTGGGCATGTTGGGGGCCATCTTAGATTGTCCAATACAACAGAAATGGATGAGCAGATATCAGGAACAACCTCGGCAGTATCGTAAGCCGCCAAGCTCCTAACTCGTTACACAATCGGGAGAAGCACGTTTCTAGCACACGGTTCGTCCGGCAAAGAAGTCAAGGTCTGGGCTCAAAACAACGGCAATAGCTTTTCTTAGAACCTTGCAGATGTTGTGCATGCAGCTGCCATGAGCGCATAGTTCAGCCCCGTTCTGGAGTCAGGTCAATGGCGTGTCAAAGTTAATCACTTTAGGCTGCACACTGCCCAGTGAGCCAAATGTGTGGGTTCGGCTTTGCTCCTATGCGCCCATGCAGCACTGCACTGAAAAGCTAAAGAGCCTACTAGTTCTCGAAGACTCTGAATTCAACCTGTCCATTTGTGTGAGACTTGTTTGTGAAGCCGACACTGTGTCCATGTTGATTATGCCCCCGTCGGGGGCCAGCTGCACGTCCCCATTAACGAGGCCCTGGCAAATGTCAGCTTCTGCCAAACTTCATGTTGAATCTCATCTAAAATTTCTCTCATCCTTTTTCTCTTTTGCGCAGTCTCTCAGTGCCTATGCCTATAATTGTGTTTAAAACCTATTGTTATCGACATTGTATTTTCTTTTTAACGCTGGGTGTTTAAGCGTTTATCACTGCATGAAGGGACTGGATGCATATTGCTTTAGAAGCATATGTGTACAGATTAAATACGAGACCACTTTATTTACATCATCGGCGCTATCATCATAATGCTCTCCTATAACCCCGAGCTGTGTCTGCCATGCTGCCACCGCCGCCAGCTCAAGCGGCACGAGGACCAAGGGCTCGAACACGCCGGAACGTACAAGGATGTAGAGTGGTGCACCAACAACACGCTCCAGCTGTTGTGCCTCGCGCACGAGAACGCGGGTGTGGAGGCGTGGACCCGTTGCGCGAAGGACATCCCGGTGCTTGTCGACCCGGCTACGCCACTCAGGCTGTGCGCGCTGGATCTGCGGGAGCCGGCGCACCCGCGCCTACTGCGCGGGACAACATTGACCATTGGTCTGACTTCAAAAGGTCCATCGGATGGTGGTACGCAGGATGTAGATGTGACAAGCCACGAGACATACCTTGTAGTGGACGAGTCCCCACGGACCTTGGCTGCTGACGACATTCCACCCCTCGCAGACGAGATGATCCAACCCCGCCCAGCAGAACCGTTAGCCACACGCGCAGAGTCGGCGTGGCTGGATTCACCGAGACCTGTGTCGCCACTGGGCATGCCGGAATTTAGGCGGGATTAGAGAAAACGACTCGCGATTCACGCGGATGGCAGTCCTGCCAGCCGAGTCTGGTCTGTTCGTGAGGACGATCCCAGTACGCAGGATGGGGTACACGATCACGGTCTGCTCCAATGCTCTCTTAAACCGTGCCGGGTGGACCGTCTCTCTCAGACGAAGACGTGCTTGGCGACGTGGAATAATGGCCGATCGATGGCCAGCGACATCTAGCCCGATTGCGCCGCACTACATGGGTATGCCCCTTCGATCACGTCTGTGATTGACAGGCCACACTGTGGTTGGATTTTCGAGAGGATATGATCGACATTTCCTTTCTCTAGCATGGAAAGAAGGGCCTCTTCGGGACCAGCTGGGCCCTGATTGTGTTCTCGAATGATGTAGTTGCTGCGGCACCCATACCGAGCACCCGAGGGTTTTAGAAGATATTCCCGACATTGAGACGAATGACACTCTCTCTCATTGTAGTAATGACGTGTATCACGGAGAGGAAGTAACCACCCAAGCACTGTTTCCCAATTCGATCTGGGTCAATCTTCAGTCATGTTCTATGAGATTCTCTGGTGCAGGCGCTGTCGTTGTCCATGCTCTTCCCATTGGCTAGGACTTCTTCGAGTGACCTCTTCACTTGCAGTAGTACGAACATAAGCAACTACTCTAGGAGGATATGTGTGACTCTGGTGGGCCTATAATATGGGTATTTGTAGGATCAGAGAAGAGTTTTCTTCCTATTTGAATAGGTGGTGTGGATGTCACTTGAGGGGAACAAGGGCTAACTGTTCACGATGTGATCTGCATACTGCGCTAGTTGATTTGAATTACGCCATGAGTGGAATATTCCGTCGCGCATCTGAGCAGAGGCAGCCCTAGAAAACTATCGTCTTTCCTTCATTTTCAATTCAAATGACTGGCAGAAAAAAATGTACTGGGTAATTTGAATGAATTCTAATTCAATGGTGTTGCGGATTATATTGTATGATGGTTGGCTGTTGAGGAAATCAGGTATTTACTAGGCAGTGTGCCTCATGTCTCATGTAGAACCCACTTGGACCAGGTGGGCTGGACAACACCGGCGCCTGCAATCAGTTATCATGAAGTGGCTACGGTAGATGAAGCAACATGATTTGTTCCACAGGTGTCCAGAAAACTGGACGTTCTGAAGCGTTGGGTCCTGAAATTCTTGTTCTGGACCTAGGTGAGGCAGTGATAGAACTTCAAGACCAATCAACCACCACCAAGCCAACGTTCAGGAACTCCGTATATGCAAGTAGACACCTTCATGCAAAGCTGCTTACGCATGCTCAGAATTCGGCCAATTATGGTTTGCAGAAGCGATCGAATCAGTCTAGATAAGGATTCCGAAAAGGATTGCTTTTTCTGTGGACCAAGATCGAGTTCTCCTGCTTCGACCTAATAAACACTCCCAGCCCGGCCAACCCCTCCAATTTGTTCAAACTTGTGCAAGCACTGACCCGAAAAAAGGCGAGTTTACCAGAATTGATTTCCAATCCAAGGTTCATCTCTTACGACACACGGTTCCGTACGCGCACCCGGAGGCTCACGAAATTATGGTAACCACTGTCATCAAGTCGTCTGTTAGAAGCTGCAGTTTTGCTGATCAATATCCATGTCAGTCTCTCACCGAAGTTGCAGCTGGCAGAGGGCCCAACGATAGTGAGGAGCCAAAAATCGAGTAGGTCTTGCTCGCTTCTTACTTTTCCTGTTCTCTTTTGACCTCACTGACTTGTATCCAGTATCATCGCAGTTCACGGCCTTAACCCCTTCGGAAGTCCCAATCATGCCTGGGATACGTGGACTAGCGGTAATCGCATTTGGCTCAGGGATGACCTGCCCGAGAGCCTGCCCAACGCAAGGGTCTTCATCTACGAATATGAATCGAACCCGACCTTCGCCGGTACAAAGAAACGATTCATTGATGAAGCTAACCAGCTTTTGTATTGGGCTGAGATGATGCGGGATGAGGTTTGCTCCCTTGAAAGATTAATGATGCTGGACCGTATTCATAGATGCTGATAGCGATCTGTCCACTAGCATCCCCAGCGGCCTCTCATATTCCTTGCTCACAGCCTTGGCGGCATTCTCGTGCGACAGGTAGATCAACCCTTATCAAATCTCTATTCTCGGTATGCTAACACCGTCAAAGGCTCTTGTGAACGCACACAATAATCCACAGTACAATGAAATCAGGAATTCAACGTAAGGTACCGCAGCTGGCTTGTTAGTAGCAGAGTCTAACATATCATAGGCGCGGGCTTGCCTTCTTCTCCACTCCACACAAAGGCGGAAATGAATCCGTCGTGGAGTATGGAGAAAAGCTGGTGGGAATTGTCAACTTTCTCACGCGCTCGCCCTCGACCGATCTGTTGAAGGCTCTCAAAGGAGGCTCTCTCTATTCAGACATCCTGGCAGAGGGATGGAAACACCAACTGAATGACTACCTCATCTTCTCCTTTCATGAAAGCATCGGGAATGTATGGACTCTCGTAATTTGGACATGGTTGGCAAAACGGAGACTAACCTGCTTACAGATTGTGTCTCGGCAGTCCGCAACCTTGGGCATGCCTGGAAATATCGAGAGGGTGGTGGAAATCAAAGGAAATCATAGCGACATTTGTCGATTCGACACAAGAGACCCAGAGGGAACTCGTCGGTACCAACCGGTCAGGCATGCCTTGAAACGCCTTCAGGCTGCCGCCTTGAACGACCTCCGAGATATTCTCCCTGCACCTCCAAGCGAATTGCCCTCCAGCACTTCACCTACACGAGAAGCTGAGTCATCTCCAGAAAACCAAGGTGCGTAAGTTATGAGGTATATCCAGATTTGGTATTGGCCCAGGGGACTATGCTGTGTGGCTTAGGATGAAGCACGTCGCAATATGTAGATGTGTAAATGTCATTTTGATATTAGTATTTTTGAGCTAGATTTCAACAATCTGACTGATTTGCCCACTTGAGCAGGCCGCAACTCGCTGAAAATGTCAGGCACTGATGGAGCAATGGTCTTGACGCGGAGAAACACCTCCACGAGTGAGGTAGATCTCCCTGTCCCGAACCTACGCATCCAAGATGTTTTATCCCTAGTTCAGTCATTTATTGCGTCACCAAATCTCCCGGTGACACTTGCACATCATCCTCAGCCGAGGCAGTTATCGCACCAGGAATGGATCCTGCCCACGTTCATCAAGTCTTTTGCGCACTATAACTATCGAGCCGCATACGAGGATGTCAATCAAGACAAACACCCAAGATCCTGTGACTGGATCTTTCAGACTGAGGATATGTCATGGTTGATCGAAAGCAAGAAATCTTGTGCTCTTTGGTTGACTGGATACCCCGGCGTTGGGAAATCTACCTTGGCGAGCCACCTGGTTGAAGAGCTCGATCAAGTCGTGCCAAAGGCCAAAGTCATCTATGGATTCTGTCACCGCCATGTGAACCACACGCCCAGCATGATTATATCGATTGCGATCCATCAGATGATAGTGGCAGACCCAACCTTGCAAAGGTTCGCATATTCGCAAGACAGCCAGGACTCTCTTGGTACTTCCAGCGATCGGATCATGAAAGCCAAGCACAGGTCTGTCCCCACATTGTGGTATCTTTTTCGCCAATTGGTAAACGCCTCCGGACTACAGGAAATCTTTTTCGTCATCGACGCATTCGACCAGATTGATCTTGATGGCCAGGGAAAGTTGGCTGAACTCTTCGGCCGTGCTTTATTCGAATCAGATTTTGGAAACACTAGACTGAAGCTTTTCATAACAAGTGGCTCATTCGAGCACATCTCGATAACACAGTCTCGATGGGAAAGCCGATGGCTCGAAACGTTAAGAACCATTGACGCGGCGAGTTTTGAGAACGAGATCAGCCGAGACATTGACAGCTTCACGGAATGTGAGAAACAGAGAGTCAGAAAACTCAAAGGATACACAGACCACGATATGCACGTTATAGGCGAGCAGCTGGATACATGTCGGCCGAAGAGATTCCTACCTGTTGCTCTATATTTCAAGCAGCTCGAAACAGCCACACCAGAAAAGCTGAAAGATGTGCTGCAGTATCTTCCGGACGACCTCGACGTCTTCAACGAGAGACTTATTTCGCTGCTTCCGACAAAGCTTCTGACCGGCTCTTCCCCGTTGATGACATGCGTGATCCAATCCTTTCAGGCATTGTCGCTATCGGATTTGGCTTTCGCATGTCGATGGATTGAGTCTGGTCTAGATGAAGACCCACCTTTCCGGATTGAATACAAGGTCCCATTGGCCGACGACGACAAACAGAGCATCTTCACAAGAGTGCGAATGTACGCTCCTCTTCTCAAAGTCGATGGAAATGAATTTGTTGCTGCATTTCATAAATCGATTCGAGACCGTCTCCTCCAGACTGCACAGGAACAAGATGATTTCTGTCTCAAGAGTCACAAGCTGGCCCATCGGGACTTGGCTGTTTTGTGCATGAAGACGATCGTTCACAAAGCAAGAATACCTGGTGCCAAATCATGGCAGAACAACTACTCTCGTCCCGATGGTCATGTTGACCCCAAAGAACACACTTTCCTCTCGTACTCTGTACAATTTTGGCGCCAACATCTTCTCGAAGCTGTCCCAGTCGACGCTACTATCAATGAGATAGACGAAGAGATTTTCGCGGCAGTACATGGCATCGTCCAAATGTGGAAGGGTGATGAGACGAACTCTTCGTTAAGAATGGCTGTGGTTTCTCATCTTGGCTTCTCTCAGCACCGGCAGAACTTATTCCAAAACCTGACCCCATTGGAGGTTCTCAGCGCACTCGGCCTCGACCCAATGCTCCGTGCATATATCAAGCTTTTCGAGGACAAGTTTGCATCTGGAACGTGGGACTCGGGCCGGTTCGCAAACAAAGCGATCAAATTAGCCGTCCAGGGTGGTCACCAAGGATGCTTCGACATCTTGCGTGAAGCTTTCTACGTCTCCTCACTCGAAGGCGATGAGTTCAAAACCATTGTCGCCGACTCAGCATGGGCTGGACAGCCTCAATTGGTCGAGTCGGTTCTCAGGATGAGGCGGACGAGAATCCCGGAGTTCCTGAATGCCCTGACTGCTGCATTTGTGAGAGGGGACAGTGAAAGTCTTGATGAACTGATTAAAGATCGTGATATTTTCCAAGACCGCAATCATTATGGAATGAGTTCGCTCCATGCAATGTTCGCGTACCGCGGGAGCATCGATGAGATTCGAAAGGAAAAGGCGCAGGGAGCAGTGAAGATCGTTGTGGCCATGTGCCAATACCTCATCGGTCACGGCATGGACGCTTCGGCAAGGGATGACTCTGGCTTCACACCTTTACACTGGGCATGTAGGTCCAACGTATTCTGCCGGCGAGCCGTGATTGAGTGTCTTGTTGAGAAAGGCGCTGATCCTCGAGCTCAATCCATTTCTGGTCTGACTCCATTACACCTCGCGGCATTTTACAGCTCCAATATTGATGCAGTCAAGTGTCTTCTTGAGTTGGGATCCAACGATCTGTTGGGGATATCATCGAATGGCCGCATGACACCGTTACATTGGGCCGTCAGCCGCCCGTCACGAGAGGCTCCGTTCGCTGAAGATGGACCAGATGTCACAATGGGGCTTACGACCTTCCTCCTCCAGCAAGGCGCAGACATACGATGGGCAAATTCGCGAGGCATCACTCCTTTGGAGTGGGCAAGTGAAGGCAGAAGCGTAATGCTACAGGCTATCTACTCTCGCTTAGAAGGTGTCGAGCTCATCGCGATTACACAGAACGCGGACCTTGGCTATTCTTTGCTTTGGGATCAGTGGCAAGATGTGGACATGGAAACGTTGAGTCTCGTTGTGCGTGATTTCGAGGGAGATCCTGGTTTCGCTGAGAACGAATTTGGCGGTACCGCTATTTCAATTGCAAGCTCGTCAGACCCTCCAACCCAGAACGGCAGGATAACTTCAGGACAGGCACGCGAATCGGCGGATTTGGAGCATCCAGGCTTGGATGTAGTGTGTAGGGCTCCAAGGCGGCAACGACAACGGTTCGTCAGGTTGTCACGAGCCAAGGATCGATTTCGCGCTGCCTGGCTTACATTTCGGGGTAGAGAACACACATAATCGTTCGGCGAGGGACAGACTTGAGTTGAGCCAAGTCGGTTAGAACAGCGAAGATCTTTAAGTCAGCATGTGTTATTTTGCCTTTTGTGTTGAGAAGGCACCGTCCCAGGGCGATCAAGTTAAATTATTTACGATTGACCCACTTTGAAGGACATAGAAAACATGCATTCTTTCCTAACTATACAGAGACATGGTAATACCGTATCATTGTTTCTCTCCCTTTCGCGGGCGTGGTTGCGCCTTGAATTGCAAGTTGCCCGCCCATCAGCTTTCACGTCTTTCACTGCGATAGCAATGCGTCCTCGAAAGGGAAGTGAGACAGCCGTTCAAACCCTTCCTCGGTGATAAGCACTTGTTCCTCAAGCTTAACACCATCACTGCCACCTTCTTCGCTGAGATAAGCCTCGATTGACAGAGTCATGCCAGGCTCTATGACACCATTATATCCGAATTCGGGGAAATCCCTTCCGCAGTAGAGATAAGGATATTCGCAAGTTAAACCGACGCCATGCCCAATAACAAAGTAGCGATTCTTCCAATATTTCTCCGGAAATACCCAAGCGGCATCAGCGAACTGCTTGAAAGTCATCCCAGGTCGCAAAATACTGATGTTGTGGCTCAGCATCTCGTACGCGTCTCGGTATAAATGCTTTTGTGACGCCGAGGGCGGGTCTGGTCCGGCATGGAAGGTCCGCGAAAAGTCTGCATAGTAGCCGTGACAGCCGACCACATCTGTGTCGAGACAGACAAGTGTGTTTTCCTCAATGACGGCATTCGATGTCTCCTGAAACCACGGGACCGATCGCTTTCCCGAGTTAAGCAGGCGAGTTTCGCAGTAATCACCATCCTGCTCGATCACAGCCTTATGCAGGATGGACCATAGTTGGTTCTCCGTAATACCTGGTCGGACTGCTTCGCGTAATATCTGAACACCCCGCTCCGTTGCACGCAAGGACTCTCTGATGCACTTGACTTCTTCTTCACACTTGATAGACTTCGCGAGTTCGACGGCCTTTTGTGCATCAACAATCTCGAAACCAATCTCTTTCATCGCAATCGCCACTCCGGCATTCATACGCTCAAGGCCGATAGTAAGCTTCTTGTCGTGTCCGCCCAGCTCTTTGATCAGCTCACCCATCTCCACCGACCATTTGCGCTCGCTTTGCTGGATGTTGGTCGCCAAATTGAACTGAGCCCCTTTTGCAATACGGACCTCGTCGATTGTGTCCTCGAAGCCTTTCGCAAGGTGGGCACAGCCGGCAAATTCGAACAGGATAGATCGGTCCTGCGTAAGTAGAAGATACCGAGCGGGGGCATTTCGGCCACCCCAGATCTGCATGTTTCGAGTGCCGGTTGCATATCGGATATTGACCGAGTCGCACAGCACAACCGCGTCTATACCTTGGATAGCCATCTGATGCCTCAGTCGGCTGAGGCGATAAGCCCGCACGGCTTTCAGGTCGATATCGGTGTTGCGAGGGGCGCGATTCAACAACTCGTCGGTGCCGGCCGCATCCCGTTCTGCATTCCAATCGAAATAAAGACTCATGTTGATGTTTGATGTTGTGTTTTTGTCTTTGCGTGGAGCTGACCCAAGTTGAGCTGTCGTGTTGGCTGTTGCTGCATTTCACTGGGCGAGCCTAGTCCAGCCTTTCTTGAACCACCGCCTTGCTTGAATGCAATAACAGGATGAAGCGAGGATGGCCTGGAAGAACAGGGTCTAGCAAAACTGAGATGTCTGTATTGACAGTAGGCGTGGACGGCAGCAGGTTAACTGCAGAGGGTCAAGAAGCCACCCTTTTTATAGACGTACGAAACCCCCCCATTTGCTGTGACCCCATTTAATGTCACACAGGGAAGTCTGAACATGATCACAAGACTCTCAATTCCGGCAGATCACTGAATCAGACTCGTCTAGGTTTCTCTCAACAACCCCATGAGCTGACGCTTGAACTTGCGAACGAGATAGACGACGTTGGTAAGGCTCGGATCGACTATCCTATCAAACGACGCAAAAGATTACTCGGCCAGAATTAAGCAATTAGGAACCGGAATCATGCGCTCATGGATGATAACACCAACTGAAAAGGAAGGTCAGTTGACCAGCATGCAAATCATGCCGCAGGCAAGATAGGCTCGGTCCGTGTTGTTCATACAGTATCTGTCTCAGGCGAATTGGGTCTGGCGACCGACGTAATCCATCGGATAGGTGCGTGAAGTCTATGCAGTATCAATTCTAAGTCAACTAGGTCTAGCGGCCGATATGCTCTATCGGATCGGATGGCCATCCGTTGTCACCCTGTGGGCTTACCGGGAGACCGATCCCCACCAACTGATCGACTACGGTGTCCGTGTGTCATTGCGGACGGTGTGCACCAGCCAGGTTCTGACCGGTTCGTTCGGAAACGCTGCCCGGGAGCAGAACGGCCTCCTTGTGTGTAGGCTCGATGCGGATCTTGAGCACATGCATGGACTTGTAAGACACCGCTTCTCCTCACGCCTGTCCTTGTATCACAGAAGCCAATTGGAGATCATGAGGACAACGACGCAAACCGATCTCGCTGATCTCGCAGGATTCATGTGCCGTCTACGTGGAGTGGCTGGTTGAGACGGACCGGGTCAAGCTACTGTCACCGTAATATGACCTCTTCCGAGGTCCCTGTGATCACAAGAGGGTGGGGCCAAGCTTCACATGTACAAGCGGCGGGAGTCAATTGAGCCAGAGCGAGATGGAGAGGGAGATGAGGGGCCCGTGTAGGATGAGTAGCTGGACACCGAGTTCAGGTCTGATCCATCTGCTTTGGCCGGCAGAGGAAGACCAGGCGGCGGCAGGCTCCGAAGTCGCTTTCGCACGTCCTCTGTGAGGGTAGCTGTGGCGATATGAGTAAAGCAGTTGATGAACAATTGACAACTCAATATTAGAAAGAGATTGATTGAAAACTATAGTAACCAATCTTCAGACTTTTTCGTTTTCTCCTCGGATCTGGAGTACTCTCTACATGTTTTTCCGTAAGTAGCCTTAGAAAGGAAATGCTCTTAAGCCGCTGCACTCTATACCACAAGATCAAAATTCTACACACGGACGTATGTCCTTTGTGTTATAGGGATCCCAGCTACCAAGGAGCATTAACTGGGCAAATGGTCGCTGGCCTATCAAAAATAATCACGAATGGAAGATCATTCTAGTATGCAGGTGGCCGAGCCATGTCCACACAAGTGGATTGCAGATATCAGGGCCCTCTGAACAACAAACGCATTTCAAACACACCTGGGAATTTTGAACATCTTCGAGGATGACGACAAGCAGCTGTAAAGAGTGTAATCTTGGCAGTTGTGAAAGGTCGGCAGACGTGTTATCATGTCTCCGTTTGGAGAGCTTCAAATCATAACTGACGATAGCCTCGGTAATAGAAAGTCCTGGTGTTTTTCTGACCATGTGAACTCTGTGTTGTAGTGTAGTGTGAGTGAGTGTTCTAGATCTCCACCATGTGGATGAGCAAGGACTGAGATCTATACTGGCTATAACGGCACGGCTGTCCCCACCTTTCCGACTTGGCGAAACAACCATTACTTCTTGGAAGTCTTGGATTAATTTAAGCTCCTTTGGCAGGGAGTGCGTTTGTTGCGTAAGCTCTGAAATTCTAGCAGTTTTTGACGTCTTTTTGTCATGGGGTCCCTCACAGAATCTGGCAGTGGGATATCCTAAGTCTGGTTCATGATAACAAATTGGGAGAATGCGACAACCCATAAACCAGCACACTTTAGAAACGAATATTTGACTTTGAAAGGCTCATTGCTGCCTATCTAGATTGGATCTGGATTTTTCAAATCTGTAGTGTATGTGCCTGCGAACCAGTTGTTTAATTATGTCGGGTGTTCGTGGGCCCATTCCGGTATCGCCTTCCTGTGATGGATCAGATGGCGCCAACGCATGCGTGCCGACTTATCCAGTATGGCTGAGCCGCAGAACCAGTGGAGATGGTCTGGAAGGCTGGGCAAGAGAACCTCCCAACAGCTTCTCATGATGGATATAAAGGACTGTCAACTGCTTTCTGTACCGTCTTACTCTTGACCTGCATCCTTCCCATCTAGTGTCACTCTTTAAACACATTCATTTTTTTCTCAAGAACTGGTTTCTGCAACACATAAAACTTGAAATTTTTGTCTTCGTTGTATCCCATCGTTCCATCGAGATGAAGCTCACCAACATCCTCAACCTCGCCCTCATCGGCTTTGCCTCTGCTGCCCCGACTCCTACAAGTGAGGAAAAGGCATTCGGCACCATTGCCAAGCGTGCGTCTATCACCGAGTCTTGCACCATCGGTTACGCCAGCACCAATGGCGGCACAACCGGCGGCAACGGTGGCTCCACGACCACCGTGTCGACGCTGGCCCAGTTCACCAAAGCCGCTGAGTCGGACGGAAAGCTGAACATCGTCGTCAAGGGCTCGATTTCCGGCAGCGAGAAAGTCCGCGTTCAGTCTGACAAGACCATCATCGGCCAAAAGGGCTCCAAGCTTACCGGCGTCGGTCTCTACATCAAGGGTGTCAAGAACGTCATTGTTCGTAACTTGGCCATCTCCAAGGTCAAGGAGTCCAATGGCGACGCCATCGGTATCGAGTCGTCCACCAACGTCTGGGTCGACCACGTTGATCTGAGCTCCGACCTTAGCTCTGGCAAGGACTACTACGACGGTCTCTTGGACATCACCAGGGGCGCCGACTACATCACCGTCTCCAACAGCTACATCCACGACCACTTCAAGGCCTCCCTGATCGGCCACGTGGACACGCAGACCGACGACAAGGGCAAGCTCCACGTCACCTACGCCAACAACCACTGGTACAACGTCAACTGGCGCAACCCCTCGGTCCGCTACGGAACCGTCCACGTCTACAATAACTTCTACGACAAGCTCGGCAGCACGGGCGTCAACACGCGCATGGGCGCCCAGGTGCGCGTCGAGTCCACCGTCTTCGAGAACTCGGGCGGCAAGAAGGTCATCCTCACCGCCGACTCCAAGGAGGACGGCTACGCCACCGTCTCCGATGTGTCCTACGGCGGCGGCGAGAACACCGCCCCCAAGGGCGACTTTGGCTCCAGCAAGGTCCCGTACGACTTCACCCTGTTCGGTAGGGACAATGTCAAGAGCAAGGTTGTTGGTACGGCTGGTCAGACTCTCAGCTTTTAGAGCATGACTTGAGATGGTCAGGCTTAGTTACTGGGTGATGAGTGTTGGTGCTTGTTGATAGGCGAGACGCACGAGTTGGTGTTGGGATGTCCTCGGTTTTGAGGGCATCTTTGTGGACATAATTCTATGGACATACTTTTCATTTCGATTGTTTATGCATTCTTCTGCAGGAAGTAGACGGAAGATATAGACACCATATATGGTAAATCTAGGCAAGGTACTAGCCACTCGACTCTACTCTTGCTTGCTGCCCGGATTTCATCCATCCTGGCTGCGGCCTACTCGCGCGGAGCACAGCCCGCACCATCGGCGTTGTCATAACTGGCGCCGCAGGGACGCTTGACGACCTGTAAAGACTCATCATAAGGTGATCCGGAATGCTGGCCCTCTACGGGACTGTCAAAGTAGAAATAAGACGCTACCATGCATACTAGAGAAGGATAAGAAAGTGTCACTGTCTACACAGAATTCATGTCGCAAAACGTATGACGAAGAAAAGGAAGCTCGGGGAAAAGGAGAAAGAAAAACAAAAAAAAAAAAAACCTGAATTGAAATTAGTGCCCAGTGAGGGGATCGAACCCCCATCTTCTATGTGCTGCCACCAACCACCCAAGACGTCATACCATTAGACCAACTGGACCGATTGAAATTGGAATTCATGTTATATATAGTGTTGAATTGACTGGCAAGTAGCCGTTGCTTTCTGTACTTGGAAAGTGGCCATGAAGTAGTTTAGTTCGTCTTAATTACTTTGAACTCAAAGGGCAACCACCCACGTTGAGCCTCATTCTTCGGGTCCATCGGATCCACCGGGCCCACCGGGTCCGCCGGGTTCACCGGGCCCCGGGGTCCACCATTATACGCGCCTCGATACCTGCATACTTCGCTATGTTCTCTGTCTCCATAGTAACCTACCTTGGCAGACCGCTAGCATAATTGGTCAGAAGCAACCCCGCTTAGCCAGGTGCGTATCGGAACTAAGGAACTGAAACTTCAACCCATTCTGATTCCTCGATTCGATGCACTGAGAGCTACATGCGCGAACCTCAGTCGCGCGCCGCCTTTTGTTGGTGCAATGACCTCGCCAGCCCAGATGCAAGTCCTGGAAGTTGCATTGAAGCATCATGTATACAATAATAGGCACAGCTCGCGCTTGTGCGATCCTCTCCCTGCTGTCGCTGCAGGCGCTTTTCACCAGTCTTCCGTGAGTCAATCAGCCTACTCGCAATGCAGCAGAGCAAGGCTTTGTTCCGTCCCCATCCCACCATATCCGTTTTGTAGCTGACGCTTGACTGAGTCACCTAGTGTTGCCTTGATAATAGCTTTATCCTTGCTCCTATCATGGTGGACGAAAGAAGCCACATTGACATAACATGAGCAGCATATGGCCACCAGGCATCGAGTTGCTGGAGCTTTTCATTCTGGCTCTGCCTGAGGAAAGTCGGTTACGTTGGCTAAGCTCCTGGCAAGATGAGTGCACCAGCAGCTTCATTAGCATGGTATCAATGCTCCATGGTTTCCGGTTTCTTCCTGTTGGAAATGGTGGTCTATCCCACCTGGCAAGCTCTGGGAACTGAGGCCGGCCCAACCACTACAATCGGGCCGACTGAGTGCAGCCTTCAAAGTCACTTCCTACGAGCCATCCAGCGAAAGTGTGGTTGCCGCGGCCAGGGAGCTGGCCAACTGCAATGCGCGGGCTACAAGGAGCAGCTGATGGCCCTTCTTCTGCCCCAGCGGACAGTCGCAATCTGGGAGGTTCTCGCTTCTTGCCTGCCTTCATTCAGTGGTTTCTTCAATCTTCTGCTGGAATCCGTTTTAAAGCTGGGCAGCCTTGTTTCAACAGGCCTGAAGTCTCCTTTCCTCTCGCGGCCAGGTATAAGCGGGCCACTGGACTACCTTCATGCCTCTGTCGGCTTCATACTCCGAACCAGCCCACATGACAGAAGACCGCGGCTCGACCAGCCTGACATTGTGCTCATCAACGGCGATTTTTTGGCGATCATTCAGTCAACCAAGCGAAGTCTACAATGAACCATGCAACACTACCATGTTTAACTCGATGCCAACCACTGGAGACAAAACAACAGCTTTTAATCCATCACTACGCGACCTGGGGTTGGTTCCACTCATTAGAGATATCAACTCATGCCGGAAACCATTGATTGGGAAGGCAATTTGATGGATTTATGGGCAGAATGGTCTGTTCCCTTGTGTCGCTTGTTGACTCGCTAGGCAAGGTCACCACAGGCCCCCTGTTCGCCGCGCACCAACGTCCCTTCCTCCTCCGGCCCTTTTCAGCACCACAACCACCTCCGCACCACCACAACCACCTCTAGGCTCCCCCAACCACCTCCGCACCTCCGCAGCCACCTCCAGATCGCTCCTGCCCTTTCAAATATAAAGAACTCGCTTCATAAAGGGTCTTTCTTGGAGTCCTTGTGCACATGTGGCGTAATGGTAGCGCTCGGCTCCACCATTAGGTATCGAAGGCCAGGGTTCCGGGTTCGAGTCCCGGCATGTGTTCTTTTTGCGTGTGTATTCCACAGGCTCCAGTTCTTCTTGTCATTTGCTTTCCCTTCCTTCACTGGGCGTGATGAATGGAGGGATTGGAAGACAAGAGACTTTTATGCTCGAAGTCTGAAGGTTGCTGCTGTCAAGATGGACGGGAACGCCCCTGGTCAGACTGCTACCAAGGCCACAACGCCGGCTGCAGGACATAGTCATCCGCCACTCGGTCGTAGACCCAGCTTGCACATGCCGATTGCAGCAGAGTGATGCCCAGCAAGTTGTGCTATCAAGGCTGAGGATCAATATCTCGGCATTACCCAGGTATCGAGGAAGTTCCGTCTTTGATCCTCACTCAAGGCCCTCCCTGGGTTGTGATTAATGTTGGGGTGGCCACCGACAGCTGTACATGGATTTCACGCAGAATGAAACCTTTATGGAGAGACTTAGCTCAGGCATACGTATTTTGAACATAGAAAAGGTCTCAAGGGTTTTTGTGCTTCAAATTTAAGAAACAGAAGACAACAGGACAAATTGGGCCCAGTGAATATTTAGGCTGTAGCGGTGGCATGCCAGTATCATGGTTCAACTTGTGGATAACTTCGATGCTGCCATCTCAGTAAGCATGTGTTTAAACTTGAGACTACATACTATTTACTGGCAGTGCCGAGAGATACTCGAGCAGTTCGCGGGGCCCGTTTGGGAGGCCTGTGACAGGTGAAGGTTATAGGAACTGTGTCCACTGGACCAGGCACCTGAAACCCTTTCACCACTCTTAATATTGTAATATTGCAGTTGAAAAGCACCAAACACTGCGCCGGTCTTGCCCGACTGTATTTACGGCAATTGATGGTCCAAGATGTGGTCTGGCATAATAGGCTGTCTGTTATCAACTTTTACTTACGTGCTATATGGCAAAACGCGTGATGCGAGCAGCAAATTGCACCACAATTCAGATGAACTTAGGATCCCGAATGAGCAGATAGATCCGAAAGCACCATTCGCCTCCTTAATTTGCGAAACTGTAAGGGATTTTGAACTGTTTTGGGCAACAGGATCTCATGCTTTAAGCAACCCCAGCAGCTCAAATGTTTCCAATGGCACAGTAGTACTGAATTCTCTATCTCAATCCTGACCGGCCCGCGAACGTCATACAGGGACTAGATGGCATCCAGTTCTTATCCCTAGACGGCAGGATGGATCATGTAGTCACTCTGGTGTGCAGCTCCCCCATAAGTCTAGACATCCGCCCAACTCCAGTGCCCTTCCCTCTGAAAAGACCGTCGTCGGAAGTAGACGCGCTTGGCCCACTTCCAAGACTCAGACAACACCATGAACACGATGACGTCCACAAAGACAACAGCCCACTCCCAGCTGATGCCGGTGTGCTGGAAAGCGACATGGTTCAGTTTGGGAATGTACAGCACCGGGAAGACAGTGAAGAAGACACCTGCGACAGACCAGAACAGAAACTGGTTGCCCCACAGGTGGCCCGCCCACGCCCTGAAGCCATCGGGCATATAGAACAGGGATCGGCGGAAGTCGATGAGGCCCCAAGCGAAAAGGAGGAAGATCCAGGTCATGGTGGTGAAGCAGGTGGCGCGGGCGCGGAAGACGGGGTCGCAGGCCACGGAGTAGTTGTTGTTGCAGTTGGAGCCCAGGTTACCGTGGCTGAAGCCGAAAATGACGATCGTGAAGGAGCCGAGGACGCAGCCGGCCATGATGGTGCCGTAGACGACCATGTCTGTGAGGAACTCGGGCGTAAAGACTCCATATTTCAGCTGTGAAATGTGAGCATTGAAAATTTTAGAAAATGTAGATTAGGTGTACTGACATTATGAGGAGGCCGATTGAGGATATCAGGGACAGCCTTTTCGAAGCCAAGACCTGTCTCGCAAAAGGCGCCGGTACCCATGAGCATCCAGATGATCTCGACGGGAGTGAGCTGGTACACGGAGACGCCGTTGACATCCTTGAATGCCAGACCAGCAAGAAGAGTAACGACGAACCCAACGTTGGCAGCCAGAACGTGTTGGATGAACCTTTGGATATTGTCAAAGATGCGACGACCTTCTTCAATGGCGTTAAGGATAGACGCAAAGTTGTCGTCAGTGAGGATAATATCGGAAGATTCCTTGGCGGCATCTGAGCCAGTCCCCATTGCGATGCCTACGTCTGCTCGCTTGAGACTAGGGCTATCGTTCACGCCGTCGCCGGTCATGGCTACGTAGCGTTGTCGTCGATGAAGAGCCTCGATCATCCTGACCTTTGTGCGAGGTGCGCATCGAGCAACTACCAGAGGAAGCTGGGCCAAATCATCTATCTGGGCGTCGGTCAGGGCATCAAAGTCGTGGGCGGTCATCATCATGGTTTTGGTAACATCAACCGGGAGCAGTCGAGCTTTATCAGGAGAAGGCAGAATCCCGACGTCGATAGCGATAGCACGCGCCGTCTGCGGGTGGTCGCCTGTGAGCATGTGGACAAAAATGCCGGCCCCTTGGCAAGCGCGAACGCTGGGGAGGGATTCGAGGCGAGGAGGGTCGTAGATTCCAATAAGACCGCGGAAGACGAGGTCTCGCTCGAAGATATCGCGGTTAGGTAAGTTGTCGCCGATAAATTCAGACTTAGATATGACGCGATCGGTGACCTTGTGGGCGAAAGCGAGAACACGGAGCCCCTGACTGGCGAGCGCCTCTATGTTGAGGTGGATGTCTTGGCTGATCTCGGCGGTGAGAGGTTGGATGTTGCCGTTTAGGGTGATGAACTTGCAGCACGAAAGGACTCGTTCCACGGCTCCCTAAATCGCAATGAAGCTGTTAGTTACAGACTGGGGAAAAAGAAAGAAAAAAATAGGGGGGGGGTGAAGTTAAGGCTGACTTTTGTGAAGATATGAGTTTCATTGGACTTAATCTTGTGGAAGAGGACGGTCATCTTCTTGATATTCGAGTCAAAAGGATATTCAGCGACATGTTCCCACTCCGTCTTCGGGCCCTGGCACAGCTCGAGTCTGTTCCATCCAAATCGACCGGCAAATACCTCTATGGCGATTTCAGTCGGAGCGCCCTTCGCATCCCACTTCCCGGGGTTTGTGGAGCTGTGGTCGCTCTTCTCGACAGTAGCGAGATTAGCCAGAGATGCGACGTTGAGATACAATCGCAAAGCAGACTTCGAGGCCGCCTCATCGTGAGGAGAGACCAATTGGCGCTCATTTTGGTCATCCTGATTGGTGGCAGTAACGTCTTTGGGCTGCGACCCAAGGAGGAAGACCCGGCCGGCCGTGGGGTTATACACGTCGCTCGTGGCCTCGACAAAGTAGGTTCCACAACCCGGAATCCACGCCTTGCGTACCACCATTCGCCCTTGAGTGATTGTCCCGGTCTTATCAGAGCAGATGTCTAGCGAGAGCGAAGAAACAGTTTGTCAGCTGGTCGAACGGGATGCATAGAGAGGGAATGGATGAACTCAACTCGTGACACCTCCAAGGGCTTCGAGGCTGGACAGGTTTCGGACGATTACATGGCGCTCGAGCATCTTTTTCATGCCGGCGGCCATAGTCAGTGTCAGCACAAGCAGAAGAGACACCGGGATGGTCCCGATGGCGGTAGTGATTGCGTAGATAATGACATCCCTGCGTGAGTCGAACTTGTTGGCCCCCAAGACTATGATCGCGCACACGATTGCGAACAGAAACAGCCAGAGGAAGAGCTGGGCAAGCTTCTTCTGAAGAGGTGTGCCCACGGTGAGACCTAGAAATTCTCCGACCCAGGCGTGGACGGGATCCCAGACGGTGCGGAATACGGAGCGCTGGCCATCCTCGCCGCAGTTCTTTGGATCTCCGTTGCTGCTAAGGGCGCCGGCGATGAGTCCTATTTCCGTAAACATCCCCGTGGAAAAGACGACGCCGCGCCCGCGACCTTTGGTGATATTTGAAGAACTGTATACCACATTGAGACGATCACCAGGGCCGGTATCAGCGTCAAAGATCAATTTAGGAATTTTCAAAATCGGTACCGACTCGCCAGTGAGCAGCGCTTCATCAGCCTCCAGGTTAACGGCCTCGATGAGGCGTATGTCAGCGGGGACAGAGTCACCAGTTTCCAGATCAACGATATCTCCGGGCACGACATCGACGGTCTGGATGGTGATGGTCTTCCCGCCACGAAAGACCTTGCAGTTGGGTGTGCCGAGGGTGCGCAGCGAGTCGATGGTCTTTTCAGCCTGAAGGCTCTGGAAGAAGCCGAGGAAGATGTTGAAAATGATGATGCCAGCCAGGATGCCTCCGGGAATCCAGGCCTTGATACCAAAACTCGCGGCCAAGGCCAGTACTAGTACCTGACTAGCCCGGCGGCCACTGTCAGAAAATGTCACAATATGTGAAATGAGAGATGATGTAGTTGACGCACCAAAGTCATGGCGTTAAAGACCTGCTCGAGGAAGATCTTGACTGGCTGAACGCCCATTTTCTGCTCCAGCTCGTTGGGTCCCATCCCCTCAAGTCGCTGAGGGATCTCTTCCGGGGCAAGGCCTGTGGTTGCATTACTGTGCAGTTCGTCGAGGACTTGCTGGCTCGTCAGGCTGTGTGCCGGTTGGGACAGAGGCTTGTTGGACTGGCTCAAGACATGTTCTCCCAAGACAGGGGCGTGAACATTGTGGTTTCCCATGGTTGCGAGATAACATTCAAGGGAGATGGGTAGGTAACTTTGCTCAATGAACGGAAGAAAGAAACTGATTCGGCCGCAGTGCCAGCCAACGTGGAAGCGAGGAAAGGGAACACCCCATTAAATACGCGAGTAAGCTAGTAAACCCCAGCAGAAAGATTCTACACTCTCCCACCAAGTAATGTCCCATTGCTTGTTACACGATTACTGCCGTCATAAGAGACATACACAAATTCTCCTTGATCACCAAAGAATGCCCGAGCTTTGACTCGGGATGTCGACAATTGAGCACAACTCTCCGTACCTGGACCGCCTAATCCTGATCGAGGTGCTAAGACGCATGCAGGACATTAACGGGTAGTTTCCGTGCCCAGATGGCCTAAACCTGATCGGGGTGCTAAGACTCACACAAGACATAAGTGGATAGTTTGTAATCAACGGTGAAAGATGATTGGATGGTATGTCAATAGTACCTGGATGCTTGCTTGGTGACACCAAGAAACGCTGTACCTCTAAGCCCCCGAAAGGAAGTATCTCTAATAAATTGTCCGAATTCACTATTCGGTCCTTTCAGATCAAGCTGTGTACCATTCTCAGGCATCTCCTTATTTTCAAACAAAATCTTGGTCAAGAAATCAGACTGCAAAGCTGGTGTTGCTGAATGTCTTCGTTTGGAGAAGTTTAGGTGGTGACCTGAGTTCGTGAGGGTGCCATATTTTGTCCGGGGCATCCGGTCCATTGTCCTCTGATTGCGGAACAGATTCATCGCGCACGGTCATGAGAAAGTATTGATGAGCTAATTGGAGACCCCATTCTAACTGAATTAGTCATGATGAGAGAGTACCCAGGAAGCAAGAGTGGAGAGGTGGCTGAGTTGCGTTTCTTCCGCATGGCTTCTTTGTGCACATCCCCTGGCTTTCCCCAAGCAACGAGAGCATGTTGCCAGCTGGAAAGAAGCTTTCGTGCAGTTGGGATGCAAGAAAGCAGCGGCGATTTAAAAAGGCACAGAGTACAACAAGATCAGTCCATCGACAAACGACGCAGCAGGCACTGGGCTTACTTGTACGTACTGCCCTACGGCTTGACTAAAGTCCCGCGAAGCAAAAGTGGAGGATACTAAAGCCTACCACAACCCGGAGCGCTTTTATGAATGGGATTGCATCTGTGATAGGACGTGGGCATTCTTTCCGTTGTACGCCTGTGTCAGTGTGGACTCCTGGGTTTTAGATATTGCATGTTGAAATGTCGCCGAGGTTTATCCGGCCCATCAACGACACTTCATGCCAGCGCAGCACCCAGTAGATGTATTTCACAGATATCATATCATGGTATAGCAAGCATGCTGCCTCCGTGAGGATCATCAAAACTGGATACGGGGCTAAGCCACTGCATAGGCAAGATGCAACAGAATCATTCCCATGCATTCACCTAAAGCCCGGATGTAGCAGAATCTACGGACATAGAGGAAGGTTTGAATTTGCATGGGTAGGACATAGCTCCACGACATAAATATCTACGCATTGCCCGAATCCAGATCAAAGGTGACATCGACAATGACATCGTTGAAGTTAGAACCAACCATGCGCCATAGAGTGCGTCGAGCGACCAAAGCATTTGTAGCAGCCCTGCCCAGGTGGCCAGTGCAACAAATCCGTAGCCAATCCCCATATCCACACACCTCCTGCTCAGCGTCACTAGAGTTTTATGTTATCAATTCGCAACTGTTTCCACACCTTCCAAATGCTGCGAGATTCCCCTTCCTCGAAGTGTGACGTCCGAACACTGACAGGCTTTGCACTTCCAAGCAATGCCCGTTCACACTCTTCACTTTTGCCACACTCCTCTTCCCTGAAACGGACGGAGCGAATTTGATTCCGGACTCGGACATGGCAGAACTGTGCCAGTCTGTGGTAAGCCACACAGCGAATTGTTAGGCCATTCTTTCCTCGCGCCGCCTCTGGTCCTCCCTGGCAATCTGCCGCAGCGAGACAGGGTGGAGCATGCGTTCCACCAATTCTAACTGCTGTAGCACACAATAATCCCCATCGATCCACCCGGAATCCCAGTACCTCTCCTTCACGCGCAGTGGCAATGGTCTCTTCACAGTTGCGACGCCGGTCCACGCGGCCTTCTCCTGCGCTGTGAAACGGGCAGACCACGTGCTCACGAGTTCAATGCTGGCTTCAGTCTCCGCTCTCCGGAAGCGAAAGATACCCGCTATGCCGCTGCCCCTCCAACAGTTCCATAGCTCCATGACCTCCAATCTCGGCATCCTCTCCGCGGCCTTCGCAGCCATTAGGAGTATCAGGCCACCGTTTCCAGGCGATAGGTGCTGGGTCGTAAGCGAGAGGTATTTCAGGTCCTTCCACACCATCCACCTCCTCTGCGCCGGAAGGGCCTGCGGGTGAAAAGCGTAGAAGAACTCGAACGCATCGATGTTGTTCGCCACGTACAACTCCTCCAAGTGGTGGCTCGACCGCGCGAGGTCGCGGGAGAACGAGCCCGCAGTGAAACGCTGACAAGTACCGTTGCGGGGCTCGCGATAGGAAAACTCATCGTGGCTCTCGAAAATTGCAACTTTCTTCAAAGTCTTCGACCGTGCTTTCAATGCCTCTCTGGCCAGAAACGCGTGGTGCCAGTCATGCTTCCTCTGGTACGTAATCGTCGGACCACGCCAGGGCTCGTATGTCAAGCTACTGAGGCGCGTCAGGCTGCAAATTATGGGATGGAGTGCCTTGCGGGCCGCGAATGCACGGGGGAATTGTCGCCGGATAACGAGGGAGGTGACCACGGAGACCTTGGGCAGGCGCATGCGCTGACGGCGGACGGATGACAAACTGTAGTCAAAGCGCAGCCCAAAACCAAAAACTCGATATTTGGCGTCCCGAGGGATCATCTTGACCTTTTTGCCGTCCTTCCAGCCGTGAAACGGGTCGTTATGTGGTAGAACTGAACGGTCGTCCCATCTGTCCCAGGCCGTATCGTGGAGGCGGAACCGGAGATCCTTGTTGAAATGATGGCTGTCGCTCGGAGAGTGGGCGCTCAACTCGAGGGTGATGCCGTCATTTCGGCCGTCATTTCGGACATCTTTGTTTTTCCACGTGGATAAGACGCCGAACAGGTTCCAGACGAGATTGGTGAAGGTGGCTTTTTGGACCTGGATTTCCTCGCGGGTCTCAAGACGGTGGCACTGCTCGCAATCGTACATTGGCAGCTCGACACGCAGCCATATCCATTTCACATGTGCCCGTCGCCTGCCCTGAACAAGGTCTGCGAAAGTTTGTATGTCGGCCTCGGTCGTAAGGGTCAGTCGCTCGAACAGCTTGCCCTCAAAGAAGTCCATCCAGTCTCGGCAGACAGTGGCGAGGACGGCGAGCTGATCTGTTCCAGCCAACAGCCTGGCAGCGCTGTGAGTGTGCCATGTGCAACGTGCGAGAATCATATTCTTGAGCTCTGGTGGTAGATGGTTCCAGCCTCTGGCACGAGTCTTGGTGGTGTTGGCCGCCATGGTGGTTTGTTCTGTCGGGGCCTGCGGGGAACGATGATTGGAGAAGGTGGTTTCGGAAGGCCAAAAAGCAGCTCCAGATTCGTGCGCTCGATGGTATGGGTCGATCGTTCGAGTACTGCACCAGCGCATGCCCGTCGTCCACTAGTGATGTTTAGGGCCGTTAGCCCTCCGGTCATCACTCCGGAGGTTTCCCCCGCCCGCCACGGGGAGGCCGGCCCTGTGGGCAGGATATTAATGATGATTAATATCGATGTTGCTGGCCGGTGGAGCTGGAGAGTAGATTAGAACTTGAACATTGCAAACACCTGGGCAGTGAATGACAGGTGTGGACTTACTCGTAGTTTGAGTTAAAAATATTTAAGAATGATCTTAATAGCCGACGCACCCTACACAATCAAGACGGTTAATGAGACGGCACAACGCCTTGATTGACAAACAAGAAGTGAATGAAGCGCTGACAACTTGAATGAAACAGGGCTAAACTCAACGACTTACAAAATTCCTCCCCGTCATGGGGGCCAGGGGCTGGGGGCTCCCAATCCCCTCCCCCTCCCTCCTCGTCCTCGTCCTCCTCATACTCCTCCTCCTCCTCCTCGTACTCCTCCTCGTACTCCTCCTCCTCCTCCTCGTCGTCGTAAGGAGGGGGAGGGTCCCCCTCGGCCTCGGCGTAGGGAGGGAGGCCCCCCTCGGCCTCGTCGTATGGAGGGGGGTCCCCCCGGTCCTCGTCATATGGAGGGGGACGGTCCCCCGCGACCTCCTAGTAGTCGGGGGGGGCCTCCCCCTGCTGCTGCTGCTGCTGTGGCTGTTGCTGCTGCTGCTCCTCCTCCTCGCCGAGGGCGGGGCGGCGGGCAGGGCGTCGGTCGGGCGACAGCCCGGCCGAGGAGGCGCGGCGCCGGGGCGGCATGTTGTTGTTGTTGTTGTTGTTGTTGCTGGTGCTGGTGCTGGTGCGGGTGCTGGTGCTGGTGCTGGCGCTGGCGCTGGTGCTGGTGGTGGTGCTGGTGGTGGTGGTGGTTGTGGTGGTGGTGGTGGTGGTGGTCGGGATGTTGTGGAGAGACAAACCAGGCCGGATCGTTGCCGCATGAGCATATACTCCGGTAGAATCCGCACTTCCATTGGCCGGTGGCATGTGAGCAGGAGCTACTCGAATGGCTGATGTCGAAATCGCCTTCGCACCTGCAACAGTTCAAGAGAGGCCGTGAGTGCATTGTTTATCGCTGCACATCCGCCCAGCCCTCAGATACCAGATAGTGTTCAGCGTATGTGGTATTCAACC
The DNA here is from genome assembly GCA_014872995.1 of Diaporthe citrichinensis. NCBI lineage: Eukaryota > Fungi > Ascomycota > Sordariomycetes > Diaporthales > Diaporthaceae > Diaporthe > Diaporthe citrichinensis. Next base: position 6,797 of record JADAZR010000135.1, on the reverse strand, counting down.
GCTTCTTTGTTTTTGGAAATGCATCAGGTAATATATCAGTCTCTATGTGAATACCTATCCAATACATGTGCAAATCGCCAACTTGAATAATACGGCGAAGACTCCCAAGGTGTGGGGCGTGGTTTCCGCCACTACCGAGGATTTCGCGATGTCATACACCGACGATCTCGATGTCAAGAAGGAGCGGTCGGCGCAGACAATTGGGGAATTGGATGGCCAGCTACGATGATGCCGTGTAATTTCAAGAACTCGGCTGTTGATTCACAAAGTACGACAACGTGATGAGGGCCCTCAATGCTGCCAGTTGACGCCTGGGGAAGTGCATCTACTAGTAGTTATATAAATTGACAATTTTCTTTCTTGTAGTTACAGCAAGCACTCAGCAGATACTAATGTCGGTTCCAAATCCACTGGGCGTAGTCATGAAAGTGTCTTCGCGGCTCATACACATTAGCGAAGATTTGGAATCAGGTGGAAAACTATGGCCAGATGGACTGATTTGAATCTACATACTTGCGTATTTCATTTGGTAGGGGTTGGCTGGCCTGAATGATGTGTGGTTTCCTCTCCGCTACTGTCCATTGAATGGGCAAGATGAGACGTCCATCTTGTACATTCGGGACATAAACCAGATGATGACGAGGGTGCTGCCTACATGAGACATCTCCAGTAATAGATCGCAATCGATGGGGGCGGCACGACATGACGGTTGGGAGTACTAGCTATGTAGTCCACAGCCTGTCTGCGATTCACCATATATGTTTGTTTATCATTCAACATTTTCTTCCGCCTCGGCAGGCAATGCCTTTCAATTGGATTGATAAGCATATACGAGCGGCCTGGTGACTCGTTCAAAACATATCGGGTGTAAAGCCGGGGAGCCAAGTCTTAATACACAGAATACCGAAGTGTTCGACGCACCAAGTTGAAACGACGCAGAAGTTCAGAGAGCACTTGGAATACAGATATATGATAAACAAGACCCAGCAGTCGAGCTGCATATATGGATGACCGTATTCTCAAATCGCCATAGTTCTACAATTTAGTTGCGATGAGGAACCAAGCAGCAGATAGGCATGTCGGTTCCCGTGCAGACCTGTGCAATCTACCAAAATAGCTGGATGTTGCTGATGAGAATCCATAAATGTTCAGATACAATAACATGGAATACTTCACAGGACTGATGTCTACACAAACGATAAGCAGCCACCTACCCCCACGATTCTAATAATGCCCATCCCCCTCCATATAACAAGGACCAAGGGAACCTCCCTTTATACAATAAGGCCAAGAGGGGCCTCCCTTCTTACGCCAAGGCTAAGAGGGACCCTCCCCCTCCTTATAATGATAAGGAGGAGGAGGAGGAGTATAAGGAGGAGTATAAGGAGGAGGAGGAGAAGTACAAGGAGGATAAGGACAAGGAGGAAGGGGGGGGGGATTGGGAGCCCCCAGCCCCCGGCCCCCATGACGGGGAGGAATTTTATAAATAACGCCTCCCATTCAGATAAATGTGAAACTGACATACCAGTACATATTGAAATTGATGCTATTGAAAGGAAAGTTGGATTGCTATCCATTTTCGTCTAGGAGTAGTGTAAGTATACAGCTCTTTATTTACCATTGACATGCAGCAATCCACTACTCAGCCGCAGCACGGTCAAGGCATCTCGGGTTCTCCTCAACAGCATCACCCCACTTGTCTTTTCGATCTATGACTCTAATCATAACCGCAGATTCGGTTCATGTAGAGAAGTCTTCCCCATGAACATCACGTCACCGCGCCGATGTCAACCGAGTCAGCATAACAAGCTCCCTGTATTAGGGAATGGCTAAGGCTGGCGCCGGCGTATTCGTCGCCTATCTTCCGAGATACATGTCATATTTTGACAGAACAAAGGGAAAGTAATAATTGGACTGGCCGTGACGACGCCGCTCACCACCGCCGAGCCCTAGCCTCTTGGACTTTCGAAATAAAGCTTGGGGCCAAGCAATCAAACAATCTAGGTCGACCACACGGTGGTGAATGTCACGTACTTCGACGCCGATGGCCATCCAATGCTGACGAGGACCATGAACTGGGTGGACAATAACAGTGGCGAGATTGGCTCTGGAGATATTGAAATGCAGGACGACATCTTTTGAGTGCACCGATGTTGACCGTCAGTAACAAGTTCTTTCAACTTCGCCATTCTTCGAGAGCATCGAAGGAGTGAAGCTCGCAAGGATCTACGACCATCGAACCCGGAATAGGGCCTGTATTTTCTTGGCTCAGGTATACGACAGCCAATTACTGTCTTGCCCTTCACGCTTCCAGAGATTGTAATGTACGGGTAAGAGTCGATCAGAGAGGGCACAGGCGTGTCAATCTGTGAAATAGAAAAGGTGGTAAACCACGAACTACGTAAGTGCTATGCGCACTGGCAGTGAGCCCTCAGCCTCACCCAACCCCAACGGATGCCCTTGGAAACGTACAGTTCAAATGCTCGCACTTTGAAACGGACAAAGGCTTCCTGAAGGATCCGGACCTGAAAGATTCGGAAGGTTTGGAGGTGCAATCGACTGGGCTCATTAGTGTAGTTGAAACAAACATGGAATAACTTTACCGGCAATACCAGTACTAGTAGTCATCATATCCGTACAGCTTAGGTTTGAACCGCATGCAGGATGAGTCTCTTATAATCTTCGACCGCCTTCTCCAAGTCTCCCAGTGTAATTGTTTCGTCGGGGCCGTGTGAGACCAAAATGCTTCCTGGCCCGTAAAGATAACGCGTGTGATTTCCTCTGAAAGCGGGAATGTCTGTACCATAATTCAGCACAGTTGTTTCAAAGCCTAGGACAGGGTCAGTCTGGAACGGTACCATGTTATCAAAGAGACTGACCATCGACATCACATTTAGTTTCGATCGCTCCGTAGCCCCTAGCATCGCATTCAAAATCGAAAGCCTCATCATCTATGCCAGTTAAGATGTCACGTAGCCTGGCTTTGACAACCTCACCACCCTCCAGTTCTGGCCCAATGCCCACCCGAACAACGATCCTGGCCGTGGCCGTGTCGGGGACCACATTGATCGCGATGCCGCCGGACAGGAGGCCGACATTCGTCGTGGTGTTGCCGTACCTCTCGCTAGTTCCCAAGTCCGCGTCTATGGTCCGGACCATGGCACGCATTAGCAGCTCCGTAGCGCTCTTGAAGAGCCAGGGGTACCCGCTGTGGCCGGAGCGGCCGTGCGCCGTGACCGTACAGGCCAGGCCGCCCTTGTGGCCGCACGCTAGTAGGCCCTCGGTGGGCTCGCCGAAAATGGCAGCTTTGGGAGGATCCGGCTGCTGCGACGTGACGTTCGAGAAGTAGGTCATGCCGTCGCCCATCCGCTCTTCACCCACGACGTATAACAACATCACATCGTCGCTGGTGACCTCACCTGTCGACAGTAAATCCAGCAGAGCAATGACTTGGGTTGCCACGCTCCCCTTTGCGTCCACAGTGCCACGCCCTGCAATCACCGTTTCGGCCGTGGGTGGCTCAGGTCCCGTCCGCGAGTACGGGATGTAGGGCGGCACGGTGTCGATGTGGCTTGTCACCACGACCTTGGACGAGTTTGACTGGCGGGAAGCAGGCCATGCGATTACGTTGAACCGCACCGCCGAGTCGTTGGATGACGGGAGGGTCTGGCGCTCTGCTACAAAACCCTGCTCCGTCAGATAGTCGATGAGGAACTCGCCGACATCAGCCTCAATGCCAGTCGTTGAGTTGAAGTCCACGAGTGACTTGTGCAGGGAAATGAGGTTGTCTCGGTATGGAGGTGCGCTGGAGCTTGACCTTGGGCTTGGACCAAGAGTATCTTGAGCCACGGCTGCGAGAGGTTGGAAACCGCTGCTAAGGAGCATCGATGATTTGAGGAGCTTCATTGTGGATGAATGGAGGGAGTATATCTGGGCCAAATATCTGACTTTGCAATCCGGAGGTATGAGAAAAGGCCACCCCATAGGTATACCTCCATTCTTTATTGCCCGGCTGCAGTTGTATTACTACTCGCCCTGTCCATTCATCTTCTGGTTCAGTATTCACTAAGCCAAGTACCGAGAGGGGTATTGTGGTAATCAATCTCTTGGAAGCCTCAGTATTACGCCAAGGACGTGTCATCTTTTAGTCTGGAGTCGCCGAGTGCGGATCGCTGCTCACATACATCCGACCATGATGCCAATTGAGTTCAGCTGGGACTGCTTACATCCCAGATGCTCATCTAGATCAATTATAAAAAAAAAGGGAGCTGATGGAGTGGTTTAGTGTAGTTGCCGTCTACTGGTAACAACGTGAACAAGAAAGCGCATCATAGGACGCGCTCGCAAAGTCGATCGCTATATCCTGTGAATAACTGTTCTTGGGAGAAATTACCGGGGCACATATCGTCTAGTTACATTGGTCACAGTGTGCGGCTCTAGGTAAAAGTCGGCACAACAGGAAGTTCGGGGGCGGATTGGGCAGTGGCAAATGCAAACGTGTTCTTGCTGCCATTCGTGTCGTGCATGTAGCCGTGATACCTGGCTCCGGCGAGCTCTGCGCGTCAATGGCGGAGGATGTACTCATAGGGGTCGGTAACCCGCAAGTTGGGGATACTTTCGTGGAGGGGCATGTCTGCATCGGTCCATGTCAGCATGACTTCTCGTCCTCCATGCATTCTCCGCTCTGCTTACATACATCATCTCATTCTCCTCTCTCAGGTGGAGAGTCTCCCCCGTTCAAGATCGTGCCGAGCCACGAACAGCTAGGCAATGACCACGAGCGTCAATTACCACGCGTTGGAGAGATATTCTCTGCGCATGCTTACCGATCGCTATACCCTCCTCCGTCCTTTGTCATCTCCGTCTTTCAGCTGTTATACCTCCCAGATTATGAACTGTATTCTTCAATACGTTTAATAGCGGACTGGTCTCAAGTCAGGAAGAAAAATACGAAGGATGAAGGGTGAGCTTCACCTGCATGGTTGCATCCCTTCTGCCGCTGCAGCCTTGAACGCTATGAACCAAAGCTATGAATGATGTGAATGATCCCGGTCCCGCCATTCTCAGCCCCTTCTTGGGCACGCGTGTAGGAAAACTATTGTCATTGTTATGAATAGCATGTGCCTCATTTCCTCCTCTCTCAATAGGGACCTTACTGCTATATATAAGGGGATGTTTACACAAGGGAAGAACCTTTCGGCGGGACTTTGGGTTACCCCTATCGGATCTTGTGGAGACTAGATCCGATTGCGACTTTCTGGACAACGCATGTTTCAAAATCGGAGATGAAGCGACTTTATCCGTGCTGCTAGATCCGGCGCGCGCGGGGAAGTCTGTATTCGGCGGTCAGAAATAGGTCTTCCACTCGCCTCAAAAGAGGCGTCGCCTTTCACCAGAGCTTCACCGGATACGTACCACAGTCCAATTCATTAGCAGCGAAGATTCAGTGATGGCGCCAACCAAAGACAACCTGGAGGAAACTGTTCGCACCACGCGTGCCAACCTGAAATACCTGTTAGACGGGCCGAAAATCAATCGGCGTTTTGTCTCGGCCGGAGTGGAGGTGAACACGGGCCGGTACGGCCCGTACGAAACGACAATCCGCGACGGGCGAGACATCAAAGATCACTTCTCATTCGATCGCCACGGCTTCCAGCTGCTCGACGCGCCAACTCACGTAGTCGACTTTCACGACAAGTCCGAGGTCGAGGCCAAGTACCAGAACGAAGTCCGCGACCATGTCCAGCGCGCCTTTGGTGCCGACTTTGTCGTGCCGACGGGCTGGATGATCCGCACCTCGGGCGACATACCCAAGCCGAAGGAGTCAGAGGGCCCGTATCGGCATTACGGCGGCGTCCAGCCTCCAGCAGGTGAGGTGCACGTCGACACCGAGCCCAGCCGCCAGCTCGCTGCGGCGCAGCGCGTCTACGAGAAGGAGCGCCCCGACGGCCCTGGTTTCAAGCGCTTCATCATCTCGAGCTTCTGGCGGACGTTCTCGCCGCCGCCGCAGGTGTGCCCGCTGGCGGTGTGTGATTCACAGAGTGTCGGAGACGACGAGGGAGTACCCAATACTCTTTGGGTTGTTGACAAGATACCTGAGGGCGACGAGATGTTTGCAGACATGGACGATGAGAAGCAGCTGGCGGCGGCGATCTTTCGACACAGCCCTGACCATCGGTGGTGGTATTTCTCAGGGATGAACCGCGATGAGGCGCTGCTACTCAAATTCCATGACAGTGACCGCAGCGTCGGATGGCGTACGCCACACACGGCTTTCTGGGATGACAGCTTCCCTGATGCTAATATGCGAGAGAGTATCGAATGTAGGAGCATTGCCTTCTTCGAGTAGTATCATGAGCAGTAAATTGAATAATTACTGTATTAAAGAGAATCTACATCACTGCTTTTGAGTCATTAGTCGAAGTATCAGTGCACCTCAACATAAAATTGGGAGACATTATCCGTGGTGATGCTAGCAATCCATCGCAGAATTTCACCACGGGAATTCCCACTTATAGAGCTCACAGAGACCGAGCCCTGCAAGTCTGTTATTGTTAAGTGCAGGGAAATGCATAGTAAGCACCTTAATCATTCTTTTTCTCTAATAACTATTATAAGAGCTTTAATTTCCTTTCATTACTTTAAATCCTTTTTAATTAAAATTAATTAACTCCCCTTATTTATTTTTAAAGTTAAAATTTTAAATTTTATAACTATATATTTTAACCTTAAGCAAAATAATTCTTTTCCTCCCCTTATTATATTAAAGTGCTTATAAATATAATTCCTAAGCTTTT
>JADAZR010000134.1:0-63269 GCA_014872995.1 Diaporthe citrichinensis | reverse complement strand
CTTTAATATTAAGTTTAATATTATTATAATAATTAATATAATTTATACCTTATTTTTTTTAATAAGTAATATTATATTTACTTAAGATTTAATATTATTTAAATATAAATATAATAAAAAGTATATAATTAAGTAATAATAATTTATAACGTTAAAAAAAATCTACCTTAATAATATAACTTAAGATTAGGGAGCCTTAGTAACTATAAAAGTAATTACAGCTAACTAAATTTCATGCCCAAATTTCGTAGGTACACTCTCTGGTACGTCTGTATTCGTAGAGTCTACCCTCGACAGGGTCAGGTCACGCTGTGTCCCGGCGGCGCGGCACACACCTGCCATCTCCCGGGCGGATGCCGATCCGCCAATCCAAGATGACCCAAGATTCGTGGCGTGCGCCAATCGATGTGACTCGGAAGAGCTAGAACCCATGAGAACAGGCAAAGATACTAGGCCTCAATTTGCGTGAAACGCGCAGCCGCCCCAGTCTCGTTAAATGAGTGCGCGAAAAATCCTCCAACCCTTGCTTCGGCACGCTGAGCTGCCCAGGCCTGCCAGGCCCTCGCTCGACGGGAGAGCACTGCGAAGAAGCAAGAAACCGGCAAATTGATATTTGGTCCTGCACGATGTGATGACGTGCCCCGCCTTGCCCCAGATAATCCAGGTCCCTGGATCCCGGGCGCCATCACCACCCACACGCAGGTACAAATCTACCGCGCAGCCCACGATGCTTCCACTCTTGGAAATCCCTTCTGGCCTCACCCACTGAGCAAGCCTCACAGCGTCTGTCTCTCATTCAGCCCATCGGCATTCCGACGTCACGACACTCTTTTGGAAAAACATCCCCACCCGCGGCAGAGCCAGCTTGAACCAAAGTACTCAGACCTCACCGTCGAGCCACCAACCGCAACACACTATCACGATCCGCCCGCAGAATTCACATTCAGCCACAATGCAGTTCTCAACTCGCTCAGCCCTAGCGGCCCTCCTCATGGCCACCGACGCCCTGGCCTGCGGCAAGGGTTACCACCACCGCGTCCCCAGGCCCACGACGCTGCAGACCTCGACCCTGATCGCGACGCCCGTGCCCTCGTCCACCCCCATCGCCGAGGCCCCTGCGGTTCCCACCATCCTCCCCACAGTCGTCGAGAGCTCCTCGTCCGCCTCGTCGTCGTCCTCCGTCGTCATCGAGCCGAGCACGACCTCGTCGTCCTCCTCGGCCGCCTCGACGCCCACCACCCCTGCCACGTCCGGCCTCACCGCCGACGAGCAGGCCGCTCTGGACAGCCAGAACAGCGCCCGTTCCGCCGTCAGCGCCTCTGCCCTCACCTGGGACGCCGGCCTCGCCAGCGACGCCCTCGAGTGGGCCCAGCACCTCGCCTCCTCCGGGTCCGCAGGCACCCTGACCCACTCCACCACCACCTCGGATGGTGAGAACCTGTACTGGCAGAGCAACTCCGACTCGCCCTACGCCAACGCCGCCAACGCCTGGGTTGGTGAGAAGGACCTCTACAACGGCGAGGCCATCACCGGCTCCGGCAACTTCGAGGAGTACGGCCACTACAGTATGTTCTAACCCATTCGATGCTTCTTTGAAATGCTGTATACTGACTACCTCCACAGCTCAAGTTATCTGGGCCTCCACCTCCAAGGTCGGCATGGCTGTCGCATCTGACGGAAGCGGTGGATACTACGTCGTCGCCCGCTACAACCCTGCGGGTAACGTGTAAGCGCCTCCCTTAATTTCCTCCCGGCAATGACACCATAAGATGCTGACATAATGGAACTAGCATTGGCGAGACTCCCTCTTCTGGTTAAATTTAGCATCTTGCATTTGCCAGCCATCGCTCGGGCTTAAAGCGACGCGGCATCTGGGAGGCAAAAGCGTTGACGGTGTAGACCTCCAAGGGTTCTTGCTTCTTGCTTCTGGTCAAGACAAAATAAACCTCAAAAAACCACATTCAAGATGACCTTCATCATTTCTGGGATGGCTGAGAAAAAAGAAAACTTCGCCCATCCATGTGCGCATGGTCCGATCCTTCACAGGGCGGCCCCCGCAAATTTTTGTTTCGTTCAATTTGTACATATTCTGCATACCACGATCATCACGAACGAGATCACGTTGACATCATGAGCTCGGAGATCATGTGCCTGAAGCTGATTGTGACTTTGAATGTGATACTGAGGCAAGGTGATGTCTTGTCCTGTTGTGGATGATAGACGTGTTGTGGTCACTTCCGCATGAATGTAATTCCACCCATGTTGTTGTAGCCTGCAAGGTACGCTGGTAAGGTCCACATCAATTTCGGGATGACATTGAATACAATCATGCACGCTTAATCCAAGCCGCAACAACCTCCCTCTCAGGTAAATCCCTTTCGAAGATGGGACGTGCGAGTGAGTGGGTTGAGTCCAGAATGTGGGTAAACGCATGTGATGGGCCGGGGGGGGGGTGTGGTTGTGGGTTCATCTGCATGAATTTTGATGTAACATGATAAGCCACGACTTGGTTCGAAGTCGGTCAACGAGCATCTTCAAGATGCAAATGCAGCAATCTCCACGATGTCCTTTACGCTCCTAATGCAACGGGAGTATATGACTCTTAGAATGGACTACTGAGCCTTCAAAGAGTGGTCTATTAAGCCCCACTGTTGACGTGATCAATCGTCTAGAAATCTGAGTCCTCGGAGTGTGCCCTGAAGCGTATCCGTAAGGTGCTGTAGCTTCTGCTTGACCATGAACTTAGAGGGCCAGGTTTGGCACGCACAGAGAGTCTTTGCACCCTCCATTATTGGTGCTGTGCCCGAGATTGCTAGATCTGCTACATATCTAACCATTATGAATTAGTCGGTCGGTCCATAAAGGTCTCGTTATTTGGCTTACGTGCGCTGTGAACTACCAGGCTCCACATCCCACGTACGATGAACAGCAAACAGTCTGAAAGTGCCTCAAGACGCTTTGATCGGCGCCATTCCGGAACCGAAGGCGTGCAGGTCCGACTCGCAAGACACGCCCCCCTTTGTATGGCAGCAATGGGCTTCAGGAGGCAGCTGTGGCGTTGATGCCCATTGCAGTCGGACGCACGTCCAGGGCTCCGAGGACCAATTGCTACACGGACACATGCTTGGATGCCATGTTCCGCCCCGACTCAAACGCAAGGCCAGTGTGAGGGCATCATCCGACGTCCCACAGCGGGCAGGGTAGGCGTCTCTAGTTTCCGGGTGATACATTGGTGTATGGCCTTCGCCACCGGGGAAGATATATGGAGTCGCCTGTGTTGCTTACCGGAGTAGCCCATGTAAAGCAAATCACCTCACATTCTCAGCACTTGAGCTTGTGCATAGATGGATGTGTCTGTCTCTGAGCTGATCTCAACGCTCGGATATTGAGCAGTCTTTGCCTTTCAGCCCCGGCACGGAAACGCCTGTGCCTCGGAATGCTGTCTGTTTTTGAATCTGTCCATCCAAGTCGCTGGATATGGGTAGAGGTGTGAGTTGGTACCTCAGTAACGATTTCTCCAAGGCCAAATGGCTATTGCCACATGATATGCAATGGCGATATGTGTTTCGTTGCAGGCCAAGCCACCATCGAGCGATGGGCAGCTTCATAAAGCCAGATACTTATCCGACATCTGGACACGGAGCCCACAACACAGTCTGCAGCTCGTATTCGGGCCCTTGTATCTATCTGGTCCCATTAACACACAACACTGGCTGGCGCGGCTGGATGGGTACTTTGACCTGAGGATGTTTGCCGGGAGGCCAAGCTGACTTCCACAGCATCGGTTCCTCACCCCTGCAGGATCATCACGGTGGCGAATTCTACAGCTCTACAGAGTATGCCGGCGGCTGCGCCCTAAACAGCCACGACTACCACCCTCCTACAGATCAATGAGCTCTCTCCAATGATCGAGGCCGATCGCCAACACCACTACCAGCCAGCCGGTTGTAAAGCTCAGAACAGTAGCCCACTCAGCAATGACTCTATTATGCCCATGAATTGCAATTTGTCCCAGCCATGAGAGATACCTGATGGGAGGAAGAAGGGGGAGGCTCGAGCTATAAAAGCATCACCCGGGGGTCGTTTGGCTCACCGAAGTGTCTCCCGGCGGTGACAGCTTCCTCGTCGATCTTGGCGCCTGCGCTGGACAAGACCCATGCACGCCATGGTCCGGAACAATTGGCCATATGGGTCTATATTGTTCAACATGACCACATCTGTCTTAGTGTACACTGCAAGCGACGCTTACTCGGCACTTAGCAACATGTCAAATGTCTTTGGCTAGCTCGACTCGGTTTATTCAACCGAGCACAATGTGCAGGCACGGCTTGGCGCTGCGCGAAGTATGGGGACATGTGGATGGATATGTACATGCCCAGGTGGGTATCTTTGTGCGCTTGATGCCCAGTCCTTGAATGGATTCCCACCGTCACCTCCAAAACTATCAACAAATGGCTTCCCTGCGGTGCCCAGCTTTGCAACTCCAATCTTGCTGCCTACTTTGCGCCATCGGCATCAGAGACCGCCACAGGCTACTGACGCCACGTCTTCTGATGCCAGCGAGTTAGCAATGAGACGCAGACTTCGATCAACGGCAAACATTGCTGACCATTGAGTCGTAGCAGCTCCAACCAATTGTCTCGACTCGCTGCTCCTCTATTAGGTACTTTTGTGGCCACGCCCACCGATAAGGCGGCTCGGTTTGTCTCAGGCCACCTTCGGCGCACCCTCCGACTGAGACCTCGTCCAATCCCAGGCTGCCATTTCGGGAGGATGCCCAGGTGGGGGGCCCCTCTATCCCGCAAGAAGAAAGCGAAGGGACGACAGTGGGGGATGACCAAGCCACTCCTTGACGGGATCTGCAAGTGATATATGAAGCGGGCGGTAACTGGAGCAGGAGGTCGAATCAGGCATTGCATACGGTTCCCCTCCAAATGTTTGGTATTTTCCATGGTTCTCTGCACTCGCATATAAGGCGCATGATTCTGGAAGGTGGGTAACAGTGGAATCGAAAGCTTGTGGTGTTTGTCTTTTTCAAGAACACATGTAATCCATCCCCCTGGTTCATCCAGTGTTCGGGACCATTTACTTCATTTGGACATGATCGACTCGAGATTCAGAGACAACGGAGCGTCCCTCCACGTTCCTCGGGTATTCTTGTTGCCACAATCATGTTTGGCTTGAGTCGCCGATACAGCAACTGAGCCTGAAAGACATTCAAGGTCGATGATGCGCGATGATGCGCGTCCCTCCCCCCTTCCACAGTAGCAGTCTACCTCTTTATTCGGCTCCCGTGCCGTTCATGGGCGAATCTTGCTGTCCTTTCCCCAGATTGGTGTCTGATGGGGGGACCTGGGAGAAGCAAAATGCACAGAGGCCATTGCACCCAGTGGCAAGCGATGGTTGGAGCGCATATAGACCACCCTGCAAATACCTGCAGAGGACATTGAACCTCGAGTTCCGCAACATCTTGCTCCATCAAACATGGGTCTCGTTTCTCAAGGACGTTGAGCCTCAACGGTTACGCCCGGCAGGCATTGCGGGCGAGCTCTTGGTGATGGCTGTTGGCACCCGGTCACGCAAAGCCACAGGTCCCACCATAGCTGCATGAATGGAGGGGCAGAAGGGGCAGAAGGGGCAGATGGTAGGGGGGCTGCTTGGCTATCAAAAGCAGAGACACTTGCATATGTGTGGCGAGTCGACAACCCGATCAGCAGTTACTAGTAGGGTCTAGAACCTCCCGGGTTGACCACTCCCGTGGCCAATTTTGCTTATGGTTAGGCCGTGTGCAGATCCAACGAGGACAGCTTGCACAGAGGCAGCACACCCGACCGTCAGTCTGATCCGGGAGCTCAACAGATGGCATTCCACAGGATGGGATTCTGGAATGCCATGTAGAAGTATCTGGGTGACATCGACAGGGCATGTGATGAAATCCCGATCTACATAACCATGGCCAGGACTCGTAGAAGCGTGTGGCTACTGCCTGACATGGTGAGACAGATCGGCTGCAGCAAGGAAGGGGGTGTCTTTAGTTGAGTGCTTATCCAGGCTGACATCGTACTTCACTCGGTCCAGCGTATGCACACCGACGGCAACTTCCATCCTCTCGATTCAGAGCAGTCAAGCTCAGATTAACTCACCCTCCGATCTTCATAATGGTAAGAGCCTTTCTGTTCCCTCATCCTTTCTTTTCGGCCCTTCGACGCCCCATGCACGACTTTCACCGGTTGCCTCCAAGATCTTGCCCGGGGAAAAAAAGAGTCAAAACTTGTGTACCTTCAAATCCACGATATCTTCAGGCAATCTCCGACTCCTTCGGAGCTATTTCTCTTTGTTCAGCCTGAATTGAACATCGCAATCACAGGTGCCTTTGGCATATGTTGAATTCGCTTATTGAACAGGATCTAAACGACTCGCATCAGGCACTCACTGCACACCCTCGTTGGCGCTACATCCAACGCACCGCTCTAGTCCTGCATATTTGCTTAGAGCTAGGCTAGACCTCTGCAGATCCACGTCTTGCCCTGTTGCTATGGCTTCAATGGTCGAACCACCTTGGCGACCGGTTAGTGGGACTTCATCCCCAAAGAATGTCCACTGTCTCTCCGGAGGAGCAGAAAACGTCGACAATAAGCGGCAAAACAATGGCAACCCTCTGTCCCCTCCTCGGAGCTCAAGTCCTACAGGACCACCAGTGATCGACGTCGACTCGGACTCGTCCGAAGGATCTATACCCAACACCCCACCGCGACCAACGTCGTCAAGTACGACTGGGTCCAGCGTGGGTTTGAACACGACGAAAAGCCGGCCTGGAAGCTTTGCAACCTCTCTTCCTTCCACTGTTCACCCACCAGTCGGAGATACCGAAGGGCCAGAGACACAAGCTAAACAACATCGGAGCACCGAGCTCAAGCTGCAATGTGTTCGGAACGGCGCGCCTGGCAGCATTCATGGCACGCTTTCCAAACCACAATCTCCCCAGTATGTTGAAAAGAGCAAGGAGCATGGCGCAACCGACAATGAAAGGGCACGGATCAGACTGCCGTCCCTCAATATTCCAAACCATAGGACCAACTCGGACAGCCAAACATTGGGCCATATTGCTCACCATCTGGACACGACACCATCACTTAGACTAGCCTTAAACAATAGCCCTGATGGCGTACGAAGGGCGTCTTCTGGCTCGGAAAGAACAGGCTGGTCAACCTCTCCCCCTACATCAATGCCGCCCCCGCCATTGCCGTCACAGTCCTGCGCACCACAGCTGGAATCATTTCCTCGGAATGCCGAGAGAGCACAAGGAATGCCTCGAACCAACCCGCTCTCTGTTTCCGAGTTAATCCACCGGGAAGGCACCGGCACAGAACCCCCACCCATGCCGCGCCCGAACGCCCCTGCAGCCGCCGGTGACCGGGTCCCCTCGCTCGCGAGCGAATTCATGGACACCCTGAAGCTGCGGGAGAGGGTCACAGACGCCAACATGCGCACGTTCCTCAACGAGCTGAACCACCAGCTGTCCCTGACCGGCCTCCTCCGCGAGGCCCGCGAGCACATCTGCGGCACCCTCGACCAGACGGAGCGGCAGCGCGACATCTTCGCCACGCAGGTCATGAGCATGCTCAAGATGGACGACGCCGCCCGCGACATGCGCGACGTCGTCGCCCGCGCCGTCGTCGGCATGAGCCCCCGCGACATGGCCGGGTTCGAGTACGAGCTCGTCCACATGCTCGACGGCGGCCTGCACGCGCCCTCGAGCCCCTACCGCGAGGCCATCTTCTGCGCGGCCTACGCGGCGCGGCTGCCAGAGGACCAGCAGGCCGAGCTGAGGAGGCAGCTGAAGAGGATGCCGCCGGCCGCGCTCCAGTCCCGGCAGCCGCACGCGGGCGCGAAGGGCGGCGGCGGTGGCATGCTGCCGAGGGCCCACAACCTGCCGCCGCTGAGGGAGTGTGAGAAGCTTGGTGACATCCGGCGAGAAAGAGCTGGGGCGACGAACGTCAAAGTCCGGAAGGACCCGGTCAGGCCTGCGAATTATAGCTTGAGGGAGTTCCCAATATTTCCAAGTCACTGAGTAGGGACAAACCGGGAGGCTTTTTTTGGTTTGAGAGCTGCAGCGTTCTCTCGTCCGATTTCACTTGGGTACAGCGACCAGTAGTATCCCCAACGACCTGATAGACATGCTTGGAAGTTAGCTACGCAACACTTGTCAGCCAGGGTTGATGACATGATGGTGGCTAGCAAAAGTTTTACGAATGATGAAAATTTCTGGGTTAGAGAATAGGAGCCGCGGAGCAACAAGAGGCTGCTCTTGGTCTAAAGTAGTCACAGGTACATCCTGTGCTTTGTCGTCTTGGGATTAAATCGGTCGGCATGACTGCCATAGTCGCTCTAGAAATACGATACACAGGGCCAATACCAATATAATCCGATCAATAGAGCTTGATCGTCGAACTGAATGTTGAAGCCTGGAAAACAGAGAAGGGCTACAACGAGAGCCAAACTTGAAAACGAGGCCTTTCCTAAAATTCTTGAAGTTGCCGCAAACATTCTGGGTGGCCATCCGAGCAACTTCGAACGGCTCTCGTGCATATCAACAATATGTGGGCTGAACTGAAAATTGCTGTGTTCATCGAGGACCAGATTTTTGTGTATTGCAGCACGTAGAAAACAGAATATCCGTCCGAAAGGCTGAACGTCAACATTCAAGGTCTTGCATCCATAAAAGGGGCGGCTCCGCAACATGATCGACGGATAACCATATAACGACGCACAAGGTACGAGACTTGGCGCCATCTCTCCACTACATAGTGTATAAGTTGCAAGGACGTTGTTTTCGAAGATCGCCTGATTAGGTGAAGGAGATACGAGTACCTCGAGATGTCTCCATCAATTGTTGGCTCACTAGTGAATCCAATAGTCTCGCTCGGCCGGTTGGAGTGTAGCCGATCCGATGAGCCCGGTGCTTCCAAGGTTTGGTACAATATAGAGCATTGCAGATCACGTACCGCTAGAATTACTATTGGTAGGCTAGTGGGCTACAGAGGGCTACTTCTAAGCCTTTGGAGTAGATGTCGATGACATCGTCGCTTTACGAGGTCAAGCAGGAATTCTGCCGAAGAACGCCTGCTGGAATAAATCGTCCACTAGACTCGAGGCAGTACCAGACTGATATCTTCTGAAAAACAGATGATTGCTGTGAAATCCCAAGACAAACTTGAGATTCGACGAGAGCATATCAGAAATGGGTTGGGTGTTTTGGGCCTGGGGAGCGGGTGGGTGGGAGGGACTCGGGTCGCCTGAGGACGATGATGACATAAGCCACACCACTGGCAGGCGCCAATCGAAAGGCACCTTCGGGAAACATCCTCCCCAGTGGCCTTGTGTGGTGCAGCAGAGGCTGAATGAACAACATCCTAGCCTGGCCAGCCTACCAGCTGCCAGCGCATCTACGCTAGATCCAGGCCAGACAGGAGTGGTTGAAAACAGGGCCACAGGTGCAGACGCAGGAACAGGCGCAGATGCAGGTACAGCAGGTCTGGCCCACAGTTTCGAGGCCGGATAGCCAAACGATGGCGCGGTGGGCGCGAGTGGGCGCTCAGGCAGCCAGGCACAGGTCGCATGAAGGGCAATCAAATCCGCTATCCCACATGGAATGCCACATCGACAACCCCATCGTTCCCCCACTTCGTCCGCCGACAGCGACCCTACGGCCTGACAGCTCAGCAGCTAGACACTCAAGGAGCAGCTGCGCCCCCCTTCTCGAGGCCCACCCTCAAGGCGAGGACGGGCCGACAGAGTGGAAATTCCCCGAGGTCATTTCCTCCCCTCACGCCCAGCTCCACTAACATGCTCATCAGCAGGATTGATCACCTTGGAGCCCTCCGTGCCTCCGTCCCACAGGTCCTACCATTCCGCCAGTCCGCCAGACCACCAAACCACGAGCAGCCAGGCAGTCCGTGCAGCCTCAAATCATGGCAGCTCTGCGACTCGGGCCCATGCAGCACTTCGCTTAGTTATAAGGACCGGCTTCAGCGCGGACACAAGCGCAGACGCACGGCTGCCTCTGCCAGAGATTTTCCAAGCCGCGGCACGAGATGACGAAAGGGCTCGGGATGGACAGACGCACTCAAATCGATAGTCACAGCACAACCCTCGCGAACCCACCTGCATTTCTCCCTCACGAGCGCCGGACTCACAACTGTTAAAAAAACAATGGGACTCCCAGTTCCAATAACAACAAGCTTCTGGTTGAGTGGTTCCCAATGGCAGCTGCATTAATGTTATCCCAAAAAGTGGGCTGCGGTGGCCTTCGCCGATGCCGCTAGATTTGGGGACAACATCGGCTGCGTTCCACCTCGGGGCCACCTATTTTTGTCACTGAAATTCGCGGTCTTTGGGGCCTCGGGTGTTGGCTGACTTGGCGCGAGCCTGGATGCGACTCATTCGCCACCGCGCTGTTTGGTTCTCGCCAGAATTGTTCAATTATTAAAGTTACGACACGAGGCCCTGGCTGGCTGACGGGGTCTCGGTTGACCCGGCAAAAGAACGGCGCCACCTGCCAACGTGCAAAGTTCAGCGGCCATTTCCCTTGCCAGTCTGCTGATGCTTCCCCTTTTCTATTGGGTGCGAGGCAACGTGAAGCGGTGTCTGTTGGTAGAGGCTTGCCCTGGGGAGGATTGACCAGTAATTTTTGAAGGTCCCTCGCTCACAAAATCCAGTGTCTGTTCTCATCAAGCGAGAGCTGTCATCTGATCGCAGGATGTCCATCTAAACTGTGGGATAAGCTTATTCAACACATGCGCGACGATCACTGTGTCGACAGGCGCAGACACAGGGACAGTGCACGGGCCCAACGAGACCACGACTGCCCTGAAAAACCTTACTCAGCACAGAACTCTCGGTACACTGGTCGAGGCCTCGCTGGCTAGGCTGGCTGTTGACCGCCCAGCCCGTCTCAAGGCGTGATTTGCCAGCCATCTGCCATCTTGCGGTTCATCCGCCGCCTGTGTTTACTACATCATTCAACCAGATTGGTCAACATGATGGGCCAGCAGGGGAAATTGCGACGTTAAGCCTGGCAGAACCAGGCGGCGGACGGGGAGGGTCCTACGCTTCCAATTTGCCCCTGAATCTTATTAGTGCAATGGCCCGCGGCTGTGCCTGGGCCGAGTCATTTCTCACCAACGCTATGGATGACCCCTGAACACCCCCGCATAAGCAGACGCAGGTCCCTTTTGCGCTGGCTGTCGCGATACGACGATGACATCCACCTGGGATGAGGCGCCGACTGAGGCGCAAGATCCAAATAAAACTCTCGCCCCAACGACACCGGCCATCTTCCACGTTCCTCCTCTCCTCTTCACCCCCGAAGTAGAAACCGGTACTGTATAATCGCCCGGAATCATTCACCAGTCACTCTTTTAAACCGAATTATTATAATTCAGCCACTCTTTAATCGTCTGCTACTTTTGCACTGCTCAACCCGTCTTCAATATCCAACCAAAATAATTCCTAAATCAGCCAAAATGCGTGTCACCATCACCGCCGCTACCCTCCTCGCCTGGGTCTCCGCCGCCCTGGCTCAGACCGCTGGCTTCGATGCCATCACCGTCCCCGCCAAGGACGAGTCCGTCCCGGCTGGCTCTACCTACACTGTCAAGTGGGACTACTCTCCCACCTACGCTGGAACCGTTTCCATCCAGCTGCTCCAGGGCGCTGACCCCACCACCCTCCAGCTTGGACCTGTTGTTGCCAGTATGTCTTCCTCATCCAGTGAGAACACTCGTGTGAATTCAGCCACTAACAGCATCACTAGGCGGTCTTGACAACGCTGCCGGCTCTTACTCGTGGGCTGTCGACTCCACCCTCGGATCTGAGGCCACCTACGGCCTGAAGATCACCTACGACTCCAACCCCGAGGTGTTCCAGTACTCCTTCCCCTTCCACATCGCCAAGGGCGCCGCATCCAGCTCCGCTGCCGCCCCGGCGACCACCGCCCCCGCCGCCCAGGTCCCCGCCAACCAGGCCAACGTCGAGTCCACCGTCTACTCGACCGAGCTGGTCACCATCACCTCGTGCGCCGCCACCGTCACCGACTGCCCGGCCCGCTCCACCGTCGTGAGCTCCACCCTGAAGCCCATCACCACCGGTGGCGCCGCCGTCCCCTCGGGCCCTGCCCCCGTCGCGTCCTCCCCCAGCGGCGCGCCCGTCCCTCCCCAGCCCCAGACCACCCTGACCCCGGCCTACCCCGCCGGTAACGGCACCACCCCTGGCGGCGCCATCGGAACCGTCACCCTGAAGACCTCTTCCTCCGTCGCCGCCGGCACTGGCTCCATTCCCGCCCCTACCACCACCGGCTCCGTCCCCGTCACCGCCAACGGTGCCGGCCGCGTTGCTGCTGGCTCCGTTGGCCTGATTGCCGGTGTCATGGCCGCTGTTTTCGCTCTGTAAGATGGGGCACAGTTGGACATGGATTTTCTAAGGAGACATTTGGTTATTGGATGAATGGAGGATACGTGGAACATAATGTTTGGATACCCACCCTAGATGCCCCCGCCAGGCAGCCAGGTCAATTTTGAATGAAGATGATTTTCGGTGTGACTTGGTTCTGTCTCGAAAACGTGCGTGACGATACTGCTCGAAGTGACATGCTTGGCTGCTATTGGAAACCCGCTGCGGCGAGCCAGCTCATGAGTCTGACACCTAGGAAGTCTAGAGCTTGGCGAGTTAACTACTATCCCACAACCAATTATCCCACGACCAGTTATCCCACAAGCTGCTATCCCTCAACCTACTATCCCACGACCTACTATCCCACAACCTATTATCCCACAACCTACTATCCCACAACCTACTATCCCACAACCTACTATCCCACAACCTACTATCCCACGACCTACTATCCCACAATCAATTATCCCACAACCGGTTATCCCATGACCATTTATCCCACAACCAGTTATCCCACGACCGGTTATCCCATGACCGGTTATCCCATGACCGGTTATCCCACAGTCGGGTGTCCTACAGTTGGCGCAACCCCATGCCTACTGTAGCGGTTGAAGCCAACTTCGCCAGTTCCTGATGGCAATGCCTCGTCTGCCAGTTCTAGGAAGACACAAAGAACAACAGGAGGTGCTTACCACCTAGACCAGCCGGGTGATTTGAGATGAGCAACGAGAGGTGGCAACCCCGGTTGGAAGACTCCACCATAGAGAGCAGAGCAATGTTGAAAATCCAACCGGCGCCGTTAATTGTTTATTATGAATATTTCAATTTGCTTAGTGTTTAGATCCATCTTTCGAAGTACAACTTCATAGCCCGAATGTCTACTAAGTCAGTAGATTCATGTCTCAAGCAGCAAATGTGAACACATCGTGTGCCTCAACAGGCTGATGAAATATTTGTACAGACTATGATGGTGACTCCATCGAGAAAGCCCCCCCCCCCCGGCAGTAGATCAGTCAAGCTCCTTCTGGCTCAACTCTGGTCGGAATCCTCCACAGGCCAGCTACGGATTATGGTCTTCATAACGGAGTTCATAGACCAGAATGCGCAATCATCGCACCACTTGCGCGTCGCCCTCGAGAACGGATCAAGAGTCAAGTTCGCCTCGCCGCCGTCCCTGTCACTGCCATACGTCTTGTTGCACCTGGTGCACCGGAAAGTACGGCAGTCCGTGCTCTGCTCGGCAAGGGCGTGGGCGACGTTGAGGTCTGCCAACCCGCTGGCCAGGCGCTGGTTTGTGGGGCCGGGAAAATGCAAAGAGATGAGGACGATGGATACGTCTTGCTGGAACTTGGGGTTGCTCCTCATGAGGTCCCACATGACGTTCGCCGGGAGGTGCTCTTGTAACCCGCAGGCGAAAACGGCGAGCATTTTTTGAAGCGCCCGTGGCGACGGGTCCTTGTAGATCCTGGTGACGGCTTTCGAAAAGTCGTCGAGGAATCTGCTCATATTGTCCTGCTCACCGGCATCCCTTCGGAGGGCAGGCGATCCCTCGTGCGTATAAAGACAGAAGGCGTGGATGAAACACAGAGTGGCTGAAAGCCTTGCGAGCAAATAGTTCTGGATCTCCATCTTGAGCTCTGAAAGCCCCAAAAGGTCGGCAATGCACCACAGGTCAACGTTGCCCTCCACAGCGGGGACTGCGATGCATTGTTCGATGGGTGCCACGGCTGGGAGGTATCCTGCGACAGGAAAATGATCAGTTATTTTTCTTCGGCTTTTAATGTGGGGGCAACCTCGCTGACGGCCGGTATAGATGAACTTCAAGAGCTCCGTAATCTGCTCCGGCTGTCCTGCTTCCAAATGAATCCGACCTGCCTGCTCTCCCTGGACTGAGTTAGCCAGTACTCACTCGTAACATACGAATATCTACACACCGTACGATCGTTCGTGAATGCCTTATCGAACCAGATACATCGACTTCGCAGGATCAGCCTGTGGACTTTCCACGTTACACCCTTGCACACGATCTCCGCGTCCGAGAAGTTGCCCGACTCGAGAAGGCTGCAAAAAATGTTAGCAGTGACACACTCTCCAAGAAAGATCAGCCAGAGGAAATGGAAGTGTTCAAGTTCTCACTAAAGATTGTGCTGGGCCATCTTGTCAAGCTTCAGGGCCATTGTGTGGGACTGTTCTGCTGTACACGAATCCATCTGCGATATTGTGCATGTGCTGTCCGAATCGGAAGCGAAGGATGAAGTAGGGGTGACGTCCATCTTCAAGCAAGCGATCTCGCTGTTGAGGAGTATGATGCTGGGAAACTTGTCTCATGGTGTCGTTGCCTCGTTAGTAGTTGAGGCACTCGAAGACAGCATTCGGAGTCTGGGGTGACTTGCAACGCTGCCCACGGTAAGAAGTGATTTTGGAGGTTGTGACCGCGCGTGCCTGGAAATGCATGTACCATGTACTGTAGTCCTGGTTACATGCCCCATTTTAATTCACTAAAATCCAAGACGCAGGTGAATTGCTCATAGTTATCTGCTGCAATGAACCGGGCAAAGCAGCACCCACATGATTCTGCTCTACACAGACGCCCAGTAACCTACCGTTTGCGCACCCTGCCAAAAGATTCACATAATTAGCTCTTGGCCACATTTGCCATGTTCTCTGCAACTCGACTGCCACTCTCCCGGTCTCTGATGGGTGGTCGCAAGTTGACGTCATCGGCTGTGACGTACAAAAACACTGCCCACAAGATCTCAGTCCTGGCGTCGTCACGGATGAGTTCGCCACAGTCCCCAATCAGCTCGAAACCACGGACAATCATGCCTTCCTCGCCGAGCGACCCAGGAGTGAGGAGCACCGTGCACGGAGAAGAAACTATAAAGGAGGAAGACATCGCCTGGAGAACCGCGCACCCATATGTGAAGCCCTCAGACGGCGACGACTTCAAGGCAGAATGGGAGGGATCGTGCCACTGCGGAAGCATCAAGTACCTACTGGGTAGGGAGAAGCCGCTGTCCTCGAAATACTGTCACTGCGTCGACTGCCAAAGAATGCACGCGGTGAGTGAGGCTCCGAGAAGCTGGGGCTCCGGGAACCTCGAGACCGAGCGGATGCTAACATGTCGTCACAGGCTCCGTTCCAGTGGGCAGCAATCTTCCACAAGTCCGACTTCCGATTTCTGAACGGCGCCCAGGGACTGAACTTCTACTCACCTTCGCTCCGACGGCCACTCCACGATCTGCCCTGCAAGGTCTACTGCGAAACGTGCCATACTCCCATTATGGACGAAGGCAGGCGGATGGTCATGCTGTTCCCGGAGCTCCTCAAGGGCATTCACTCTCAGAGGGGGAAGGACGCATTCAAAATAGGGGATCACATTTGCTGGGGTGGTCGTGTTGTGGATGAAGGGGTGTTCGATGGCGACGGCGTGAGGAAGTGGAAGGGGGTCGACAAGCAAAGTGAGCTGCTTGATGATGGCAAGAGTGGGAAGTTATAGAGGGACATACAAGATGTGATGTTTGATGGAAAGGTGGCACATCTCATTACGATATAACCATTATACGTTACAATGCCACCCCCACAGGCAGTGCCACGACCTGTTCGTTCGTCAGGTACCCGCAACCCGCCACCGTCGCAGTTGCGTTCCCACCAGCGGCAGCCTGATTCTCAGTGAGACACAGCCCCGATGCGCCATTGATCAGGTTGCCCGAGACGAAGTAGTCCCATCTGTTCTCCTTCCCGACGGCACATCCTGACTCCTGAGACGCAAGCTGACCACTCGTGCCGGCAGTCAAACATTTCTTTGTGCTGAGCAGGCTGCTGACGTGCCCATCCGGCTTGACCCTCCAGACCTGGGCGTCCGTGCCGCTACAGTTGGACCATGTGACAGCCCCAGAGCTCGAGTCGGTCAGGCAATGGAGCGAGTAGGTGTTGAAGATAAGCCCGGTTGGGATGGTGCGAATGCCGTTTCCAGCCGAGGGATTCGAAAGACGGAAGACTGCCGTACCACGAGATGGGACGGCCGATGCCTTGATGCCACCTGCCTCGAGGGATACCGACGTCGTTTGATTCGTCCACAGGTCCTTGACGTTGATCGAGGACGGCGTGGGCAGTTCATCAGAGAAGATGCCAATCCGAGACCATGACACTTCTATATCCCCGGTGCCGTTGCCGCGATTCAGCACCGTGACCAACCGATCCCCGTTGTACAAGCTCTTCGTGAGCACGTCCCAGGTCCCATCTTGACTGACCAAGGTCGCCTGCTGAACCAGGGGGTCCTGATCCACGGCGATCAGGTCCCTGTTCGTGAGATACTCGACCTCGGCGTCCGTGATGTTGAGCAAGTCCGTACTGAGGATCAGCGGCGCCGAGAGGCTACACCACAGTGCAAAATGGCTCTTCTTTTCGGTCAAGGTGTAGTCGAAATGGTCTACGTTGAGGAAGTCCGGGTCGTTGAAGTAGCCGGGCCGCTGGAACCTCGCCAGCCGGACTTCCTGCCCATAGTTGAACATCACCGAGTCCCAGCCCGTGATATCCGGCCAGTAATTTGTGCTATTCCAAACCAGCGAGTCCCTCGAGTGCCTCGCGAGCTCGCCGTACTGCGGCACCCACTCCATCACCGCGTACCAGCTGCTGAGGTTGCTGGCTTCGGCGAAGTATGCCGGGGCTGACTCTGAGAAAATCATCTGTTTTGGCCACATGGACGAGAGGATGTCGTGCCACTTCCCGTACACCCTCCTATAAGTCCCCTCTGTGGTATCTGGCATATTGCAACCATCCAGCTTCAGGTACTCGAAGCCCCAGTTCACGAAGTCGTGCGCATCAATCTCCTCGTATCCATAAGCGCCGGGGTAGCCAGCACAGGATTTGAGCCCCGCGTCGGTGTAGATACCCGGGATGAAGCCCTTGGATTTGATGAAGTCGGTAAGCCACGGCAGGCCGCGGGGGAACTTGGCCTTATCCCACGCCATCGAGCCGTTCGGCAGGCGCTCCATGAGGGACCACTCATCGTCGAGGTTCAGGCGGTTGTAGCCGGCCGTCAGCAGGCCTCTGGAGACCATGGCCTCTGCCGTATCGACAAAAAGGGACTCATTAAGCCCGCCCATATACCTGGCCCAGTTGTTGAACCCCATCGGCGGCAGGGGCGAGAGCACGCCAGGTGGGTTGAAGCCTGCTGCAGCATGACTTGCGAGCAGGAGCTGGGCTATCGTGAGGAGCATCTTGGAATTGCTTGGATTTCTTGAGGCTGGTGCTGTCCGCGTCTAGACCGTCGTGACAGAGTCATGAATGGGAGACTGTGGACAGGGCCAAAAGCTCCCTTGGAAGCACTTGAGAGGGAGGGCAGCAGTGGCCGGGCCTCCATGGCACGCAAAGCCACAGATGCAGCGTGTTGAGATTATCCCCGTTCGTCTGGTCTAGCCATATTGTTCATCTCGCGCCGAGCTAGCTGCGCACTTTTGTAGCCGTAGTATGCATATATTGAATGCACACATGCACCCCATCGGAGCTCAGTGGTCGCCAGGCTGCAATGGAGGGTACACTGGCCCAACTTGATTTTTGCGATAAAACGTCGCTCCACGTCATTTCGGCGCTTTTACCCTACACCCACACCCTACCTTTAGGCTTCTCTTTTAGCCTAAAATAATAAACCCTTAATATTTACATTATATCTTATTATTAATTATTATACCTATTTTCATGCCTTAAAACCCTTTATAATTAAGCTTACTTATATTATAATATCTTATAATACCCTTAATTAACTTTAAAAAGTCTTAATTATTAAGTTATTTTATAAATATTTTATAAACCTAATAAGCATTATTAAGCATTATATAAAGTTATAAGAATAAAAAGCATAAAATATAAGTAAAGTTACTTATTTATTATTAAATATCTTATTAATTAATTAAGCATCTTATAATATTCTTTTTTTTATACTTAATAATGCTTATTAAGTTTATAAGATAATTTAATAATTAAAACTTTTTAAAGGTAATTAAGGGTATTATAAAATATTATAATATAAGTAAGCTTAATTATAAAGGATTTTAAAACATAAGAATAAGTATAATAATTAATAAAGAGATATAATGTAAATGTTAAGGGTTTATTATTTTAGGCTAAAAGGGAAGCTTAAAGGTGAGGTGGGTTAAGTAACTACAAAGTAGGGTTTTTGTGTTGACGCGACGTTTTATCGCAAAAGTCGACTTGGTCCATTTTAGGAGGGGCCTGCAGAGCGGGGTCGACATCGTATCCGGCCGCACCGGCCTGACAGTTCCCGGTGCATCGGGCCACCGGCGCGTCTGACGGTTAACACCAGCAACATGAACCGGGGAAGGTTTGCAACGTTTCATGCATTCTGCTGGATACGTGATGCGAGGCTGTCGTGATGGCTGACTGCAGTGGTCGTGGTCCAACGTTGCTGGCTGAGCCGCGGCGAGTCGCCAGAGCGAGGGTTCTCATTTCAAAAACCCCGACCGGTGCGGGTCAAACCCGGCTTTGTTTCTCAGAAGGGGGGGTACCCTGTCTCAACTCCATGTCAACCTCACTCCAGCTGACCTCACTCGACGACAAACGCCAAGGCATATTTAAATCCTCAGTCTCACCCACTTTGAGCCCAAGAGCAACCTTGAAATCACAACCACAACAAAGACTGGATATTTCTCACAATGGCTGCTGACTCCCTTCTCGAACGTCTCAACCGCGACGGCTTCGTCGTCATCCCATCCGCCATCACACCCGACCAGCTCACCAAGCTGCGCGAAGCCACCGCCGAAGTGGCATCACTAGCCCGGGAGGGAACATGGCCCTCCGTCCGCACACTCCCCAAGCAGTTCCCACCCTGGCCCAAGAATAGCCCAGAAGTAGCAAAGGGCGGCATATGGGGCGTCCAGGGAATGATGCACCCCGACCTACCCAACAGCTCCACGTTCGTGCAGGTGTACTTCAGCGACGCCATCGTCAACCCGACCAAGGAGCTGCTCCAGTGCGGCGACGACAAGCTGGTCATGGAGCTGTTCAACCTGCTGGTGCGGCCGGACCAGGACTTCGAGCTGCGGTGGCACCGCGACGACATCCCCGCCACCGCCACGCCCGACGAGGAGCTGGACAGGCTGAACAAGCCCGCCTTCTCGGCGCAGTGGAACCTCGCGCGTAAGCAGCTTCCGGATACAATTTTAACCCTTTTTAGAAAAAGCATTTTCTATCTGTAGCCTTTACCTCATATGTATTGTCAGGCTGCAGGTTTTGAAACAAGCCATGGCCATACTGTGGCCTGGTTCTCCCTATATCCTAACGAAACTTCTTCCTTAATGCTTTGATAGCTGACTCCTTTTGCTGCAGTGTACGACGACGCCAGCCTGATCGCGGTGCCGGGGAGCCACGCGAGGGCGAGGACGGAGTTCGAGAGGAATGCCGACCCGTTCGAGAAGGAGATCCCTGACCAGATGAGCGTCGAGCTTAAGGCTGGTGATGTGGTGTTCTACAATAACAACATCCTGCATCGAGGGGTGTACAGCTCCGAGAAGGAGAGGATGACTCTGCATGGGAGCGCTGGGCACGTCGACGGCTCGACATTGAGGGCGAGGAACGTGCTTCAGCATGGGCTGAGGGACTGGATAGATCGGGTGGATTTCAGTGGGCTGGATGAGAAAACGCTCAAGCGTGCTCAGAAGATGAAGGCCAGTCTTGTCAAGCTGGGGCAGGAGGCTGGGGATGTTGGGTATTCGCTAGACGGGTGAACAGGTAGCTTCAGGGCAGTAATAGGCATTTACGTAGGCGGTCAGAAGCATCAACGTGGGGAATCTGGCTTTCTTTCATATCTCCCCCTTTTGTGTCAAGGCAGCAGCAATTTGAGCCTGAGGTTCGCAGGCTTTGACAACAAGGAACTCGTTCTAGCTGGTAATTCCAAGCAGTGCCTCACTCATGGCATTTCGGCGTACGACGAGCTATCTTTTCAGCTCGCATCTGCAATCAGGGTCTGTTTGTAGCTACACACGTGGTGTAAGTCGTCCCAAGTTTACGACCGTTTGGCTGGCTTTTCCCCCACCCAAGTCACATTGTGATTTCTCAGCTAATCTTCAATGTTGTGTCTACTCAAGACTCAGGACCTCCTTGGATTGGACTTCCCATTCTCAGATCATTCTCCCTACCTAGGTCTTCTGACACCCTGGTTGCTTACCAATCGAAATTCCACTCGAAGACTGATCGTGGCCCAGTCAGTGACGATGGCTACACCTTCGCAAACGTCAGAGACGCCTGCGACGCCGGCGACGGCTAAGCAAACAGCGGCGACCTCGGAATCATCGACCTCAGACCATGGCAAGCTCAAGGTCGTGACGGCAGTCGTGAACAAAGCATATCTGACCTCCGACCTCAGGTAGGTTACTGGAAATCGCCGGTTTCACCCAACTAAGCGCTGACCTGAGAACACAAGTATGCTGGAGAGCGGCGCTTTCTCAGACTTCACTGTAATTTGCGGCAACAAGGAGTGGAAGGTGCATAGAGTCATTCTGAGCCGCTGCTCCTACTTCAAGCCTGTCGTTTCTGAGCAACATGCCTTCAAAGTATGTTATTCTGTCGACTGAGATTCATTACTTGAAGCACTTGCTAAGAAACATCCTCTTTTCAGGAGAATATCGAGGCCAGCATCACGATTAATGGTTTCGAGCCATTTGAGATCGACTGGTTGCTCCGTTATATCTACGGCCTGCGTAAGCTTTTATCCAGAGAAGGCTGCAAGGCGGTGGCAAGGGCGAGAGGTGGATCTGACGATGGCCGCATGTAACTATACGCTTGCTGATACTTTTCACTCTCACCAGAACTCAAAATCGACCAAGCTCAGGAAGCCAGTCCACATCATTCGTACCTGGAAGCCTGCGCTATTTACTGGAGTCTTGCAGACTTCTTCGGCCTTTCAGACGTTTGTCAACTGGCCCTAACCTGGCTCAGCAACCGATGCAGAACGCTATTCATCCAGTCCCGGTCTATCGAAGCCACAATCAACGAAATCAGCTTCTTGCCTGATCTTGAAGCTGGCATTCGTGCAGCTTGGAGACCTGATCGGGCCTCTGGTCCGATACGAGAACAGCTTATGACGGTGTGCAGCGGTCTTCACCCAGTTCTACGAGATCAGCAATCTTTCATCAGACTCCTTGAAGAAAGCCCCGAGTTCGCAACTGACTTTCTGAAAGCTCTTCTGGGATGTTCTGGATTGCAAAGGACCCTGAAAGACCCTGTACGGCCCAAGTGTCGCCAGTGCAAATCCACCGTACTTGACACGAACCCTGGAGACGAGGACAAGAAATTCGTCAAGGGAGCTTTGATCTGGACGCCAATTTCAGTGGATATCCACACTGAGCCTCGAAGCATCTTCTGTTCCAAAGAATGCTACAACAAGGGCCGGAGCGTCAATTTGAAATATCCAGAGCAGCCTGAGTAGGCGCCAATTACGTACCTTGGCAGCAGGAGGTCTTGGTCTATCGGAGCTCGGTATTCGGGATCAAATGGACCGGCTTTCAATTTACCAGGTCATTGCACCAAGCGCACGGCGAGGTGGAGCGGGTTTGTGGATATCTCAAGGAGTGCTCAGGTGAAGGTTGAATCAAAGAGCGCACGGTCAAGATTAGCCACGCATACTTGGAGGAATCATGTTCCAATTCGGATCCTCCAAACTTACCCAGAGCGCTACCCACGTGAACATCCAGAGTATCGTTTCGCTCATAATGAACTACAGAATGCTCAAGAATTAACTCCTGCAATGTTGCCAGGTTTATCAAAGCCCAGGCATGCCAGTAATGTGTGTGTGGTGACTATCTGAGCCTCTCACTACTCCAAAACATTTCCCCAATACATCTGAAGCAGTCTCTTGCTCACCGCCTTCTGTTACAGGTGTACTCCCTCGGAAGTAGCACGACTCGATGTGACATCGTGACGTTTCGTTCAAAAGAAATTGAGGCTCCACCTTGAGCCACATATTCCCGTGCTTGTACGTATACGACTCTTTTGAGCACGACGTTAATGGTCGAGCTTGTGAGAAGGCCTGAGGTAGGAGAACAGGAAGGTTTGGGCATCTGCAAGTTCCAAATTGTAGTGATCATCTCAGCGCTTTCATTCTAAGGATCAAAACAAGTAGAGCTTTCTCTATGAAACATGTTGAAGCCAGACACATTGCCCTTTATTGGCTTTCATAGCGACTGACGCTTTCAATGTAAATACGGAGATTCGCACCTGCAAAAACGAAGGGTACACCGGTACATCACTTATATTACAAGTACCTAAGTAGCTACAGCAAATTCAAGCGCATTGCCTAAGCCAAATCAATACCCAACAAACCCACACACACAACACCCACACACCCAACACCCACACACCCAGTATCTATACACTCAATACCTATACACCCACACACCCATACACTTAACACCTACACACCTAGTTGTGTGAACTAGGTATGGGTGTTGGGTGTGGGTGTTTGATGTGTGCATTCTGACATGGTTTAGTGCTAGCGATGTACCGGTGTACCCTCCGTTTTCCCAGGTGCGAATCTCTGATTTCTTTATTGTAGCTGCCTACAAGTCTCATCCAGACTACCTAGGTACACTTTTGTTCACCTGTAAATGCGGTGAGTTAGGCCTCAAGCACGGGCCACTTTGCCTCCATGTATCC
This sequence comes from Diaporthe citrichinensis, assembly GCA_014872995.1. NCBI lineage: Eukaryota > Fungi > Ascomycota > Sordariomycetes > Diaporthales > Diaporthaceae > Diaporthe > Diaporthe citrichinensis. The sequence goes on along the minus strand of JADAZR010000134.1, from coordinate 40,148 downwards.
GAGGTAGCAGGCTCACATGGACATGCCAAATAATATGTAAGGAAGCGGCTCCGGCTCGTTTGAGATCGAATTGTCAGAACATCCCATGCCACTGCTCGCCATAGAGCCCGTATCCTACATCTGCCTCCTTTGGAAACGCGTGACTCAAGATGCCGACATCTGACCCACGGGAAAAGGCTTTTTGGCTGCTCCCAGACGACATGAGGGAGATTGAGCAACCTGTCCAACAATCAAGGAGCCCCGCGATTTCGGCCATTTTAGGATGATCTCAAGTTTGCACCGGACCTGGCTGATCTCTCCAATTAAACATTTGACTGACCTCTGTAAACAGGATGCTTGAGACCGGAATCTTTGCCGACTGTACTGTGACCTGTGGAGATCAGTCATGGACGACACACAAAGTCATTCTCAGCCGATGTCCCTACTTTGCACGGGCCTTCTCATCCAGCAATGGCTTCAAGGTACGGGACAAAAGAAGTCAACCGAAGTGTCGCTGAGTTTTGGGGCTAACTGTGGACCATCCGTATCTTGCTGAAGGAAGCAGTTGAGTCCAAGATCACTATTGAGAACTTTGAGCCGTTTGAGGTTTCCTGGTTACTCCAGTACATATATGGCTTGCGTAAGGACGTGCTGGACCATTACTATCGGTCACAATCCTTAATCAAACCAAAATGCTCCAATTTTTGCTAATGAATAGTTCATGTCCAGGAATTGACGTCGAGAGTGCAAAAAATACCAGCCCGAGCAAATCGTTCCTAGAAACCTGTGCACTTCTTTGGAGCATTGGCGACTTCTTCCGTCTCACAGATCTGAGCGAGTCTGTTCTCACTCAGCTGCAGCAACGTTGCAAAACCCTGCTCCTACAAACTCGCTGCGCGCCTGCCATGCTTAAGAAAATCGACTTTCTGCCTGATCTGGAGGCGGGGATCCGAGCGGCTTGGCGCCATGACAGAGTCGCCAGCCCGGTGCAACAGGACATCATGAGCCTCTGTGTCAGCATCCATCCATTTGCCAAAGATCATGAAACCTTCATTTGCCTCCTTGAAGAGATGCCTCATTTTACTGCGCACTACGTGAAGGCCCTCTTGGGCTGTCCCGGAATGCAAAGAGACGAATTGCGCGTGCCGCGTGCAACCCGCTGCAGCAATTGCCGAAAATCCACTTTGGACTCCACCGGGGCAGACATTAGCAGTGAGGCCTTTGTATGGGTTCCAACATCTTTATGTTTCTGGGAAAATTGCCCTTTTTGGTTCTGTTCGAGGGCTTGCTATAATGCAGTCTTGAAAACCTGGTGAGGATCCGTGGGGCTGATGGCTCAGCATTCCACAATGGAAACTGGGTCCGTAAGCCATGCGCTCGGGAAGACCAGTGGGAACACAATTTTCTGGAATATGAAACGGAAAGGAGAACCGATAAATTCTAGGATTGAATCCCAATAGACTTGTCCCCAAACTTCGACAGAAGCTCTCCATCAATGTCATGTTCCCGTTTGTTCTCTCTCCGAGCAGGAGGTGGCCAAGGTCGTAGGCGCACAATCGAGGTCATTCACAAGACTAGATTCCGAGGCCGAACAAAGCATACTTTTCGTGGCATTCAGTAGTAGTCAATCAGTACTCGTGCTTGTCTCATCCAAATAGTTGTGTACGACTTACATTTGAAATGCCCCAAAAATGTGCCATTGAGAATATCACTACAACAAGACTAGCTATGGAATCCGGATCAACTGACTACTGTACCACATCACAAGTCCATAGCCTGACGAGGTAGTTTGACAGTATGCTTCGCAGATTACCGCGCATCCAAATTCAACGATTCAGACTCGGGCTTCTTGGCGCCACCTATGCCAGGTGCACTCCTCCGAACGTAGCACACCTCAATGTCGTCGTCCAAGTTGGCTTGCACGCGATACTCAGTGATGCCCTGACCCTCCCGGATCTCATCCTTCATCTCAAGGTAGTGATCAATTACCTCGCCCTCGATCATGCGGTTCACACCATTGATGACGCTTCGTGCTCCCAGCTGCTCCACGTACTCGTCGTGGGCGATGATCCGGCAGACGTTGTAGTCCTTGGGAACCTGCAGGTCGATATCCCCGACGAACCGTTGCTTCTCCTCCTCGCGCGAGATCACGACCGGCTTTGCGAGCTCCTTGCCCAACTCAGTCAGGTACTTGTGGGCGACGGCGGCCTGCTCTGTCTGAGAGAAGGTCAGGAAGGGCACGAACTCGGTGATCCTTCCTGTCAGCGGGGCGCCAAACTGCGAGATGGATTCTGTGCGAAGGGTCTTGCAGAGGCCCTTGACGAGTTTCTCTGAGGCAGCTGGGCCCTCAGATTGAAAGAGAGCTGCTTCATTGTTCTTGCAGAACTCATGGATGGTGTCGTCAAAGGCGTTGGTGGCTAGGATCCAGATTGCTTTGGAGCAGTCCACTGTCTGCCTGGCCTTCCTGTCTTCGTATTCACCTGGTAATGCCGTCAGTCAGATCAATTTTAAAGGCATCTGGGGCTTGACCTTTCAAAGTCTGGGATCTTACCGTTCTGAAATGGGAGCAGCAGCGTCTGGTGAACACCCTTGCTAGTCTTCTCAAACTCGTCCAGAAATACGATGCATCTCTGTCCAGCGTTGCGGGCCAGGAAGCTGTTCAGCGGCGAGCTGTTCTCCCAGCCCTGGTAGGGAGCCCGAGCACCGAACATCTCTTTCTCATCGCTCTTGTTGGTACAGTCAACGATCTCCATCTCGAGGGAGATGAGCTCGCCGAGCCTCCGAGCAAGCTCCGTCTTGCCGTGGCCAGACGGACCAGCGAAGACCATGACGAGGGGTGACTTGGAGGGCTTCGCGAGATGGCGGAGGAGTCGCTTGATGAGGAACTGTCCGGCTGGTGTCTGTCCGATGAGGAAATAGGGAACTCCCAGGAGGTTGTCGGCGTCTTTGTACCACGTCACCTGCTTTGCCCGGGGCCCGTGAGTCCTGAGGATGCTGGCCATGTGCATGTAGTACCGCTGCCTAAAGTTGAGACGGGCAGCGATCATAGCCCGCACAGAAGGAGTACACCATAACATGCTGGTCTGCGACAGCTCAGGCATCTCCTCGGTTGGCGGTCCCTCGGCGGTCAGGTCTCGCGTGAGCGGGAAGTAGAAAGCCTTCGGAAGGACTGCTGGGTTGGCACCAATACTGAGGAGTGTGGCGACTAGATCAGTGGTGTCGTTTCTGAACGAGCCGCCTAAGGCCACAGCGTAGGCGAGCAGTGGCACACCCTCGGAGAATCCAGGGGAAGTTGTCGCGTTGACATCTCCGCCGTACTTGCACCAGAGCCTGATAAGCTCGGGGTTGCGCGTCTCTGCCACGTAGAAGACAGCCGGGATGCTCCAAAGAGTCGCATTGATCTTGGCTCGAACGGCTTCAGGGCTGTAGAAAGCCAGGTAGTTTCGGACCCTGTCGCAGCTCTCGCCATGTTGGATGGCACCGACGAGCTCGTAGAGGGAGAATTCACCGCTTCCATCGTTGCCTCCGTTTGTGAGGGGCTTGGGAGGTAGGATTCGCGGGAGGATGAAGTCCCACTCCTCAGTGTCGTCTTCTTGGTCTGATGATGAGGTCTCCGATGGAGGTGTAGGAGTTGCCGAGGTGCTGCCTGACAGAGTCTGCTCGTCCGCCATTACCTCGGGCTTCGAAGGCGGTCGGGGCAAGGCGACGATGATCTTGTGGTACGATTGAATTGCCTTGTCGGGGTCGTTGTCGTTGCTTCGGAGCAGCGCTCGAGCACGGCCATTGCTGACGCCGAGGGTGTCCGCGACAAGCTGTTCGGTGTCTGGAGGATCCATATTGATCCGATAGATGCTCTTTCGTATAGCTAGATATGGACAAGGGGCCGGTGTGATCGCCGGGTTTAGAGTGTTGTCAACAATCAGGAAGCTTGGAGGGTTGGGTCAGGGCGCCTGGCGTCTCGGCCAAGCATTGACAAAAAAGGAGCAGCCTCAGAATTGTGAGGGCATTCACCCGTTTATCAAAGTGAATGGAGTGGTACTCTTATCTGACATCATGGGAGGGCGCAGTGCAGCCAACGCTGGCGGTCGGCCTCCTGCATCTTCCCCCGCCAGCTCGTTTGCCACAACAGGAAAAGAAGTAAATACTTGCCGTTCATTCACCGCAAAATTCACTGACACTGATCATTGTCAGTCTAACATGGGCTCCAAATCCTCCTGGGTCTCATAAGGCCACTTCACGATGACCTTGCGATTCAATCTGCTTCGCAGGAAGGTGCCAGTCAACCAATTGCCAAATTGCATCGCATGACCATGCATTTCTGCATACCTGCCCGACATTTCTGACAACTCCCATCATCTTGCCTCTTGATCCATCAACATGCCGCCGAAAGATGATGCTCGGCGCGATCGCCCATCCGCTGGCCAGAGTGGCAGCACGTCTGCGGCCTTTGCTCTCGCTTCGGAGCCATCTCAGCCTGCTCAGCAAACGGCGCCGAGAAACGGAGTAACTCTTCAATTCGAATCGAACACCAACTCCGCAGCGCCACAGCCAGGCAACCAATCCTCTGGGGCAATTGTACCCACGAAGGATGAGGATGGTGAAGGCGCCCCTACCGCCGCAGTAGCAGTCGCAGACCAGATTGACCAGCTGGAGGACGAGGTGGTCCACTTCATGAACCTGTCGTTGGAAGAGAAAGAGAAATCAGACGTTCTGTCTGTACGTCTTGCGTCTGTGACACAGGAGAAGGAGGATATCGAGCGTCAGGTCGACGAGCTTGATCATGAACTCAGCCAAATTGAATGGCGGAGCCAAGAGGGCCAAGACGAAGGAGCGTCTGCCCCCGATAGAAAAGACACGATCTCAAGAGTGCATGCCAAGATCACCAACCTGAGGACCACGGCTCAGAGATTGGAGAGCGACTTGAACACTGTCGCTATAACCAGCGAGCAACACACCAAGACCATCGCCGAGCTGGAAGAGCAACTCCGCATCGCAAGAGAGCAGCTCACCCAGAAGACACAGGAGGAAGAGCGTTTGCGCAAGGAGCTGGAGCAGGCTATGAAGACTGTCCGATCTGAGAAACAAATCAATGAAGAACTCTTGGGCAACATGAAGAAACTTGAGCAGGAGTGCAACAACCTCCGCATCTCGAACGCCTGGACCAACAAGAAATTGACAGAGGCTGAGCAGACTACAGATACTCTCAGTGATTTGGTCAAGCGAAAGGCATCCGAGCTGGAAGGTGTGCGAAAGGCTGGGGCTTCCCAGGGTGACACTATGCGTCAGGAGCTAGATCTCAAGCAGAAAATGATCGAGAGCCTGGCCGCCACACAGAGCGCTCTTGAGGCCAGGTGTAAGGAGGCCGAGTCTGCTCTTCGAGAGCGGCCGAGAGTTAAGCACATACCGGTACAATACCAGCCAAGCGGCGCAGTTGAGGCCGCCCGAACCCAGCGCGAGAAGATTAAGGAAACCAGGGTCAAGCAGCCGAGCCACAAGCATCAAAACATTGAGCCAAGTGGAACAGTCGAAGCCCCCCTCTCCCAGCGCGAAAAGGAGAAGGACGCCTGGATAAATAAGCTCACCCAGGAGCTCCGGGGCAACCAACAACGCCGCGTCCGTGCAGTCGCCATCGGCATCGACCTCAGCGGAAGCGCGGCCGGCAGCCTCACGGACGGGATCAAGCGCCTCTATCGGCACCTCCTCGGCCAGCTGCGGCGTTCCCCCTGCCAAACCTACGTCATGACGGTCGTCCACGGGCCGGGGGACACCGTGGCCGTCAAGTCCAACTTCGGCGACACCTGGTCCACCCACGAGAGGGTGCTGGTGGCCCAGAAAGCCGATGGGGTGGAGCAGCACGTCGCCTGCCTCCAGAAGATCAAGGAGGTCGCGGTCAACACGGGGCTGGTCCTGGACCTGCAGGTCGTCTTGCTCGGGGACAGCAACACCAGCCCCGCTTCGCATGTCGGCTCGGAGGAGGTCTGTCATGACTTTTCCTGCAGCAACCCAACCGTTCACATCCACTCGGTCGCGGTGAAGACGGGCAGCGCAGAGGAGACGGAGAAGTACTGGAACAATCTGGAGGCCTGGCAGCCGTGGAACTACGCGAGCGCCACAGGAGGCAACATGATGGTGTGGTGGCAGAACAGTCCGCTCCCCGACCTGAGCAACCTTGTGTACTGAACGAGAATCTGGATCCTGATGAGACTGGGCACTTGGAGTTGCCGGAATGAGGACTCATACCTGGGCATCAAAAGGCCCTCCCGACACTGGCTCGTGGCCACCGATAAGACAGGGTACAACTATCAGGGGGTTGTCCAGATGTCTCTTGATACTTTAAGCCTGGCTTGCAATTATGCATAACCCAGACACCGCTGGGGTTTCAGGTAACTACTTACATCGCTAGGTCAAAAGATCTGTACTGCTTCCTGAGATTCAATAATGCAGTGGTAGATATGAGAGACTGAGATTTGGACCTCCATGAATGTTCAGCCAGGCGCGTATGTGACGCGAGCCCATCCAAGGCAAATCACCAGGGGCGCGACCCCTAATTGAACTTTTTCGGTGAGGATTTGTTTTCTGACGAACCTATCCTGCCTAGTCAAAATGCCGCTAGGCTCGTCTGAACCTTGTACTCCTCGTCCAGAAAGGGACCAAGTGCCGGATAAGCATGGCCGGATACGCTCGTTTCTGCTCAGCTTAATTTAAAAAAACAACCTTAAAATGGCAGGTCCTGCACAGAGCAGTCAAACACCCCCAACACTCAGTACTCGCCTGCATAAGCTTTCATCTCATACCGACCGCCCGAACTAGTCACATACGAGCAGTTGATGTCACCCCGAGGAGATTTCTGACCCACAGTACTATTGTGACGCTATCGATTCCGACTTCAAGACGAGAGAAGATCGGCCAAGGACAAGACGAAAAACGAAATGTAACAACTTGTCCCTGGTGAGACGGATCGCCGTCCTTCTTGACACAGACATCCCACGATCTCGGTATCATTCGATCGCCTGTCCACTCTGTCTCGCAGCTCCCTGGCCCAGGAGAGGGGTCCCAAGCCGTGTGGGGCCGCCTCGGCTCGCCACGAGCTGACGGAGCACTCGACACGACGGAGCTCCTCGATGCCCTCATGCCTCCATTGCTCCATGATCGATTAATGCCAAGACCGCGTGGCATGCATGTGCGTGCCGTCTTATCATTCGACATCACACCCCCGGCTGGACGCACCACCCTGTCGGTTGCCCTGGTGCTATCACTCGCCTCGGCCGGGCACGGTGACATAGTTCGCGCTATGACACTTTGTTCCCTGTATTATACTGATTTTGAGACTTAAGAGGGGGCGGTTTCCAGCGTCGGAACGGGCAGCGATTGAGTCCACGTGCTGTGCCACAAGGGTCAGGGTGCGAGAGCATGCTTTTCTCCTCTTCTTTCCTCTCGTCCGCAAGCCACGCACGCCACGATTTCATCGCCGTGTGGGATGTTGGTTTGTTTCGTCATGTGGGGAATGGTGGAGGGACAACAGTGTGATAACGGCATCCCGAGCAGCGATCTGCAAAGTCGGTCTATAAAACCACCCAATTATAGTCCCTCCCCTGACTGTAACCCTTCCAAACGTAGCTCGCTTCTGCAAGCCACATCCCCACACACATGTCGTTTCCCAGTCCGGAAGGGCATTGGCAGTTTGCAGCCTCCCGCCCAATCACCTCGACTGCCGCTTCCGCGGGGGGGATCACAGAGTTTGGAGCCTCTCCTGTCACCGGTGGCCCAAAACGAGGGCTAGGCTCTGCAGGCTAGGCGGGCCCCACTGCTTTTGGTCTTCCTCCACGCGAGGAGGAGCCGGGTTCAAGCTGTGCCAACGGCCGCGCTACACTATTTTGGGATTTTACGCCGCACGGCATATATGAGGATCGACTCCACACACAGCAGTCCTCGCTTCCTTCACACGCCTGACCGTGCGGCCCAGGAGGGCGGCGCAGAGAGGAAGGAATGATGAACAAGACCTTGTTGGGGGAGAGAAGGAAGGGGAAGCGAGGTGCTGTGCCGGACCGCCGGTATGTCATGTGGGCGACCGGGGGACGAACGACAATGTTGCATCGGTTATCCACCCTCGTCGGTTTGCTGCTCTTGGGTCGCCGTTGGGAATCTGGGCCCTGATCTGAGCTGGCCCTAGTGTGCCTTTGCGGATCGATCTGCAAAGATTCCCAATTGATCTGTACGATGAATAAAAGCGAGCACGGCCGGCTCTCTAGCCCGTCCGCCTTGTGGAACCTGAGATCTGCTCTGGTCGTTTCTCTTTCCCTTCTCTGATCTACACTCATTGCGTTTCATTTTGGAGCGCACCCCATTTTTTATCATGGCCTCGTCAGGCCAGTTGTCGCCAGAGATGGCGGCCGAGAACAAAGGCCCTGCGATCCTGGCTGCTTGCTACACTGTCGAGGCCATCGCCAGCTTCTTCGTCGTTGCCCGGCTGTTTGTGCGCGGCCGGATGATGGGCAAGTGGCAGCTCGACGACTGGCTCATAATTGTCTCTATGGTTTGTGGCCCTCAGTGCCGTCGTGCTCAGTCCATCCGGGTCACATTGACTGATACCTATGTCTGATATAGCTATTCGGCTGGATTGCCGTCGCCTTCACAACTGCTGCCGTCGCCACCGGGAGTGGCAAGCACTTCGAGGTGCTGACGGAGAGCCAGCATTCTAAAGCGATATTTTGGACCGTCATGGGCTTCGGCCCTGGTGTCATGTCCTTCGGCATACCGAAGCTCGCTGTCGTCGCCTTTCTTACACATATAATGAACCCGAGTAGGATCCACCGTGTTGTCATGTGGGGGATGGCATCGCTATGCGTTTTTAACTTGTTCCTTTGTGTTGTCTTTCATTTTGCCCAATGCACGCCGGCAGCGTCGCAATGGGACTTCTCACTCGAGAGAAAGTGTTGGAGCCCATGGATCTTAATATGGTGGGCCACATGGTCTGGCTGTGAGTCGCCGTGCCATCCTGGAGCCGTCGTCAACTCCTCGGTTACTTACTCATTGAGACAGATTTCTCTGCTTTTCTCGATTTATATCTGGCCGTCTACCCATCGATCGTTCTTTACAAGCTCCAGATGAACCGCAAGAAGAAGGTCGCCCTTTGCGGTGCCCTGGGGATCGGGTCAATGTGCGTGCTCCGGATCGAAGGGCTCAATTGCGTCGATGAAGCTAACACGCTGCCTAGATCCACCGTCGTCGCGGTATACAAAACAACTAGACTACCCTCATTAGCAAGCGGGGACTTCACCTATTCAACATCCGACCTCGTCGTCTTCACCATCGCCGAGGGTGGCACCATCATAATAGCAGCCTGCATCCCGGTCCTGCAGCCCCTGCTCGAGATGCTCACAGGCAAGCGCGGCTGGCTGAGCAGCGACAGGACGTCCGGAGGCCGACCCTACCACCAGCAGCAGTACGGCGGCCGCGGCGGCCAGAGCTACATGGCCGAGAAGTCGGTGCGGTCCGAGTTTGAGCCGCGCCGCAAGCAGCGGCGCCTGGACGACGACGACGACCTCCTCATGACGAGCTTGGAGATCGAGAGGGCCCAGGGGAAGGACGGGTTCTGGACGGCGGGCCAGCCGCCCGTGCCGCGGAGGGCGGCCCTGCCGAGCACGCCCTCGCGGGCGTCCTCGAGGACGAGCATCCGGGCCCATCCAAAGGCAGCGTGTGCTGCACGTGGAATTTTCAGCCGGCCTCGCAGGAGTGAGGATACGATGGCTGTACCGCCGGTCATCACGAAGACGCACAGTATCAGGGTCGAGTATGAGCCCTACACGGGCAAGTCAGGGTCGTGGCCTCTTCCACAGGATTCGTTTCCAATTGGCGATGATGCAGGCCGTGATGGTTCGAATGCTGGTCTTGTCAATCAGCGCTCATTCTCTTTGAGCAGCGTCCAATCGCAGAGTGCGTTGCGAGGTTCATAGTCCTTGGGATAGGACTGAACTCATCAGTCCCGAGTAGCTGCAGCGATTAATTGTACAACATATTACCAATCGTCTTGTTGATCATTCTACTGCCCAGCAATGGGTCCTTTGGATGCCATGATGTCACGTCGAATTATCATCGGGGATGAACACCCGTCTGGGCTCCGTGTCACCCCCAAACCTGGGCGTAGTATGGATGGCCATCCACCAATAAACATGAGGTCAAAGCCTTTCATTTAGACATTAGAGTATGTTGAGTGTCCACACCGGACACCATCACGTTTCATACTTCTTATCAGCCGGGTATCAGTATGCCATTTCAATAATCCAAACAACCTTTTCCAAGCCGAAACGCCTGCTGCAACCCTCACGCGCTTTCAAACATCTTCAATGCTGCTCAAGCATGGATAGCCTGCTGCACATGGGGGTAGACCTGGATCATCTGGTGATATAGGTCTCCATGGTCACGTATCATGACCTCGGGGTCCCAGGCCGACGCCACAAATATGGTGTCGATGCCGCTGGACAGCGGGGTAGTAAAGATGTTGCAGATCTGCAGACCGATGAGGAATGCAAAGGCAACGATGACCACCGTATATTGGCCGTTTGAGTTGTAGGCCGGGTCTGTGAACTCGAGGTACAAGAAAGCGAGCAGGGCGGTGGCGAAACCGATAAATGTGGCACCAAAGGAGAAGACAGGCCCAATAAGGCATTCATTGACGAGTGCATCAATACCGCGATCCTTGATCATCCTATAAAGCCAAAAGGGTCAGTGATCTGGCAACAGTCAGAGTGTCATGATTGAGGGTTAAGACATACTTCCAAGTATCCTTGGCTGATTGGAAGTAAGAACGGCCGTAAAGGGCAATGTGCGAGAAAGCGTATCGGTTGACAAATTCGATGACCCATTGGAGGATGGAGATGAGACAGCTGAGGACACAGAAGAAGATGTAGGCGATCATGTCTCCTGACTGTCCGCTCTGGTCACGCGCCGTCTGGGCCAACATCCTGAGGAAATTGACAATGGCAACAACGAGGCTGCCCAGGCTGATGGATCCAAAGCTGTAGGTCAGGGACCGCCTCAGTGCGCCGCGTGTGACTCCGGTGGGGTACGCGCGCGAGTTGAAGTACCAGGATCCGTATATGCCGGAGACAGTGGTGTGGATCGTATTCTTGAGCCACTCAGAGAACCAGTATGAGCAGAACGTGATGAACACTATGAGGCCGGTGACTTTGGCATAGCTGCAGCCACCTGCACCAGTGCTACAGGCCGGATTGTCATTGCTGGGCGAGAATTTGACATAGACGGCCGTGAAAGTGACGGCGAACCAGGCTGCAAAGGCGGCACCAATCAGACCCCCCACAAAGCTGACCATATAGACGTGGCCGTGGTGGTTGGCAACGTTGATGGCGGTACGCAGCATGAGCGCACTGAAGGGTATGCGCGGGATCCATGAGATGAAGGCGAAGATGAGGAAGACCACAAAGACGAGGAACACGATGCCTCCCGCGTAGTACTTCCTGTAGAGCATATATATAGCAGTTCCCAAGCCCCAAATAATGTTCAAGATGCCAGTCGCCCAGATGAGCTGCTTGGGGAAGGTTCGGGCGAGGAGAACGTAGCCGTAGCTGAAGACGATGGCGATGCAGAGGCAGAAGACGAATAGCAACAGAGTGTTGGTGTTGATGCTGATGTCGCGGCTGTTGCCGTTATAGATTCCGGTGCCGTTGGAGCTTCGAGTGGCAGCTATGGTGGGGGAGAGATCACATGTCAGTCGATTGTGAGGCTCTGGGGAGACTGTGCAGGACGTGAAGAGATGTTACCGTAGCCCTGAATCGCGATGCCAGACACGACAACGTAGCCAGCCATGGTGAGCACGAAGAGGACGCCGGCCCAGATGTCATTGTACTTGGGCTGCTCGATCTTGAAGGCCTGCTCGAAGGGGATCTTCTCGTTGCCGTTGCCATAGCCGCCATTGTTGGGTGGAGGAGGTGGCGCCTGGGAGTAGCCATACTGCTGCTCTTGAGGGGGAGGTGGACCGTATCCCTGAGGAGGATATTGCTGCTGTTGACCATACTCCTGAGGCGGATATCCCTGGGGAGGGGGATACCCTTGAGGAGGATACCCTTGCTGCTGTTGCATGATGACGATGCTGTTGATCAAGTGGTGGACCGATGTGGTTGATGAAATACTGTGGGATTGATCCTCTCAATGGCCTGCGTCGTGATGATGCCTTGGAGTCGTGAATGGACTGATGGTGTTGTGGAAATGGATGGTTTCCGGGGTGGAATGTGTTTGTTTTGTTCTGGCGCGGGCAGCTACTGTGGGGAGATTTGGTGTGACCTCATCTAAAACAGCTGAGAGGGAACAACAGCTCACAAGCAAGAGCGAGCGAACAGAGCAGAAGGCCTCAGACTATGGATAAACGGCAGGTGGGATGTGATGAGAATCGACAGGGATAAGCTGCCGGGAGCCACCGAACTTTGTTTTTAGCGACTCGCTAAGGCTGAAACGGGTCTGGCGGGGAATGGCCCTAGCTTCTGATACAACCTTCGACCTCGTCGGCCAACCAACTTGTCTTCCAGCTGGGCTTTGATTGTTGGCAATGGCAGGATGGCAGACTGAGAGAGAAGTGGGCTGTGGACACCAAGCTGGCAGAACGATGGCACTCGGAAGAAGGTGCCGTCTTGGTGACATGTTTTGTGGGCGGCTGAGGCTGGGCATTTCGACGTGCCACGCCTGCCAATGTCCATCGGTGGGCCTCCAGGCCTTCCCAAGCAGGGAAGCGAGCTCAGGGGGTGGGCTCCGGAAATGAGGGGTCGGTGTAGGCAGAGAGAAAGCTTGAGTCCCAGGCACAAAAGCACTAGACTCTATCAGAGTTCCATCATGGCCCGGCTTGTGGTCGCTATTGGACAATGGCCGCATGGCCTAGGCCTGATATTGTCTCTAGTCCGCCTTGATGAAAGATTTCTTCACATCGAATCCATGCAGCCAAAGCTTTTAAGCTTGTGCTCATCCTTGCTAGCAGGACCCTGACAAGCTGAGGCCTTTTTGTGCCGCATGGCTCCCTCTTTCGTACGCCGCCATTGATCCCACGTCCAACAACAGAGCCCATATCGACCAAACGGTCCGCCGACAATTGGCTGGTGGCTGTTACGTCCCTCACTTCCATACTGCAATGTGGTCTGGCGGCCTCTTCAGAAGCGGCCACAAGAGGCCTCATGTTCTGCCAACAGTAGGCCGCAGACTTTTCCACGGCCCAGGAACCACCCCTGGGGATTACGGTGCTGATGTCATTGTTTTAGTTCCGAAGTGGTTTAATTGTGTTGCTCAAGGAGATCGGCTGTGTTGTTACATGCTCACGACCACTCACATGCCGCGTGTCTAAACTCCACGGCAGACCCGCTTGAGGTGTGGTCATATAGTACGCTGTCCATCACTGAAATAAATCACTTCGGCTGGGGACATCACACCAGTTGCGCGACTTCTCGCCGAGTTCAACCGCTAAGAACGAGTCGAAAAGTCACCTTCCAGTGCACCATACCTCGCCAACACGTGCAGCAGCAACGCCGTCTGACATTGCACTTATCCCTGAGCGATTACAGTTTACTCTTCTCTTCGGGGGACTTCACCTCAACAAGCAATTTTCCTACTGGAGTTAGCTTCCACACAGGACTGCAACAGAAAGGAGGGCGGCGTCTTACCTGTGTTTCCTCCCTTGAAGAGGTCCACCAACGCTTGCTCAGCCACCTTCAGGCCTCCCTTCACGACAGTCTCTTGTCTCTTGAGCTTGCCCTCGGCGAGCCACTGCGCCAGCTGCTTCCGAGCTGCTGGGTATTCCTTGACAAAGTCGAACACGATGAACCCCTCCATGCGTATCCTTTGTGTGATGACTTTGGATATTTGCTGAGCCGCATGTTAGTGCCAGAACGGGATGTAGGATCAATGCTTTTACATACCCGTGGTCCCTTTGGGTCTTTCGAGTTGTACTGTGAGATGGCACCACACATGACAAACCGCGCATTCTTGTTCGCCCTGTTCAGGGCCATGTCCAGAATGTCTCCGCCAACTGCAAGTCGAACCATCAGCCAAGCTCAGCCGAACGGACCAGATCAAGTGGCCAAAACCATCTTCCAGGTGTAGACTCACCATTGTCAAAGTAGACATCAATATACTTTGGCGTCGCCTCCTTGAACTTCTTCCTGAAATCGGGGTCCTTGTAGTTCAGACACACGTCAAACCCGAGCTCCTTCTCCAGCCACGCACACTTCGCATCGGAGCCCGCCAGGCCAACAACCCGCGCCCCAGCAATCTTAGCCATCTGTGCGGCAACACTGCCCGTCGCCCCCGCCGCGCCAGAGACGACCACCGTCTCCCCAGGCTTAGCCTTCCCGATCGTAGTCATGCCAAAGTAAGCCGTGAGGCCCGTCATCCCCAGCACACCCTGGAGGTCGGTGACCTTGCCGTTCGGAGGGAGCGGGATATCAGAGGCCGTCTCGAACTCCTTGGGCCCCGCGATAGCGACCTCGCGCCAGCCCGTGGACGCGGTGACCAGGCCGCCCTCGGCCACGCGCGGCGACCGGGACGCGAGCACGCGCGCGACCGAGGACCCGCGCATCACCTCGCCGATCTGCACGGGGGGCACGTAGCTGCGGACGTCGTCGAGCCAGCCGCGCATCGCCGGGTCTAGCGACAGGTACAGCGTCTCGACGAGGATCTCGCCGTCCTTCAGGTCCTCTGCCCGCGGCGCCGGGCCCTGCTTCTGGTGGAAGGTCTTGCCCGGCACGATGTCGCCCTTGGGGCGCTCGGCCAGGACTACTGAGGTGTTTGTGCGGCTCATGATGACGGGTGTGTTGTTGAGAATGAAGAAATGCAACTGGAGCTGGACGGATCGACGGGCTGGCGTTAGGTAGGTTGGTTGTTGTGGAACTCGACGTTGACCTCGGGATAGCCAAAGGGGCAGGGGGGAAACGTGTGGCAGCCAAGACTCTGGGAGCCGAGGTACTCGGTGGATCACCCCTCCGGGATCCGACCTCTAATCGGAGATGATGATTAATCGCGGGGATCATTAACTTTCAACTCAATCTTCGGCATCTGCTGTATCATAAAGGTATTATTTCAACTTGGTCATTGATTTGGAAGGAGTAGCTCGCCATCCACCAAATTCTCATCGAGCTGGAGGCTGATGGCAACTTTTTGACACTGACCTGCCCGCTTGAGCATACAGATTAGACGATCTCCGACTGACTGTGCGAATCCATAAGGGAAGTTGAGAGGCAGTCATCTAACTTGAACTCCTTCACATTTGTTTCGCCTACTGTAGACTACTCGCACCTCCTTCAATTCGCGCTTTTGAGGGTTTCAATTCGCGTTGTCCGCCTTCGAGAGTGCTAAATACCACAGGATCTGGATTTTCACTCTTCATCCCGAACTCAAGGCCTTGACGATCTGCCTTGGCTTCTTACAGTCGCTTCCGTCAGCTCTGGGCTTCTTAACTGCGGCCACTTTGATCACAGTGTCTCGCGTGAGCAGTTCCGCCGACCTCAGGGCAAGACTTTCTTGCAGTTGCTCCTTCGATTCTTCGGTAAGATACATGTCAGATAGTAAACAGAAGCAGCGCCTACCTCAATATTGAGTATTTCTATGCACAAGGTTAATTCAGACCATGATGAAAGGAAGCATCGTGGTCTTGATCCCGGGCAGCAACTGATATTTTGAAAGAGAACGGATTCGCACCCGCAAAAACGGAGGGGACTCCCGTACGTCGCTAGCACTAAACCAACACACGCCCAATTCGCACGCCCAATTAGCATATCTAATTAGCCATAGGTGTGTAAATTCGCTTTATTAATTGGGTGTGTAGGTCTTGGGTGCGGGTGTGTGAATGGGCTTATGGCGTGAGTGATGTGCGGGTGTACTCTCCGTTTTTGCGGGTGCAAATATCCGTTATCTTTTGAAAAGCAAGCCCGTTACAATAGCCATTGGGGACGGGAAAGGGATGCCTTTGTCGTCAGACATTTCACTCGAGGCAAAACACGGAACACACTTGAGATTGAATTTATTCTGTTAGGCATTAGCCCTCATGTGGTATCTGATGTTGAGGATGGACGGCTGTTGTCAGTGAAGCTCGACTATCTGATGCTGGGTGTCCTTGAAAACGTCAATGTGGGTGACACATACAACCTTCCCATCCACGCCATTTCCCTAGAATTTCATCTTGTCGCCGAGTAGCCTCTTTCCCTCTTTGGTGTCTTCAAAACGCTTTCGGATTTGGGCAGCGATCTTTCGTCCGGTGGGTGGGACGTTTGTGGTGATCCTCAGTTCCTTGCCCTCACCGTCAAGGATGTTAGTCCCATGAATGTTAGACCAATCGAAATCATAGTCTGCGACTGCCTCAATGCCCAGACTGCGAAATGACTTGTAGAAGAAGCTGTAGGCGCCCTTCTCGCCCACCTTCCACTGCGTATGTGCCAGACCCTGGACGACATCCGTCAGAGACACCTGGTCCTCCTTTGTCTTCGAGGCCCTTTTCATTTGATTCATTAAGGGCAGACCAGACGGGCTCTTTCGGAAGTCGGTCTGCTTGATTTGGCCGATGGTGGTTATTCGTAGGGTATGCCTAATGGTTTGGGGAGCTGAGCAATCATGCCCAAGATAGCAAAAACCCTCGCGCGCTCTGAGCTTGAGAGATTAGGCGTTAGCGACTAGGTGTTTGGGGTTTCCCACGATTTTGACCATGTAGGGTTTCTCGACAAGCCAAGGATGTAGACAGAACTGCGGCAACTTCTTGATTACAATACACGCTCGCGTCAGGTCGCGCATTGTCCACTTTCCGCCACGGAACTTGTCGTTGGTTCACTGCCAGTGCTCAAGTGATCCCGGAATGCCGCCCCGCTCATATCTTTGGCCGGCAAGATGCGCGAAATTTCCTTTTTGTGTCGAATCTCGTTTTGGAGATTACTCTTGTGCTCTTGGCGAAGACGCTGCGCGCGATCAAAGAGAGCGCGCAGCTTTGACGCAAGTGGGGTGGGGTATCGTGAGACATATTGGTGGTTAAGCGTCAGCGATGGTCGGCGATGGTCGACGACCGTGGGAGAGGGGGGAGGTGAAGGGTATCA
Source organism: Diaporthe citrichinensis (assembly GCA_014872995.1). Taxonomy (NCBI): domain Eukaryota; kingdom Fungi; phylum Ascomycota; class Sordariomycetes; order Diaporthales; family Diaporthaceae; genus Diaporthe; species Diaporthe citrichinensis. The sequence continues at coordinate 23,097 of JADAZR010000134.1, read as the reverse complement.
GAGCTCTTGCAAAGTTTCAGCGAAAACTCTCTCTTGATGAGAACGAAGCTGAAGTACCTGTTTACCGAACAAGTCGAAGATCGAATTCCTGGTTGACAGGCTATTGGAGGAGCAGAAGAGGCATGCGCATTGGAAAGAGCGATAGCTGAAAGAAGCCAGAGGATTCCTGTCCAAGAGGATAGAGCAACCGTGATCTAGTGTGTAAGAAGTTGAAAGAATCAAAGGGGCGGTGGGTTTAAGTAGTGGAAAGAAACAGAAGTCAAAAAGTAAGGACAGGTCCGTTTGCACCTTTTTGCACGTTCGGAATGGCCTATGAAGAATCAAGACGAGTCTTAAAATTTTGCCAACATAGGATGAAAAGTGTAGTCTCGTACCCAATCTTACAGGCAGCTCGCCTGGTAAGAATGGCCTCTCAGAACAGTTTAAAATTCAAATGGGACAATACCATCTGCTGTCATTTCGCACACTTTGCCATTGTCTCCATTCTCCTCGCCTCTAGCAAACACTTCCACTGCACGTAACCGAAACTTACTTAAGAAAAGGTTTCGCATTGCCCTTAACTACTGCTCAAACCCGGCCAAGTTAACCAGCTCACAGCTTCAGGCCCTGCACAGCTCGTCTTCTCTCGCCGTCGACCGACACTCCCTCTACTTCCAGTACTGTCAGTCAAATCTTTGATCAGGTATGTACAAAACGCAGGTGCGAGCAAACGGGCGATAACCACGTCGCGCGCCTGCCTATCAGCGCGTAATTGCCCACTCTGCCTTCTTCCTTCTGCCTTTCTTCTGCCCTAGCCACCGAGAACCCTCGAAACTTTTGATCTCAACTTCGGCATCTCTGCCTTTTCCTACATCCAAGCCTAAACCTCAACCTTCCATTTTTTTCAGCCCTTTGCAACTCAGCTACTGACCGTGTGCAAAGCATTTCTCAAGTGCGACTTCATCCATCCACCACTGACATGGACATGCGCCGATGTCTCCATGGCGTCGTTCCAAGCGAGCAGTCTGTGGCGGCAGGCCACGTCAAGTCGCGCGACCAGCTTTCTACAGGCGCAGGGGCTAACGCCCAAATGGTAGTCCCAACAGATGACGGCGATGCCTTCAGTGACTGGCTCGTTGGGAGTGATTTCGTCACAGCTGGCTTGTCAGGGGCTAAAGCCCAACCACCACTGTCGACGGCCGCTCCAGACAACAGAGCAACCTCGGCTGGTGCTGAATCCAATCGGAACAGTACCTCGTCAAAGATTCACGTTTCCACCCCGATAGCACCGAGCCCAATCACCGTCCCAGCGCAGCCTGTGGTGCCCACCCAAATCTTGGCTAGGAGCAACAACACTAAGGCCTTTGCGTTGCCGGCGAGCTTCGATGTCAATGCCTACAGCTCGGTTGGGGCTAAAGCCCACTCCAAGCCCATCGCTGTGGCCAAATCGCCAACCCAAGCCTTGCCTCAGAACAACAATACCGCGGTTTCTCCTTTGCCGGCAAGCTTCGACGTCAATGCATACAGCTCAGCTGGGGCTGAAGCCCACTCCAAACCCGTCGCTGTGGCCCATTCGCCCACCCAAGCCTTGCCTCAGAACAAGAATACCGTGGTCTCTACGTTGCCGACGAGCTTCAACGTCAATGGTTACAGTTCGGCTGGGGCTAAAGCCCACTCCAAGCCCGTCATGAAAGACGGAGGTGGCTTGGTAAGCTCCCCTTCCACTATTTAGGGCTGGATTCAGGTCTTCCCAGTGGTCTCTCCAATGCACAGCACGTTTGACACAGGCTAATGACGGAGTGACAGGTCCTCCCGGACATCATCTCGATTGACAGCGAGCTTTGGAGGGATGCAAAGGCTGCGGTGAGTCAATCCAATCCTTTTTCCCGCACATGTTTCAACATATTCAAGCATGCCGAACTGCAAAGTTTATTGCGTGTATACTGACCGCATTGAAGATAATGCAGAGGCTCCAGTTCAGAAACGCCGGCTATGGAGCGTGGGCCGGGATGCAATGCGTACTCGACCCACAACTGGAGGCGTGGGTGGGAGAGGCCGTGGTGAAGCGCTGCCGTTACTGCACCAACAACATTTTCAAGGCGGTGAATCCTCCGGGTGCGCCGCACAAACTCGACGCGCATCAGATCACGGCAAGAATGGGGCTAACGCTCCACGACGGAGGCTTCGATCCAGCCGTTTCCAGGAGGATTGAGGAATCTCTCAACCACATGATCAAGCACATGTTGTGGGCATTCGACTTTGTAAGAATGGAGAAGGACAACTACAAAGACTTTGTTCCGGCGGACCGGTACCGATTGGCTAGGATGTTGGGACTTATGCCTAACGGCAAGGTCCCTCTAGTGTTCGACATCGTCTCGAAATATGGCCCGAACAAGGGACAGAAACTCGGTGTGTGGAGAGGCACTCTAGATCAGCTCTCACACGAGAAAGGTGACCAACGGAAGATCCCGAACAAGATACAGTGTGAGCTGCTTGTGAAGGAGATCTTCGGCGAGGTGGAGGCGGACGACAGAGTGAATCACCTGAGGCAGTGAGGGAGTGCTTTGCAGATGAGAATGTCGACCTGCGGGATCGTTACGAGGAAGCACTGGCATTGAGCGGCTAGGGGCCTCGTGGTTGATGAAAACTCGAGACAAGCTGATTTGTATTTTCACTTGGCGCAGCGCAGACTTGAGTACATGATACTCATGTCAAAAATATTTTCTAGTTCAGAAGCACGATGTCTCCACTATTCTTTCCTTGAGGATATAAATCCTGTTCATTGCAAAATTGTCTTACATAGCCAACGGGTCTTATCAAGTGTATTTTTGAGGCAGGTAGTGTTAACCGTACCATGTTAATAGTGCACACTTGTGTGATTCACGAGACCCGGTGTCCCCTTATCCCAATGTCGTACCCGTTTTGCAGGAAAAGAGTCTTTGATACCGCATGATTTTCTTTTGGTGGACCAGGCTTCTATGACCTCTGATGATGGGGTGCTCTGCAGTTTCCACTGGCCTTATCGCCCCTGAGCCTGTTTTGAAGCCGATTTTCAGCTTTTGGGCTTCTGTTTAATTTTATGCTGTCTTCGATACGCCCTCTTGGGCCAGGTTTCCGTTCTTCCAGTACATGTCCTGCATGTCAGAGTAGTGTTCAGACTGGGAATTGATTGGAGCGGCTTGCCTCGGCTCCTGATACAGCCTGTTAGTGTATAGGTGTGGCTGGAACTCAATACAGCATCTGTTACAGTGCTCGTGTTGAAAAGCGCCCAGCTTGTATATTCGAAGATTAGGGTGGAGAGAATGGTTGGGAATGTTATCATTCTTTGTTCTAATTGGCCCTGGATGAACTTGAGAGACGTATGAGAAGAAATGGGTCTTAACCATTCAGATCTTGACTACAGTATGAGACCGCTGCAAATGAGCAGAGGCTACTCAGAGACGGTTGCACTCTACCCTCAAAAGATGCTCAAAGTCGGTTCGGGCCATTGGACCTCAAGTACCGACGCTCCAACACCATACCACCTAGGAGCGAGATCAAGAACGATAATATAAAGCCCGCAACAGCTGCTGTTGAGCAGGAGTCAATGTCGGCTCCGGCAAATCGGACAAAAAGTCCTCGTCCAAGTTATCGAGGTCAAACTTGACATAATGAATTTCGACATGCGGGTTCTCGAGGTCAAACATGACAGCGTGCTTGTAGTCCATTCCATGTCCTCCAGACTCCTTGACCAGGTCGAATGCTTTGCTCTCAGAGTTCTGTTAATAGACTGCATCAGCATATGCTCTTTGATAGGGATAGATGTGCTTTGGGTCTTACGCGGGCGGGGATCAGGGTATTGCACAGCGGGCAGCACGCGTCCGTCATCCAGTGAACGAGACCCCGTTCGATTTTGCGCGCCAGCCAGACTCCAAGCTTGCAGACTGAGAACACATGAGGACGCTGATTGACATCGTCATTAGACGCAGGACAATTCAACCGAATCATCTCAACACCTGGGCCCATGAGCTCGAGCGAGAGCTTGCATCGTTTGAATGCAAAGTCCGTGTTGCCGAGAACTTCGTAGTACTGGAATGCCGTGCTGTCGAAGTGCGAAAGGATGCTGTGGGTGTGCATCCGTGAGTGGTGAAGCTTGAGGATCCTGTGCATCTTCATGCGGTCAATTTGATCGCGGTACTCGGGAAAGTTCGATTCAGCATCAGCATTAGCCGTAAAGAGGTTGACGTCGCGCGTCACTGTTTGTTGATCGACATTGGTCGTAGGCTGAGCGGTGACCGCAGCGGCAACCATCAGGGTCGCCTCCTCATTGCTGAGATGGCGTTCCGTCTCCAGGCGTCGGACCTCGAGGACAAACTGCTGTTGGGCAAGAGAGAACTCGACGTTCGCGAGTCTCTGGTTGGTTGTACACAACACAGTGACCGCGCGTTCATGAGCATCCGACGTGATGAGGAGACCCAGCTCGGCGTACCGCTCCCTGCTAGGCACATGCTTCATCGGCACGTCGCCAAAGGGGAAAAACTTGGGGAGAAAAGCCTCCAGCGGGAGGTTGTGGACTGCTTGCTTCCGCTCAGTAGGGTCGGCTGGCAGATTCCATCTGGTGCCAAGGATACTGCCCTCGCACAGGGCCTTGTGCATCTTCTTCATCTCAGAATAGTGCCAGCCCCAGTACTATTGAAGTGTCAGACTCGTGTGCAAATGAGACAGAAGCCGAAGGTAACTTACCATGTCCTCAAACCGGCCGAGATCCTCCATGGTCTTGTCAAATTGGGTGGGATACTCTTGATTCTCTGGTCTTGGTGTTAGATTTGTCCCAGGGAGAGTGAAAACGTGTAAAGAAGATGATCGAAGACTTACCCTCCCAACCACGCTTAAAACAAGCGTGGTACTGGTCATTAGACCCCAGGACAGGCAGCGTTGGCTTGTTGAATGACTGCGGACGGGCCTTGTCAGGAAATGGCTCTCTGTAGGGAGGCATTTTTGTTATCGTCGATACGTAGATGAACGCTTTGGCTGATGATTCAATGATGGGGGCTCGTCAGGGATGGTTGATGACAAGAAAAGACGAGGAGCAAAAAGAGTGGAAGGTTGGCAGTGGGAATGTTGACTATGTCTGGCACAATGTGCAATGTTTGTTTTCCACCTGGGCGTGTGGCCAGAATTCTGATTGCTCAAGGGCCCAGGGGCATACTTTTTATATTCGTAGGGAGTGCGTCCCCCCTCCCCCCATTCACTGGAGTCCCATTCACTGGAGTCCCATTCACTGGAGTCCCATTCACTGGAGTCCCATTCACTGGAGTCCCATTCACTGGAGTCCCATTCACTGAAATTATTCACTGTTCCACTTACCGCCGCTACCTATATAAATCAGGTCAACTCATACCCATGATTCCCGGCAGCAGTGACGAACTACCTAGAAAGTTAGCTACGTACATTTCTAAAGAGCCAAGCCCTCCAATTCGACCGTGTTGCAAAACCTTTCCCTTGGGCCGCCGAGTGTGGCAGCCAACCCCGACCAACAAGTGCATTGCTTCACACACCCTTGTCCCAACGGAGACACACCCAATCCCCCCCCCCCCCTTGGGACGAGCTGAACTCCTTCTTTCCAGGTCTTTTCTACTCCCCTCATGCACTGCTCAATTATTCTCCTTCGGTACTCTAGTCAATCACACAACTGATAGGCTTTGCATCAAGCCTGGTTTCTCGGTTTTGAGGCTCAAAGTCGCTTGATAAACAACCTCAGTTCCCACCTCACTGGTTATTAATATGTCTGATTTGTCTCTCAATATCTCCTGGAAGGTACCTCCGCAGTCGTGGCTCAACATCTCTGACTGCGAAGCCATCTCCCCTTGGATCGCCCATGTCTTCGTAATTGCATCCGGCGCCGCCACATCAGATACCTCTGGTGTTGACGACATTCCAATGAGGGTCACTATCGACTTTCTGAGATCACTCGTTCCGAACAACTGGACACAGCCAGCTGATGGAGACCTGTTACTTTGGTATTTTGATTTCTTCGACTACATCGATGAAGACAAGCTGCAAAGTATCGGAATGTTCTCGCTTCAGAATTGTGGGCCCAAGGTTTGCCCAAACCTGGGCTTCTCTGGTGACTCGGATTTGTCAGGCATTGGAGTGAGTTTTGTTCGCATCACCTGTGTCAAAATTTACATTCTATACTCGAGGTCTGGAGATGCCACGCCCAACCTGGGATTGGAGAATGACGATCAAATATATCTCATTTCATACCCCACGGATACTAACATCATTTAGATGATGATTTCGTATTATATCGTGGCAATATTCGCAACTCTGTATTACCTCGCCCTTGCCCCAGGTACTCTAGAAACGTACGGGCGTTCCCTTGGTACTTCACAGTGGGCGGCGAGGTATCGAAAGCTTGCCTCCGGATTCGAAGGGTCCGTTGTGGGATTCCTGGATGCGATGCTTCTGTTCGCAATTTCGATGCTTGTGGCAGCTGTCACTCGATATTCGGCCCTGATGCTTCATCCGGAGGAAGTTCATTCCCTTTTCGGCTTACAAAACTGCGTTTTCTTGTCCGCCTTCTCGGTGTTTCCGGCATTTGTATTACAGTCGCTTTCACGGGACCTTCGAAGACGGCGTGTTCGTCTGTGTCTCTGGGACCTGGTCTTCGTTTTCGCCCTCGTCGTTGAAATTCTCTATCGACTCGAATATCGCAGTACCGTGGAGAAGCTGGACCAAATTAATAGCAGTACCGGGTCCGAACTCAGCCAAATAGCTTGGTTTTCTAACTGCCAGCCCGAGAATCTTCGCCAGTCTCTACAGACATTGCTCAGCGTGGGCCACGGGATCATGTTAGCGAATTGCGCATGGTGGCTCTACAATGTCGCGGAAATCTACATCGGGCGTTGGTGGAAGCCAGCACTTCAGCAAAGGTCCAGGGTGTGGGATGCATGGGCAAGGTGTCGGCTTTGGCTTCGCATAAGCAACGGATTGGTCTGTCTGGCTGTTATGTGGGCCTTCCTTGGCCTCTTTACAGCATACCGCCACGACGTTCTGACCAAAGCTGGCAGCGCGAACGAGGATAACGAGTGGACGTTCGGTCAGGTCCTCTCACTGACTACATGGATACCAATCGGCATTGAACTGTTGGCCGTATATATATGTAAGTACCTGATTCGACTCCCTCGATAGGTCTACCACATAGGTATATCAACGTAAAGCTGATTCCTTTCATATTCAGATGACTCGAACAGGTCTTTCCAGACGATTGTTTCCAGCCAGTCCCAGGGTATGGAGAGGGCTAACACCGAAGGAATCAAGAATGGCATGACTTACGAGAAGGTGTCGGAGGAAACGATTCCACTGAAAGGGCTATCAGGTTAAATGCATGTGCTGAGAAATGATGACCTCGGGACGACGGGTGTAACATATCGATCGCTAGACGGGAGTGAACTTTCATACGACGGGGGCCCAAGCATCTTGACAACAGGATCTCGTAGGTGGGCCTGCTCATATGTACAGGGTTGAGATAGCATGAGTATTTGGTAGCATCATAGTACAACCCCCTTTACAAGGGCAATTCATCCAAAGTTTGGTTGCCCTGTTGTTGGATATCTAGGCGCCCGGTGTGTCACGTCTCACGCAAATGTACGAAGCGAGTGAGCATGCCCCCTCACGTCGACTCATCAGCATCAGGAAAGGCACCTACGTGGAGCCACCCATGGCTTTGCATCTGCCGTGAAGGACACTAAGCAAACAAATGTAATAGCAAGGCTATGCCTGGTGCTCAGAGATACCCAATAGACGGGGAACCTGCTTCCTCATCCAGACAAGCGAATTTCTATAATAAGAAATAGAGTTTTCACCACCCAGGACCAGCCCGCATGCGCCCATGCGAATCACGGTGGATTCAATGTTCACTGCGTGATACTGTCTGTCAGCATCCCTCCTCGTCTCCGCACAGAAATAGTATCAGGATTGACTCCAGATTGAGCAATTAAGGCCTCTTCACAGCGTTCAACATTTGTGATCTTGAACTCTTGTTGTGAGCGAAGCTCGGCTCTCGAAACTGTGCACCTCGCAAGATCAAATAGGCATTTCCCACGAGCTACGGTCGCTACTCCCTTCCATTTTGTCGAGATCATAACGTAAAGAAGTTGCTTAACTATATATGCACCAAACAGCTTTCCTCGTAATGGTCTATTCCAAACAATATATGCTCACATGATTGACATGATATACCGCCGTATTCTCAGATTAAAAACAGTACAAGAAAAACAAAATATATAAAGTCAGATACAAACTAACCCCCGCACTTCTTCGGAATCATCTCACATAACTCCTTAAAACAGGGCCTCAAATCCCTCTTCCTGAAGAATCCCCTCAATGAGAGCTAGCAGATCAATGTTGCTCTCCCACTCTTTCATCCCCACTAAGACAGCCACGGGATCGACTGCAACACCTGCCGGATACGCTTCCTCGTTGAAGTGGCTGAACAGCATGCCTTGAATATGCTCTTCATTATCCAGGCCGAGGTGAGTACGGTCGCACCACTTGGCACTGAGGACAGCCTCCGGCGATGTTGCCTCTCTGGACTCAGTTACAGGCCACCAGAACGACTCGTCTCCCCCACGCAGCGGAACAGTAGTTGTGAACTTTCCGAAAAGCTCAAGTTCGGCAGGGTCTTGGCTCCGATGCGTTGGTGGTTGTCGTTCGGGACCCTCGCCGTTCATCTCGTACTGGAAAGCCACGACGATGTCCTTGTGGCTTTTGAGGCGCTCTACGAAGCGGATAACGGCCTTCAGTGGGATTCTTGGATGAATAGTGGGAATGAGGAAGTGAACGTATTGGCGCTGACGGCGTTGTCTCCAGCACATGCTTATGGCCCTGTCATATTCTGCCACTTCCTCTTGGACTTGCTCAATAGCCCTCTTGTACAGATATACAATGTTGTGAGTACCGGGGTTTCCCGAGTCTACAATCCCATTCCCTCTGTATGTGCCGAGGATCTCGAGGTGCTCCTGCTCCCTGGATCTCACAGTAAGGAGGACTGCCATATCATTGTTCTTCAACTGCTCCTGACTAAACTCCGTCTCAATCCTGCGTAACTGCCCTTGAAGGTATGCAAGCTCGTCCCTCGGCAGCGGACTGCCGGGCCTTGCAAACATCCTATTAATATGCTCCGGACTGATGTATTTGGGCTCACCAGCACACCTCTCTGGCTGCGACGAGGTGGTGAGAAGGCCGAAGTCTGTTAGTCGCAGCAGACCGGGCAGTATCTGATCTGATTCAGGTTCGAGAGGGTGATTGCAGTTCGCAGATATAGCTATATCGCCCTTGAGGTAAAGCCGATTCAGGTCTAGCAAGTCCTTCCACGTACTAGCATTGCTCCATGCTTGTTCCCAGTGGGCGCTTTGAGCCATTTCGAAGAAGATTCGGGATCCAATTAGGACGTTTTCTTGCTGGCTAGCTCGCTGTGCTATGAGCTGTTTGAACACAATAGGTGGTGTACATTGAACGCAATTTTACTGCGACTTTATGAAGGCGGACAAGATTCTTTGAAGATACTCTTACCAATGCTAGACCGGATTCACCCTCCGCTTCTACCATTGACCATGTGGTCATTCTCATTATTTGCCTTCATGCGTACAAAAAAGCGGACGGGTCTGTGGTCGAATTTCCATTTCTAGATGAACTATTGCATTATACCTGCTTAGAGTAACACTATTATGAAATTGTGTAAAGGCGCTTTGATGATAAAGGTGCCAAATAAATAAGGATGGATAAAGCAATTGGAAAAGAGAATATCACTATGGGTATACCTCATAGATCACAATGAAACCAGTGAGAACAAAGGGTCGGGAGACAAGCTCGCTGACTCGACGCGACGGACAGGAAAAGAGAGCAAGCAAAGCCTGAATTTGCATTTCTTCCTGCAAGGGAGCGAAAATGGTTGCAGCCTGTATTCGGAATCGTGGGCAGTTACAAGTAGGTAGCTCCACTGCAGTGCGAGTGGAGCTCCAGCATTGCTAGTGTGTTCACTCAGGCCCTAAATGCTCAGAATTCTCAGCACACCAAGTGATATGGATCCATATTGCATATGCACTTTAATATATCCGATCTGCTGGTTATTTGCATTTGATTTGTGAAGCATTGCTATACCAGGCGATTAAACTATGAAGCGTGACTTCCCCAGAAAGTGTGTCGTGTAGATCGGCAGGGGCGGTCCCCACGTCAGGGGACTTACCGCGTTCAGACGCGTCGCGACTCACCCTTCTCAAACTTTAACATCACCGTAGAAACCCCACTCTTTGGATCCACTGCACCAACTGCTTCTGAAAGCGTGCCGTCAAAAGTCGTCGTGCAAAACAGCAGCTCTTGATCGCAACAGTCCCTGTGCGAGAATCTCCTCGCGCTTCGTCCGCGCCATCTGATCCGCCTCAGCATGGCGCCATGGGAGTCGGATACCGAGGCGGGATCCAGTGGATCCGGCAGCGACGAGTGCACACCAACATCTGCGCCCGGGGACGACGACGCTCAGAGCCCTCAGAAGATGAGCTTCAAGTCATGGAAGCAAGAATTCTTCAACAAGCTTGGCGAGATCAAGACCTTTGGTGATTTCGCTTGCATGACGCGATACTCTCATCACATAAATCCGGGCCTCGATGTTGCGGGCTCACTCATACCACTCCCTTTGGTGACCCGCGACGCGGACACGATCAAGAGCAAGTGTGAACAGGCTCCATTTGGACGCGGTGATGACACAGTTGTTGACGAGTCTGTGAGGAAGACTTGGCAACTTGACGCCAGTCTCTTTCGCTGCTCCAATCCAGCCTGGTCGGCTTTTCTAGACACCGTCCTTCAGGAGACTGTGCAAAAACTTGGCTTGTATGTCCTGGACATTGGAAACCAATCTTGAGTCTCCTCTTCCCTCATTGTAACATATCTAATGCTCTCCCAGGCCGAAATGCACTCGAGCGGTACCGTGGAAACTCTTACTCTACGAAGAGGGCTCGTTCTTCAGGCCTCACAAAGACTCTGAAAAAGCACCAGGGATGATCGGCACACTCGTGATTTCGCTTCCTTCAAAGCACGAGGGCGGCCAAGTTCACCTGTCTCACAGCAACAAGCGTCATGTTTTTGCAACCTCCGAATTTTCTTCCTTCGATCTTACGGCCCTCGCTTGGTACTCTGACGTGACGCACGAGATCAAACCGCTTTCATCCGGTTATCGCCTTGTCATCACTTACAACCTCCTCCAGCAACGCGGCTCTCCTCCATCGGCCGGCTTGTTCATAGATCAGCAAGCCCAGCTGCAATCACTTCTGCAGAAGTGGGCATCCACGTTGCAGTCGAAGACAAGGGTCATCTACAGATTAGACCATAAATATTCGAAATCATCTCTCTCGATCCAGAATATGAAGGGGCGCGATGCACAACGCATTCGATGTTTGAAGCAAGCTTGTCAGGAGGCCGGATTTTATACTCTCCTAGCCATCATGACCAGGACTGAGGGCTGCGAAGACGATTATTATGGCGGCGACGACGAGGACAGTCTGGAACTGGACCATGTTACGAGTCTTGACGGAAGCTTCATCACAAGATCTGTTGATTTCGAGATGAAGGAAATCCTTGGCCCAGACCCTTACAAGGACAGACATGCAGACAGTGAGGATGAAGGTGAATTCACTGGAAATGAGAGCATGCCGTCACAATATCGATACCATGATTCTGTGAGTGGCTTTTGAGAGTCTAGCAAGGGTCCAGGGTACCAGGAAGATACTGTCGCAGCAACTGACACACCAGCAGGCTTTGTTGATTGTCCCCAGCAGTGGTCTTATTGGCCTTGCTAAGTCGCCCCACTGTTTTGCCGCCAATCTGTTCCGAATGGTCTTGGACGCTGCCGCTGCGTCACCAAACCATTTTCCTACTAGGCGTGAGGCGGTCAGCTTCCTCGACAGCCTTTTGAACAGCTTCGGATCACCAATCAGGGAAGGACATCTACTCAGCATGGTTTTCAGAGCATCCAAACTTTGGTCTTGCCAGGCACTCTACAACAAGGCTATGCGGAAAGCCTTGAGGGAGGCTCTAGCCAGCACTCACCATCGTTTCTCCTACCCATCACTTATGAACAGCTCAACTCGATCTCCCACTGCAGAAATTTCTGATGCAGTTGCTGAATTTGCTAATGAATTCTTCTCGAATCCTACGGATCAAGACTGGAACGAGTGGTAAGTTTGATGGGAATCCAGTTGAGCCGCGCAGTCATTTGCGTGCTGACATCGTGTGACACAGCCTCGGCGAACTTGTTCAGAGCCTCGATAATCTAACGTCGCTCAATGCAGCACTCGAGGATGTCGGAAAGCAACTGAAGACCGAGGAACTAAAAAAGTCTTTCGAGGGTTGGTGGTCTTCCATCGAAACTTCCAGATTTGAGAGCAAGGAAACCTTGACGGCCCTTGATCTCCCTTTTATATTGTCCCTTATTCAAACGCATTCGACAGATGACGAGTGGGTTTCCACTCGGTGAGTTCTACTCTACCATGACTGAATACTCAACCCACAGAAGACTGACACAAGTCCATCAGACTTCTTCCAAAGCTAAGTCAACTTGCCGACAAGCAGCTCCTCTATGCGCTTCTCAAGCGTCTCTGCGCCGAAGACGGCCATCTTGCGCTCAAGAACACCGAGTCTCTAGCAAGACGTCTGCTTGATGCCACACTCCCAAAGCTGAATCTCGAAATTGATGATTTGGAGCCCAAAACGCAACACCCACCGCAAAGCTCAATCTATCTCCGCGGGGCGTCGAACAGTACAGATCATATCGTGAGCAACATAGATGGATTTGAACACTTGCTTGAAAACTGCTTCATGTGCCTTCTGGAGGAGCAGGGCATGACATTGCTGAGACATAGTCATGAGAATCTATCAGAGGCTATCAGCCGGCTGCCACCAAAAGGCCCGGAACGCAACAATACCCAGGTCGTGTGGCCTTATCATGGCCCAGCGGCGATTGACCGTGCACCAGCGGAAAATTTCCTCGTCTCTCTGGTCATCATCTTGCACAAGTATCAACTCTTGGATCCGCCTCCTTTCGTCGGGGACTTGTTCGTACTGCTCTTCACGAGGTACATTCTGCCGGACCAGCCGAAGAACCCCCCGCAACGTCCACTTGGGTGGAGCCACAAACCACGTTTCTGCTACCGGCACAACCCTTCCCGTGACAAAATCCATGGTGTCTGCTATGAATGCGGACTTATGCAGGATTTCATCCGCGCAACCGACCAGAAACAGGGTCGCTTCACCTATGCCAAGAAGATCCGGTCGCACCTCGAGATGGTGCTTCCCAGGGAGCACTACAAGTGCACAACAGACACAACAAGGGGGCAGGGAGGCTGCCAGACACTGGTTGTGACCAAGATCAGCAAGGACACAGAGTTCAGGGAGGAAATGAAGAAGTTTGATGATCAGTTGCGGCAATATGAGCAGAGGCTCTTGTCCTTCCGGCAGACAGTTGTACGAAAGATTCTTGGCAAGGACATTTACAAGTCACTGATCATGTTGGAGACCGGGCCTCCTGGTGTGTCTACTGCCCCTGTGTCGAGCAAGAGGGCTGCAGGTGAGAGTCCGGATGAACCTGTATCCACCAGGCAGCGGACAGAGGAAGTCATTGACTTGACTGGGGAATGATCACCCGAGTGCCTAACCACGTATGTATCCAGCTCGAATGGAGCAGATAGATTCAGTGGCCAATCACTTGACAGTTCCGGTCATAAAAGGCGGCGTGCAAGTTTTTGATGCAATTTCTCCCCTGAATCGTCTGCGAACAGCGTCACCATAATTAAAGGTACAATGATCCGACAGCAAAATTGTGGTGGCTCGCTCTCTCCTTCGAATTTCCTATAGACTACTGTTCACTCCCAGGTTTCCGAGCATCTTCACCCTTTTTGCCAGCAGCGCAGTTGGCTCTATCACAGAGATTCTCATGTGTAGCTTTTAAACAAGCAGATTGCAATTTCTAGATTCAAGTGGCTAGTACATCCCTCACGTGCTCCAGCGCGTCTTTCTCAACCTCCTCGACAGGCCGGTCGACGTTGAGGGTGAACACATCACCCTCAACCAACTCCGGGGGCTCCAGGCTCTCGAACTGGGAATGCACCAGGTTGCTCCCGGCGAAGTGTCCCTGGCGGGCTGCGGCCCGCCTCGTGAGGACCTCCTCGGGGGCGTCGAGATAAAAGAACCGGACTCGCAGGTTCCGCGCCTGCTCTGAGCCCTCGCGCAGGACGTCGCGGTAGTGCCGCTTCAGCGCCGAGCACGTCATGACGAGGTGCCGTGATGTCGCTTCCGAGGGGTGCACTGTCTCGTGGTCGCGGAGGGCCTCGAGCCAGCCCTGGCGGTCCTCGTCGGTGAGGGCCTCACCGTGGTGCATCTTGACCACATTGGCCTTGGGGTGGAACTACCAGGAGACGATTAGCTGGGGCCTTACAGTCCAGGGAGTGGAACGGGAGGAATTGTGTCGTACGTCGTCGCCCTCGAGGAAGGTCAGGTTCAAGTTGTCGGCCACGTGCTTGGCGATGGTCGACTTGCCACATGCTGTGGCGCCTGTGAAGAAGAAGACGTATCGTGGCCGCTCTGCTGTTGGCTTCTCACCCATTTTGATGCGAATCGACTGCTGCAGCTACCTACTGGCTCCTTCATTGGTATTTCGTCAAGGGATTTGGACCAGAGGGCATCCAACACGCCCGCCGCTACGGACTGGACCATGACGTAGGCATTAGCCTCGGGTGGCCCGGGTGGAGAACATCGTGATGGCTCATCCCGGTTCACTGGGACAGGAACAGACATCACGCAGTAGCCAGCTACAGAGCAGGCTGGGTGTCTCGCCTGAAGTCGGTGGGAGTCTCTGCACAAAACCTCCGGTCGACATCGCAATACACAGTTTGTGATCAAGCACGGTACAGATTATTGGAACACAAATGTGGTAGTCCAGTTCTTTTCGGTAAAACGCAGCGCATCATTCCAAATGCTCCCCAGAAAGTTGCCAAGCCGGGCCAGGCCGTGGAGATGCATTTGCCAAGATGAAATCGGGTGGATCTCGAACACCGTATCGGCAGCTGGAAAGCTTCGATGTGACCTCCATGGGACGGCATCTAGATATTCTTCAGGCCTGGGTCCCAGGTTTGAGTTGCAATTAGCTTGCACCTAGCTGTTTCGCTGACTACGGGTTTCCTCCTAAAGTTGGTTGATTGGCGAGGGCCGCCCGAGGATTAGGGGAAAATGACGTGGTGCCTGACATCATGGCAACGTCGGGCCAATTCAACGCTCTTCCTCGTCACCGGTTAATGCACAGCTCACCTAAGGGCGCCCACAGGCCAGGAACATGTGTCCCTGGTGCTACGAACCGCCGACCCCACCGGCCCGTCGCATCTCCGGACGAATCGATCTATTTAAGTCCAGAAGGCTTGGCATTTGTGCTCTTAACCTCAACCATATGATCCTCATCTACATCTCGCAATTGACTCGGACTGTAGACAGAGTAACGGCTATCTCGATATCCCTCATCTTACATAGCCATTTAGCCCACACGCTACCGCCGCAATCATGGTCTGGCAGCACGGCGATGAGCATCAAATCCCAGATGCCCACAAGATTCACAAGTCAGCCCTTCTCTCCCCCTCCCACTCACCACTCACGGACTAGACCGCTGACCTTCTTCAGGCCCGGCGCGTGGCTGCCTGCGGATAGCCGTGTTCACAAGGAATGGCTGAACAAGCAGGTCGAGCATGTCGACAAGAACCCCAAGGAGCTCATCCCGGTGCTGCAGGAGTTCAAGACCTTCATCGAGACCAACCCGCGTATCCGCATGCTATTCACGCAGATGTGGGATGAGGTTCCCGTGAAGAGGCCTTACAACAAGGATCCCACAGGCCACAAGGCCATCAGGGACTATGGCCACATGCTTGCAGTCCTGAACCACGTCTTCTCTCGCGCTCCGGAGTGGACGGATGCCGCTGAGAGCGTGGGCATGGTGGGCGTTCCGATGTGTGCCATCTTTGACTATGCCATGGCAACCCCAAGTGGCCACGCCGCTTTCTTGGATACCGAGGTGAACAAGATGCTGAAGAAGGTGCTGAACGAATGGGGCAAATTCCTCAAGGTAGGTTCAAAATGCTGCTTCTCTTGGCCGAGACCCCATCGTGCTGATCTCGCCTTCAGACCCCCGAGTCTGCCAAAGTGCTGGGCGACCATCGCCTCGGCTGGTTCGGAGAACATGGAAGAAAGGACCTCATGCAGGTCGCCAACGCGCCTCTGAAAACCGATCACAAGTTTGAAGACATGTACATCTGTGACCCAAGCAGGGACAAGTACGGCTTCACCTCCTGGGACGACTTCTTCACCCGCAAGCTGCAAGAGAGCGCCCGCCCGGTAGCCTCGCCCGACGACGACAACGTCATCGCAAACTGCTGCGAGTCACGGCCCTACGCAGTGGAACACAACGTCAAGCTGCGCGACAAGTTCTGGATCAAGGGCCAGCCCTACTCCATCGCCGACATGCTGGCCAATGATTCCCTATCGAGCCAGTTCAAGAACGGCACGGTGTATCAAGCCTTCCTCTCTGCTCTCTCATATCACAGATGGCACTCGCCCGTCTCGGGAACGGTCAAGAAGGCATTCCTCGTCGACGGGACGTACTTCAGTGAGCCACTGTACGCCGGCGGCGACATCAACAGCACCGACGAGCAGGCCCAGATCAAGCAGGGAATCTCGGCGGCGCAGGGATACCTCTCCGCGTTGGCCGCACGTGCGATCATCTTCATCGAGGCTGACAATCCCGCGATTGGGCTGATGGCCTTCATTGGTATTGGTATGGATGAGGTCAGCACCTGTGAGATCACGGTCAAAGAGGGCCAGCACATCAAGAAGGGCGACCAGACTGGCATGTTCCACTTTGGTGGTTCGACTCACTGCCTGCTGTTCAGGAACGGTGTGAACGTGGAGGGCTTCCCGGAGCCTGGGCGCAAGGAGAATGTGGCTGTGAGAAGCCAGGTGGCGGTGGTCAAAGCTTAGATCAGTGTTGCCAATTTGTCCACAAAATTCAAAAGCGTGTGCTCTTTTCAAAAGACTGACAAGACTGTTGCTGCCAGTCACGTCGAACAGGTGACTTGCCAGTTACCTAAGTCATCAAGCAACAACCTCATGCCAGAAGCGTATCGTCATCCCTACGTGTGAATGTAACCAAACCTGTGACTCGGTACACATTGTGACCGCAAAACCTGTGGTCTGAATTGATTGAGCTGAGTCACAGTCAATTCAGACCACAGATTTTGCAGTCACAACGTATACCAACTCACCCGCTGTAAACCAATCCCAGTACCTAGGTTGTATACAAGCAGCCTTGGCTCGGAGAACATGCCAGATATCCATTATGCTCGCGCATACGGGCTGTTTAAATGGTTCATGTTGTGAATTAAATCTCGAGGCCGGATTCGTGGAACATTGATGCTGCCACATCGGACAATGAGCGACAATGAAAAGCCATCTGGAAAGCTTTCGGACATGACTGAAGTCCAGCACAATCATTCCCCTAGGGTATGCGATGCGCAACCTCACCGCTCTATGGCCTATTAATGTCTTAGGGTAGTCACTTAAGCTTATACCTGAACTATCCCGCCGACGATATATACAATGAAGCGTCTATGGACTACACTTGGAGGGACCCCAGCGACTTCTACCACAAGCTCCCATGAACATCCCGCCGTCTTGGTCTGGTCAGGTTGCTAATATCGACACCTTCCGCCACCAGGGCTTGACCAAGTCTCTGGGAGAGGTCCTGCAGATTTGTACTGGTCACCACATTCGCCGGCGGTGCGTATCCGGGAGGGAATTGCTCATTCTCTGTCAAGCACATATTAATATTCCATGCCACCGCCTTGGGATTGAAGGTGCAGAGTCGCCGCCTGGGACTTACCGAAGAAGAATTGCACGGGGGCTTTGGGCGCAACGCCAGTCTGCACGTCCCCGAAGACCATGATGAAGGCGACTGACTCGCCGGTGGTGAAGGCTTGAGCGAGCCGAGACAGGCTGAACTCGGGGTTCGTCGCGTTGGAGGTACGGATGCGAGCGGCTCGGCCTTTGGCGGATGCGTTGACGCTGATGGTGTCTTCCGTCCACTGAGCAAGCGTCTCGTCGAATATTGTCTGGTTGAAGGGGATTGGGTCGCCGAAGAAGGCGTCTTGTCGGCTGTTCAAACTTAGCGCATGGGATGTTTTGGTATATATGTACGGCGGTACTTGCCTCAAGCTAGCGTCGTGCTCCAGGATGTTGTGACGGCCGAGGTCAGGCAAGGAAAAAGTGGCATTGTCTTTGGTGGGGTTCGTCTGCACCGCTGCCCGGAAGAGCAGGACAGAGAGGCTTTCGTCTTGATTCATCCCCTGTCTCATCGCAGTGACAAGATCGGCCTGTGTGATATTCTTTCCACTTCGTGGTAGAAGACCGTGGTTGGCCAACATGTTCAAGCCTGGGCATGGTCCTCGGACTACAAGGGCGTGAGTCTCGTGTGTGTTGTCCTTCGGTCGCTTCAGGAAGACACTTACCATCATCGGGCCCTGGAGGAGCAAATGCAGGTATTTGGGCTGAGACAAGCCCGGCGAATATGACGGTCAACTTCATTTTGGTGGATAGAGCGGATTGTCTTCGATCTGACTTAAGGTTGCAGTGTGGTTCGAGTTGAGATGTTTCCGAGGTTGTTATATATTCAACCAGCGACGGCTCTAACATAGACATTGTGCTCCGTCGGACAGGGCATCGCCGTCATCCGTAAATCAAGACCATCCTCTCTTGGATCCGATTCGACAGAATAGTCTGTATCATAAATGCGAAACGTCCCGTCCAGACACGACATCGGTGTGCCGAGGTCAATGCAAGGACGGGAGCTGGCTTTCGCCTGAGCTTTCGAGTCTCCATGCCTCCAATGCACGCCGAGGACAGAGTCGGGACGAACATGTTCAGAGTACTTTGAGAAAGTTTCAAGGCGTGACAAAACCTGGAATGCGATTGGAACGAACATGCGTCCAAGAGACAAGGATCTGCCTGAGAGGCGGGTTGCTTGGCAATCAAACACCCCGGTCACCTTTTTCGGTGATTCATAGCCGCACGATTCCCTGCCCCTTGCTTGTCACTGCTCCCGCTTGCTTAGTTCACGAAGTGATATTATGAATAGCCGCAGGTCAATTAGCATCGAGCCTCGGGAGATCTTCATATTTGTCTGCGCTACAGTTCTCGACATCCGGGTTGAACGGGAAACATCCGTTGTGTTGTCATGCCTTGGAGAACGGTATATACATAAGTGAACTTTCGTTGCCGTGGTGTTTTCCTCACCCGTACCGTATAAGTAGGATAACGGTGCTACATCTTTACGTGGCCCAAGTTGTGCCGCATATAATGTACCGCTTGAGCTTCCTCGGCTGGTGTTGTCCACGCTTGCAACCGTTCAGAGTTTATGAGCGCCGCCAAGTTGTTGCCGATGCAAATTCAGCTTATTTTTCCGTCTCGGTTATTGAAATCCGGGTTTACCTGCTAGAGAAGGAGAATCCTCATACTCGTAGCAAAGAACACCCTGGTTGTCTCCATTCACAGTATCCATCACTTCCCTGATCGCCACATCGTCGTTCAAGAAGCCCATCCAAACAGGGGTGTCGAGCGTGGTGGTCTCGACTTGGTCACCGCTGGGGCCAGACCCTTCAGTAGTCCTCGCTCCTCCAATATCGGCGAGACGGGAGCTGTCGGCCTTCTGCCACAGAGTCCATATGTAATCGAGCAGCGTGTGGTGCACCCAAAACAGGGGGTCGTTCGGAGAGGAATACACGTCCATGAACTGTCACACCATATTAGCTGAATATCTTGTTCCGTGCTGGCTGGGTAAAGACTCACATCACCTCCAATAACTGCATGTCCGAGGGTATGGGCACTGACAAGGGCATCTGAACCGATACGATCCTCTGGGTCAATGAAGTTGAGTGCATCGATGAAGGCCTGAAATTGGACGTGGCTTTTGGCGCTCATTGCAGGTGGGTAAACATCATTCCACGCAGAGCTGAAGTTGAATGTAGCCTCGTCCAAAGTTCTCGTCAAGCACCTCGGGTTCCTGCTCATCGACTCCAGTGGTCCGATATTAAGCGACTCGTTCCCCGTGAAGGGACCAGTCTCCACACAATTGGTCGGGGCCGATCCGTCGCCCCCGAACGCCTTGAAGAGGGGAGAGGCCAACAGCGAGCCATTGGATGCAGGGCTGTCGAGCGTCCAGTCCCAGTACGGCTGTGTACCGGTGTAGTTACACTCGGAGCGCAGGACATTCTCAAACGTCCAGATGGCGTAGCGGTGCCAGGGAAGAAAGACGCCAACGCCGTGGACACCGTATACGGAAATAGGTGGGCCTGTGGTGTTTGCTGAAAGAGGTCACAGGTCTAAGTATTTGTATGCTGAGGAGGGTTGTGATAGGGGGGAAAGGTCACTAACTTGCAGCTTCGTCGACATCCACCAGAGATGGTGCATCCTGGCCTCCTGTTCACCCGTAAGACTTCAGTCTGAATGAAAAGGGCGTTGATTCATAACGGACCTCGAGTGGCGTTGATATGCAGAGCAACGAAGTCGTCATAACGACTTTCAAGGGTATCAAAGAAGTCTTTGCCTTTGGAGGGAGCAGCTTTCAGACATTGGATTGCACTAATGTAGTCGTCTTGCTCAGACGTGCTCAGTGTGCGCCAAGAAGGATGTCAATACGATTTGTTCTTGATATGCAATGGATATGGTCATTCTTACCATTCTTTTCTGATTCGAGGCTTGGAGCACTGAGTCGTGGGCTCTTCGTTCAGAGGGACTGCGGAAGCCAGCACAGCCTGCACAATAGCGGCAGCAACCACGAGCTTTTTAGCGGCGAAGGCCATGACGGTAAGGACTGAGAAGGATTGAAGAGCTTGGTATCGCAGTGTGATGTACTTTGAACCAGAATTCGCATTCGCATTCGGACCAGCCCTGACGGATTATATACAACTCCTCGAGTGAGTGTCTGAAGGCCATCAGGGCGACTCAGGGATAGCAAAGCCTGGCAGCGTGCAAATTCCCATTGATCGACACCCAAATACGATTATTCTTAGGCTGCATAGCCCCTTAACTTAATCTCGCAAGTGGATTTGTGTGGTATGCTGAGCATAGCCTCCTTGATGGCACTGGACCCCCTCGGATTTAGAACTTGCCAAGATCGAGCCCAATCCTCTCACGTACCTAGGTACTCAACAGACAGACCTACCTGTAACCACGCATCTGTCCTCAACTGACGACAAGACCTGAGGCACAGTTGAACTAGACTGCTACTGCGTGAAGTCTACGGATGTTCCTTGGTATCTAATCCAAATTTTGGCATTCGGCGTAGAATGTTCCTCAGCCCTAGGGCTTTGCACCTCCGACGGTAAGCTTTGGCCATTTGCTAAATCCGCATGGCAGCCTTGGCTGCTGAGTTCCAGCAAATCCCAGCTCGCAATCCGCGTATCTCAGGAGGTACCCACTCCTTTTTGGTCACTTGCATGAAACCTTACGGATACGGGAAGCCTAGTAAGACTTCTCCCGCCTGACCTAGGACCGCCAGCAGGGGGTGGGACCGGCCCCTTTTCGAAACTGGCTGAGGATTGTAGACCATGTAGACCAGTTCATGGCCCCGAACTAGATAGACACAGCATATAGTGAGCCGCACTAAGCTTGCTTCCATGTGGGATGCGTGACAACAAGAATAACACTATGCAGACAAGCAAATGTGTTGCGGCGTTCAAGGTGCCATTGGCAAGCCTTCGTCAGGCTTCAAGAGGGGGCATGAGTGCCACTGTCTACTGTCGGGTGTTCTACGCCGATTTGAATCATCACGTCTGGGTTCTGAGTCATATGTAAGCTAGCAAAGCATTTCGGCGATGATCTTACCGCTGAATATCCACTCGTAGGCTTCGGAATGCTCCCGAGTGATTTGTTGAAGTGATGGCGATTGAGGCTGGGCTAAAATATCTATTCAGATACACGTACTGAATCCTTCCTAACGTCACTCAATTCGTCTTTCTCGATGATCTTGACGATAAACTACAGCATGGCCAACAGCATCTCCAAGTGTATGTGAGTCTGTATAGTACTAGTAGGAGTATGGAAGGCGACCGCCCCCTTCGAGGCGCTTGGGTACGCTATGCAGTTGCACTAGAACCTTCAGTGGTTTTGGCACCACAGATATCAGTGACACGAGACTGGCCTGCTTTCTGTCATTGATCTGTTTGTATTCGATGACCATACCCACATAGTAGAACGCGACCATCTGAAGTCGCCGACCTGCCTGAGCGTGTGAATCACTCATGCCAGTGATATGTCGCTGGACTTTCACTGATTTGCCTGGTATGCGTAAGAGTCAAGTTTTCGGAAACTTGTAGGCCAGCTTCCATTCTGATCTTGCTTCGCCAGCATGAATGAAAGAGAATCTCGAAAAACATAGCGAGCGGTGAAGGAGCAAATGGCCACATCACGCCGCTACATATTGGCAATGAACATCAAATCTCTGTATCGCCGAAACGCGCGGAAATTTCACACCGTTGGCTCACTCATATACGGTGTGTCAGGCCGCAATTATATTTCAGCCCCACTCATCAGAAATAGGGTTGGTGCTCAGGAGCACTCCCCGAAGTACTGCCTACGATTGAACACGATCAGAGACAAACAGCGGGTCTGGTGTATCGTCTGATCATAATCCCGCCGAGACATCTGATGTTTATCGACTAAATGACATATTCGAGACGAAAGCCGCCATACTCGCGTCTTCGGTCTGACTTGCTCAAATACACTCCGCGAATGTTGTCTGGCCGGACGTTGATTGTTCACTTGGGACCAAAGGCTCAACCAGGACAAGAGACTCTGTCATCCTAGGAGACACGTTCAACACAGCCTTTTTAGCCATTTTTATGCTGCTCTGGTAAAATTTTTAATATATATGGTAGGTAACTATAAATTATTTAGTATATATAATAAAGAGGGTATAAATTATTTAATATATATAATAAAGTATATATAATAAAAATTAGGTATATTTAATAAATAATAATAAGTTAATAATGA
>JADAZR010000133.1:0-63818 GCA_014872995.1 Diaporthe citrichinensis | reverse complement strand
ATAATATTATAATATATATATTATTAATTATTATTATAATATATACTTATAATAATAATAAAGATTATATAAATCAAGGAAAAGTTTTATAATATATTAATTAACGCTAAAAAGTTAAAGTAACTTAGTAATGAAATTATTATATCATCTTTAGAAAATGTACACATTTTTCTTTGCAAGGGAGGGTGGAATTCATCATCCCAGAATACTATGTTGCAAAATTTCAGGCTTAGTTGAAAGCTGGCAACCTTTATTAGTATGGCTGGTGCCGTCTACCAGGTGGCAGGTAGCGGTGGCGATCATCCAAGTAGGATCCAGTCCGGGTGTTGGTTCAGATTGTGTCACTTGATTGGGTTAGTTATGCAGAGGATTGCAGGTAGGGTTGGCAGGGGCGGTTTAAGGCTAAGTCACAGGAGCAAGGGAGTGAGGCACAGTCACTCAGCTGTTGGCCAACTGCACATTAAACGCAATCATGGTTGGTCATCTAACATGGACACCACATACTGATACATAAGATTGATGAGGCTAATGAAGAGCATTAGAAAGGCACCAAGCTTTCTACTCTTAGAGTGGTAATAACAAGCTAGAATTAGTTTAAACCAGACTTGGATTCAGTATTGAATACCTTAATTTCAGACATGTAAGAGCTTTGAGATAGATGGGGAAATATTAGGTTATTAAAAATGTTGCTTAAGATGATATTTGCTTGTTAGGAGACTCTGTGACTTATTTGTGGTCAGGGTTATTTATAGGGTGTTGGTGTAGAGGTATCATTGCACTGTTGCCCCTCCCTCTGTTGCACCACACAGCTCCTGCAGGCAGGGTGTCCAACCGAACATGGGGTATTTTTAGGCCTCCAACACTTCGTCTCCACTTTAGGATCGCTCAATATCACGCTCATGCCAACAGCTTGCCAACCAGAAATCATGTGCAGGCTTCACAGCGCTTACAGTCTGATTTGCAGCCAAAAAGACTAGACTCATGGGCCAGGCAGACCTGCAAGATGGATACGGAAACAGCTGTCTCGAAAGCAAATCAAAGCCTGACGAAGGGTGCAGGCTCAAGGCTCAGCACCGTGGCAAGGTCTCCAGACCGCACAACACCTCCGGACCCAGAGACTATACAGCGTGTCTTGAAAGATGTTACTCCGAAGACATCAAGCATTTTGCCCCCCTATGAGATCTACCAATATGGGTCGCGGCTAGCCGACGTCGGCAAAACGGAGATTCGCCTCATGGAACTCCTGTCCAGTCCGAGGGATGACGCCCCACTCGTGTGTAACTTCATCGAAGCCGACCTCGACGATAACCCCGAGTATGAAACCATGTCCTACTGCTGGGGCCAGCCCATCGTGTTTAATGCAGACATCACTGTCAACGGCGGTGGAAAACTACCCATCACGCGCATCCTTCGCAGTGCACTCGCGCGAATCCGGCCTCGCCCTGGAGATAAGCCCCGCATCCTATGGGCGGACGTGGTGTGCGTCAACCAACAGGACGTCGAGGAGCGGACCGTCCAGGTGCAGTTGATGCACCGCATCTACAGGCAGTGTAAGGGAGTCCTCATCTGGCTTGGTGATGGAAATTGCACGAGTGACCTTGGTATGGACGTGGTGAGATCCATGTGCACGGGGCTGGCCAAGAAGCAATCTGCCGGCGACGAGAGGCTTCTGTACGATTTGAACGACAAGGATCGCGCTCGATATGGCGGCCTCTTCGCGGAGAGGAGCCCAGAGGTAACGGCCATGAGGTCCCTCCTCGACCGGCCTTGGTTTAGCCGCGCATGGGTCGTCCAGGAGCTTTCGCTGCCGCCTAGAGCAACGTTACTATGCGGCATCAAGGCAGTATCCTGGGAGGAGTTTTCGTTGGCTATCACATCTTGCTCGCCGTCGCTCAAGAAGTTCTCCACCAACGAGAACCCCGGGGAAAACCATGTGCGCCTGTCCATGTGTCCATCCAGAGAGGAGGGCCGCAAAGGAGACGCGAATAGCCCGAGATTGGTCAGCCTCGTCGCGCGGGCTCGTAATTCAAAGGCAACGGATCCTCGGGATAAGGTGTTTGCTTTCGTTGGCCTGGCTCGGGAACAGGGGCAACCAGGAATTTTGGGACAACCGAATTATCGGCTGAAGGTTGAGGACGTTTATAAGCGGTTCGTGCTGGAGACTATCGACGCCACGCAGAGTTTTGACGTTCTGAGTCTTGTCCATGGGAGAGATAGAAATACGCTGCCAGCGAACAGCCTGAAACTCTCATCATGGGTTCCTGATCTTTCCGTCGAAGGCATTCCCTACCCCTTAACACGTCTGGACAAGATGGCCGTGGACAGCCACTCAACTCACCGAACGAAAAGCGACTATTTGGAATACGCAGCAAGTAAAGGCACCCAAGCCGAATACCAACTGCTAGACGACGGCAATACACTGTGCGTTTCCGGGTATGTCATCACCACGGTCAAAGAGCTAGGCCTACCGTTCCCAGGACGCTCAGAATGGCACGACGCGACGAAGAAACTCCAAGCGCAACGCAACGCCTTCGCCTCGTGGGAAGCCCTCGTTGGAGCCCGCCAAAGGAGGGTGAGGTACGATGATCAGAGTGCCTACGACGTGTACTGGCAAGTCATGCGCGGCGGCGAGCTTCTGAGACATTACGATGTTGCCAAAAGTCACTTCCAGACCGGCTATGAAGAACCCCTGCGGCCGTACCGCTTTCTCTCCACGGGACGAGTGATCAATTCTCCTAGGCTATTCGCGGCTTTAAATCATGTGTCTTGCGGGATGTTGGAGCTTCAGAACGCACTTAGGTGGCTCTTTGGTCAAGCTCGTGTTGAGTATGAGCGAGGTGTGGGCACGAATCCTTGCGAGTATCGCAGGATGGGCAAGACTGCGAGCGGGTTGGTGGGTTTTTTCCCTGGTGGAGCGAGGCAGGGGGATGCTGTTGCTCTTCTTCGAGGTGGGAGGGTTGCTTTTATTTTGAGACGATGTCAGAGGAGCGAAACGTGGCAATTGGTTGGTGAGGCATACGTGCATGGTATCATGGAAGGTGAGGCTTGGGACAGCACCCAATGTGGGAAAATACTCATAGCTTGAGGTTACCGTGACCTCTCAGGGATTGATTCTCAGCCTCAGTGGTTCCCTTGCCTTGCACAAGGAGAACTTTTAGTGTCACACTTACTCTCTGCACCCCAGAGGTCGTCTGCATCATCCTGGGAGATGGAGACCTACTCTGGGCGGTTTATATATCGTATATTAGATATAATTACTTAATAAAGTTTCTGTTATTGCTACCCTCTTTTTCAAAAGAAAAAGAGAAAAGAAAACAAAAGATACCCTTAATTCAAATAAAATCGAGCAGTATAATAGTAAGTGGTTTCATTTTTAATTTATTCACGTATGCCTCTTAAGCAATATGCATCTAGTCCCTTTATACAGTGATAAACGCTTAAGTGGTCTCATTTTTAATCTGTACACATATGCTTCTTAAGCAATATTCATCCAGTCCCTTCATACAGTAATAATAAACGCTTAAACACAGTGTTAAAAATTAATACAATGCCGATAATAGTATGTTTTGAACACGATTACGGCTCGTGGCTAAGAATATAGTGACAGCCTTGTGACAGCTGCACAGCACTTGAGACGAGGCTAGCAAGAACCGCTTCTGGCGGCGTATTATAGTAAAGCCTACAATTCATAATATAAGTACTACATCTTTATGGGCTCTCATTACTTCCCCTTCGATCTGAGACACGGTTTTGGTGGCATGACTTCGTAAACATGGCCAAGCGTAAGAGATGAGGGCATCACCACGGAATAGTTCATGGGATGCCCTGAAGTCGGGGCGATCTATGCGGTGAAATGGCTTGTTACACGAAATGCGAGCAGTATAGGTTCACCTCACCACTTTCGTCACTCGACGCTTGAAAAGGGTGGGAAATTCAAAATGCCAGTCCATGCTGCCAAGGCGTTTGGCACTTGGCACTCCGGCAACATCTTAGAGGCATTGTTTCGGGAGCATGTCTCAGGGAGCTGACAGCTAGAAGCATATACTGATTTTCTTCCAAGTAATTCATTCAATTATTCACAGGGCGAAGGACTAGGGCTGGGAATCTCAACTGAATTCATCAGCAACCTGAGATTGCTTTCTGCATATACGATTCATTGTCCTTTCAGAACTCCCCATCTGCTGATGAATACAATTCCTGGACCATGCCCATTGGAGAAGGACATTGTGACTGTGCTATGTTTCCCCCTTCATGTATACTTTGGGAACAATTGTTGCTAAGGATTCAGAAGAAGGCATTAATAGGCCTTGTTCTGGGCCATGGCACTTCTCTCGAAAAGAGACAAGACCTACCTTTGTTGTATCGTTTTTGGTGGCTTTTTGCTGCATATTCACATTAGGAACCACACTTCTCCAATATGGTATATGATTGGCGATATAGACAGAGGCTGATTCGCATGGGGTAAAGTTCCATAGGCGATGACAGTCCTCAGGAAATTCTGGCAAGATCTTTAGAGTGTCTTTAATTATGCACCTTGTTCTTTCCTTTTGTACTATTGAAATAATTCCCGTGTACAGGCCCGCGGAAGAAAGGGGGCTTTCATCGCAGTTGCATCTTATGTTGCTATTTCGGGTACCGGTACCGTCTTCACAAAGCCTGCGCAGCCATGGTGCATCGAGGCCACAATGCACAATCAAATTCAGTCTTTGGTCAGATTTCAATAAAGATGACCAGCCGTGCATAAGATCAAGCCGCAGTGGTACTTAAGCTGATTCGTGCACTGTTATTCGTGGTTTGACGCAATTCTTCATTACCCAAGTCTCCCTGGCGGAAACTCAACTACCCTCACAATGTGCATCCACACAATTTACTTGTGCGGAATATGTCAGGTTCCTGTTGGGTGTTATACCCAACCATGTCCCCCTCCATTCCAACAGGCACCTGATCACACAGTGCGCTATTGTCAGCCCTACACTATCAGTCCGCCAGCCCCTTACAGCTGCCCTAACAGCGATTGCATTGCATCTACTGAGCTGCATTGGGCACTTCGAGAACAGCAAGCAATAGCGGTGCAACAAGGCAAAGCAAAACTGAGCTACACCCCTTTCAACGAGACAAAGGCTATGTGTGGCGACAATAACGAAGCTAGCGATCTGGCATTAGAACCAGTGCAACATAGAAAGCCCAAGACTAAACGCGTCCCGCAAGCTCCGCCATCTCCTGAGCCGGCGGCAGGTTACCCCCCTACTAACCCTCAAGGCAAATGTCCGTTAAGGCCGGACTGGCTGTCAAGCAAAGAGTGGAACAAAGTGCGCGAGCTGCAGTCACGCGGTAAAAACATTTTACAGATGGCTGACGCTGTGGATAAAAACGCCAGCAAGCTGCGAATATATGTCGACACATACCTCAAAGATGTCAGTCCTCTACCATTGCCAAGCGCAAACTCGACTAATTCGTCCGACTCGACAACAAACTCGACATCAGGTAGTATAGGTTCCGATGATGGCCTCTTCCCCCTAAATGAACAAGTCACGGTGCCACAAGCGGGCATGCCAGACCCGTCATTCCTCAACTATGAGGAGCAGGCACTTGCTTTCAGGATGTTCCAGCAGAATAACACGATTCGAAACATGGCAAGCAGGCTTCACAAGAATCGACAAAAACTCTCACAGTACATAAATGCATACATGCGCCCAAAACTCTTGAGGCTCCAGGCCGAAGAGCGGGCAGCTGAAGATGCTGCTACTCCCACGCCCATCACACCTCTTACTGGAGGTATCTGTCAATTTCCTGACTCTAACCCTGTTGCCCCCATAACCGCTGCTATAACATCCACACTTCTAACAGGAGGCAACCCGCAAAGTCTTACCTCTCAGACTGCTGCTCCCATAGCCGCCGCGCCAGGACCTACATCTTCTCAGGAGCCCAGCCTTCACAGTGATGATGACTCACTCTTTGGTGACTCGCCGGTTGGTGAGAAACATGTAGGTTCTCCGACCCAACTCGTTTCGATGCGTCATGAAGTAGAACCAGCTCAGCCAACGCCGAGGAAGAGGGAGTGTGAAAACAGTAACGACACGCTACGGGCTTCCAAGCGTCTTCGAAATCGCTCTTTCCCATAAACACTTTATATATATCTATAGGGTGTAAATTTGTTTACCATATTTTATATACTTGCAGCGACGGAGTTGGGGCAGGTTTCGATAGGCGTTCGAAAATAGATAAAATTATTGCTTTCCAAGCGTTCTATTAAACTGTTATTGAATGAAGCTCGTGAATCACTGACACTCGAGAGACACGAACGTCCAACATGTTGTAAGACGCTCGTCTCCGTAATTTTCCAAGCCTTGAAGTATTATGCTGCAGATTGGAGGGATCCGACTACTTTATCAGCCAATGATTCTTGGGCGTTTTGATACATGGCGAAAGACTGATTTGTCCTAAATCTTGTTTATAAGTTCGTAGAAAGAGGTGAAAAGAAAAAAGGAAAACGAAAATGAAGCGAAGTCCCTTTTTTGATGACTGAATAAGTGATTACGGCCTGATAGATTCAGCCGCTTTCGTGCCGGCTCTGACCCTGCGGTTCCACGGCTTTGAGTATGTGCGTGTGTGTCCTTTCTGGACACATCCATTTGTGATCCTGGACTAGATTTATAATTGTTATCTTGACGAAGATGTTAGATCTGCGGTCTAAAATAGGCATGAGATTCTATCACGGCCCGTTGCTAACCATGCGGGCTCGTCACTAAAGATAATGCGTTGAGACTGTGTCTAACTATATAAGCCAACCAAGGGACTATGGGTTCTTGAGGTGGAGATGCACCATGGCAGCTGGATGGAATCTCTGAGACTGTTCCGCCTGTGTAGGAACACAGCGTGCTTGGCAGCTATTACACATTAATGACAAGTATTCAATATTCGAGGCAGGAATTCATTCATACCGTCTCACGATTCTGGGCCTGTTCAATGGTGGATTTACAATATCAAACCATTTGTACTGAGATATTAGACGGTTCTGTGACAGGTCGAGGCAGGATGCAAGCTCACAGGTCTCGCTCGCCACACGGAATAAGGCATGGCGCCGTCAAGCGCACAGTGGTTGTGCAGCTCGATTGACCGCCTAGAAAGAATGGTGACTGGCTTTGAGCCACGGAAATCTGATCATTTCTAGTGGTGAACTTGAACTAGCGCACCTGAGTCCACGGGTGTGCTACCCACATCCGGCCCATTCCAACCTAAGGGTGAGCCTGTGACATCGGGTGAAACCAGACCAAACGAGGCATAACTCGCAGGTGATGAGAGAACCACCTCTCTTCAGTCTTGATCATCATAAATCGTTGGTATATATCTACGGCTTTGGTGATGGGCGCAGCTCGCGACCATGCTCATCATGGCTCAGTCGTTACTGATGGACAGTCACATCATGCGAAATATCCAAGAACGGGTTGCCTTGAGAGCTATGCAGTACGATCAAAATGATGACAGTGTCCTCTATCCCCAAATATGAGGAATAAATGATGTTTACATCCTGAAGGAACGCATTATTTACTCGTGTCTATGCAGCCCACCTTGAACCTGTTCGAAATCATACCTAGGTACCTGCAGCCGCGGCCCCTCAACTGCCCACGAATGACAAACAGCAACACTGGTACAATTTTGCTTCTTTTCCGACACCTCAACCAATGGAATCGGTGGAAAGTGAGACTCCTAGGTGAGAATGTAATCTCGTTCACCGTAAAGCATAGCTGACGGCACCGGCAAAGCTACATCCGGCTCGGACGGGTGGCAATTCCATAACCACCTGCAGGCCTTCTGTGGAGGAAACTAATTGGAATTCCCGAAACAATATAAGGAAGCGATTTGGCAGTCTTGTTGTTATCCGGTGTCGATAAGCATCCCGATCTAGTGTTTTCAGTCGGTTTCTCAAGTTCTGACGGGCTGATCTCGTCGAATCACGACTTCGGACGGATTTAAGGCGAATGGGCCCGACACACACTCGGGGTGAAGGGCTAACGTGATCAAGTGTTTCGAGTCCTGCAAACATGCAGCAACCTCTCGGAAGGCTCCGTGCTGGACCGAAAAGTGCCTTCCGAAGTCTTCGTAGCATCAGTCCCGACAGAGCCGTTGGTCATTGTCGGAGCGCATCCCCTGACAGCGCTCCATCTTGTCTCGCCTTGTCTTGGCTGAACGGTGCAATGGTGTCGATTTCTCATCTACCCTCTGCTGCGGCTCGGCACACAGTTCAGCCTGTTCTTCTTGACCCGATTCACACAAACTTCTCAACATCATGAGGAATAGTTTTCTAATTGCTCACAATTCGTCCTAATATCGCCTTGTCTTTTGCCTTCATCCGCGGCGCAACGCAAATAATTTTTCCTGACATCGACACTTATACTTCTGTCAACGCCCTTTGTTGCTGTGGGCGAGGTCCACACCGAAGCTTTGTAGAGTGATCGCCAAATGCCACTGAGTCTCGGCGGAGACGCAGCGTCACCCAAGATACTCTGAACCAGGACCGCTACAGGAGGTACAAGAACATTGAGCACAACATGGCGTATGCAACACCGACGGCTCTATTGCCGCGCCAAGTCAACGTGATAATAGGATCCAACCCATCGGCTACCATCTCATCCCTCAGCAGCGCTCTCGTCACGGCTAGCAGCAATATTGCAACACTTTCTCAACAATCCCAGCAGCTTTCACAGCAGTCTCAGCAGCTCTCGCAGTCGATTCAGCAATTATCGCAGTCCACACAGGTGTTGTCACAATCGATACAACAATTACAAATACGATCGGCCCAAGATGTTCAGAATATCCGCAACAGTGCTGCCATCGCAATGGCCAGCATGGCCAGCAGCGCCAATTTGGCCATAGCGACCGCCTCGAACAACGCTGCCGTCGCCTTGGCGAGTATTTCAGGTAGTCTTGCTGCGGTTGCCTCCGCGGCGAGGCAATCTGCATTGGCTGAACAAGCAAATGCTAGTGCTGTCAGGGTAAGTTAGGCCTGCGAAAGGACTACGGTAGCTCATGACAGGGACTGACTGTATGCAATATAGGCTCAGGCACAAACGCAGGTGATGACCGCCCAGGGCAATGCGATAAGCGTGACACAGACAACCATCGCGATCGTCGCCTCAATCGCCGGTACATTCATCTTGTCTCTGATTGGTTTCTTGTTTTTCTTACGGAGCCGGAATCGACAGCAGCGGCGACGGATTGCTGAGCTCAAAGGCACTATCAAGAGACCTCTGAGTCCGAGCGGCAGTAGTAATATGGTATGGGATAATAAGGGATGGAATCAGAGGTCAGAGAAGGAACAACGAGGAGAACGAGGCCTCGGACAGTCGCCCGAGCCACAGCCCATGATCGGGGTTGCGACATCCTCACAGTTCGGCAGGGAAGAGAAGAGGAGCAGTAATTGGCCACTTTCATCGAGTGCCTCGGTCGATGCTCAAAAGACAAATCGCCAAACAATGGATCCTTCGAACATAACCATTGTGAAGGTGGGACAAGCAGAAGGTGGTGTGGGTGCCAACGAGTCGTCGCAGCAACAGAGCACGGGGACAGGGTCGACGAAAGCACCGAATCTGTCACTATTCCCAAAGATCACGGAGCCGGGATCAAATAAGGACACTCCGGGACAGGGAAAAGAAGGATCTAATTCCAAGCCAACGAACGTACCCACTCAATATCCACCGCGATATAGCGTGGAGCCAGAGAGAGGCACGGGAGGCAGCAATATGATGTGAGAAGGCGAGGCTTATACAATAAATGTCTAATGATACCAATAAATATTTTCTAAACCTCAAGAGAGAATGAGGTCTGCAAAAAATACTAATCTGTCACTTCCTCAACGTCGTGGATTCTGCTCAATGATGTTCCATGTGCTAGCTATCGGAGGTTCAACTCAAATTTCGACGGACATACTGCTCTCCGAGTGCCGCTCCCGCCTCATCCAAGCTATGATAGTTAAAACCTGCTGGTAACTGGTACGTAAGTGAATATTCATTGTCCGAGGTGACTGGGAGGTGGCCCTCCTCTCAAGGCTGATCTTGTTGGTCGGGCCTGCCTTCACAGGAAGTGCAATGGGGGGAGGGGCGACGTCTCAGGGTTCGGGGCAACATATCGACTGTCGAAGTCTTCAAACTTGGAGCGGACCACATCTGCAGATTGAAGCAGTCATCCACGAGTCAACAGCGAAATCGAGCTCTCCTTTCTCGAAGCTCATCTGAAGCCTTCAAATCAGTAGTTCCAGGCTTGTGGTCGAGACAGAAGACTGCGGCCACTGCTCTGAAGACAGGCTTGGGAAAGTTCCAGCGGACGCCAGGATTTACGCAGCGGCGCCTCCACAGCACCATGTCAGGCATGATCGACCCCCAGATCTTCGAGCACCTCAAGTCGAAGATCGACGAGGACACCAAGGCGCGAGATGATCTTAACGGAATCATCCAGAAGCTGGAGCGCGATGTGTCCTACACCCAAGGTCTCCTCTCGCGGGTGCACTCGACCCCAAGGTCTCACTACCCTGCGCTGCTCTCCCAAGTCGAGACGGCCATCAAGACCGAGGCCGAGGACTTCTCGCAGCTGAGCGAGGTCGCTTCTCAACACCCTTACTACAAGTACGCAAGACCGTCTCACTAGGACCAATACACGGTGCTGATTTGCGATTCTACAGGTACAACAGCAAGTGGACTCGATCGGTCCAGGATGCAGTCCTCACCGTGCTTCTCCACGGCTGGCTGGGCGGTGCCCTTGTTCCTGAGGGCAGAGTGGGACGGCTCCTCACCCTCGAGGAGGTCGGAGAGCACGTCTTCCACGGTCAGTCAAGCCAGCACTCACTCTCAACCCCGGCTCAGACCAGCTCTAAACTGACACCCTAATCGCAGTGCCTGTGAACCTGAAAGACCGTGATGCCTTCCACATCGCCATCGAGGAGTACCTCCTGGCGGTCACCGGCCTGACGGACGAACTCGCCCGACTGGCCGTGAACGCCGTGACCCTGGGAGACCACGAGCTGGCAGTGAAGATCAGTGCTTTCGTCAAGGACATCCACGCCGGTTTCCAGCTGCTGAACTTGAAGAACGACATCCTGAGGAAGCGGGTGGATGGCGTCAAGTACGCAGTCAAGAAGGTCGAGGACGTGGTCTACGACCTTTCGTTAAGAAACCTGATCCCCACCTCCTGAGACCCAAGTCATTGCATTGCGGAGGAAAGGTTCAGATGAGCCTTCAGATGCGATTGGTGTTGCATTGACGTGGAGTCCAATTCAGGTAGGTGCCGAATGGCCGGGGGACACGTCGGGCATAACATGGAAGGAGTGAGGCAAAATTCAGATCAGAAGCACCATGAAAGACAGACTTTGATTCTGGCAATCATCCCTCTATGGTCTATCAGATAGGAGACGATAATCTAGCTCTAAAGCTGAGGGAGGTCATCGTGCTACATCAGCGGTCCCCATTTGCGCTTGGCGATCGCCCTCCTCTCGCAATGGCATTCTCACTCTCGCATGCTCGCATTTCTCTTCTCACATGAATACACGTGTTTTTGAGCCCCTAAGGCTTCTAGGTGTCTCCTGCGTTTTGTTGTAATCTCTGACATTAGCTACTCTGCTTTGGATTCCATCGTACGCCGAACTATGAGCGTGAAGAAAATATGATGAAACGGTGAATCCCACCAAATTGCCCTGGAATGGTTAAAACGCTGTTTGAAGACAGTGCTCGTTCGTCTTTCTGACTTGAAAAAGAAGGCAATATTATATTTGGTAATATCTAATTGGCCACCACCTGTGAAAGCATTCTTTCAGCAGACGGCATTGCCGAGTGAGAGACCCCGATTACACTAGAAAAGCTTCCTTGAATAGGTTTCAATCATTCCATAGAAGATTATCCGCTATCAAGCACCGAAAATGCTGGTCATCTTTGTTGGATAAGCAACTGGAGTTCCATTTGTCGTGGTGTTCAAGGGAGAGGAAATTCGAGCAAGTCGAAGCCCGAATAGCGGGATATTTAAAGTTCGACCTCATAGTCGACGACGACATTGTTTACCGACGCCTTGTATGATATGGACCCAAATAACACCGAGTTTTCCGTTGGCTAGGTACCCTTTACAGCCTAAATGGGTTGATGGTCGTCTGGAGTTTCAAACGATAATCGACCATCGCTCAGTCTACCACGGAGCCGAATTTATGATCTGCTCAATATCAGCCTCACAATTACGTTGGACTTGGTTGGACTTGTAAGCTTTAAAAGCCTTACAGGTCCATAAACCTACATGACGCCTGATTAGGATCCTTTTGTGCCAAATGTCTCACCACAGCCTACCTGGGGACCTTAGACCCTGTTTGATGCTAGAGCTTCCCCAGCCGCGACAGGGATCATGAGCATAGCTATCACTGGGGCCCCACGTCCCGAGGTCGATTACCTCACCACAAGTCCCCGGACAGAAAATCCCAGAGTAATGACTCTTGATCTTTTGTTACAACTGCCGCGGTGAAGCTTGATCTGCCCTGGCTTTTCTGCTCTCAGTCCCAAGAGCAGGAGGCAGCGATCATGGCAGAAGCTGTCAAAGCCAAGGAGAAGCCCGTCGAGGTCAAGAATTACAAAGGCTTCGTCGCTGGCGTCTTCTCCGGCATCGCGAAGCTCTCAGGTACGCAAACCCAACTGCCTCCTACACAAACAAGACTCTTCTTATTGTGATGGCATATACTAACAAGCTGAAAAGTCGGCCACCCATTTGACACTATCAAGGTGAGGTTGCAGACGACGGACGCAGCTCGCTTCTCTGGACCCCTCCAGTGCCTCCTCCAGACGATCCGCGTCGAAGGCTTCTCCGGCTTGTACAAAGGCGCTACGCCTCCGCTGGTGGGATGGATGTTCATGGATAGCATAATGCTGGGCAGTCTGACTGTCTACCGGCGCCTCCTCCGCGACAACATCTTCAATCCGCCGCTGCACCCCCTGCACGACCCAAACCTGCCGCTGCCCGCCCACGGCCACGGCCTGGCCGGCATTCTAGCCGGCTCGACGGTCTCGTTCGTTGCGGCGCCGGTGGAGCACGTCAAGGCGCGGCTGCAGATCCAGTACGCCGCCAAAAAGAGCGAGAGGCTGTACAGGGGGCCGATCGATTGCGTGAGCAAGATATGGCGCGCGCATGGGGTGCAGGGGTTGTACCATGGCTTGACGGCCACGCTCCTGTTCCGGAGCTTCTTCTTCTTCTGGTGGGGCAGCTACGATATTTTCAGCCGGTGGATGAAGAATTCGACGAGTTTGAGCGCGCCGGCGATCAACTTCTGGGCCGGTGGCCTCAGCGCCCAGGTGTTCTGGCTGACGAGCTACCCCAGTGATGTTGTCAAGCAGCGCATAATGACGGATCCGCTGGGCGGGAGCCTAGGCGATGGTACACGGCGTTTCAGGTCATGGAGGGAAGCGGCCGTGGTGGTACACAGGGAGAGCGGGTTGAAGGGTTACTGGCGAGGTTTTTTGCCGTGTTTCCTCAGGGCGTTCCCGGCCAACGCAATGGCTCTCGTTGCATTTGAAGGCGTTATGAGGACACTTCCATAAGAGGGTACAGGGAAAATTCAGGATCCAAGGCATAGAGCTTGGGGGGCAGACAGTCACAAGGTCATTGATACCCAGACATTTCAGACGAGCATATAGACAATCCAACTCCAGTCAACTTCAGCGGAACGCAGATAGTATTCACCATCTAGGGAAACAGGCAGTGCCGTGCTGCGCTTGCGCAACCCAGAGTAACCAGCCAGCAGAGGCTGGCCAGAGACTCGCCGGAGACCCATGCTTTTCCGCCTTTTACCACCAACGGCAGTCCTTTTCAGATAGGGTCCACCATCGCGGCTCAGCCCGGGTTTTCCTCGAGAGCGCTGGTCGTCGCTTACTCGTCGTCGTCATCAGCCTCGTCGTTGACGACGTTGAAGAACTTGAGCTCGTACACTCCCTTAGAGGTGGAGACGACACGGAGCCAGTCACGGAGCTGCATCTTCTTCAGGAACTTCTTGGTCCTAGCGTGCGAAACATCACGGTCAGCATCTTGCCCCAGATATATCCCTCTCCCAAGCTCTCGAAATGGATGGATGTTCCTTACAGGTACTTGAGGTACCGGCCGGACAGCTCGTTGTGGGCAATGATCTCGATCTTGCCGTCACCGACCTGGGAGATCTGGATGGTCTCGCCCAGGTTGCCGACGCGGCCCTCGACCTTGATCTTCTCGTTCAGGAACTTCTCGAAGGCGGAGACATCGAAGATCTTGTCGCTGGCGGGCTGCGAGGCGTTGATGATGAACTGTAGTAGGGAAGATGTCGTTAGCGTTGCGCCCGGGGAATGGGAGGGGGTTTCTAATTCGGAAGGATGCTGCTTACCTTCTTGGTGGTCTTGGAAGACCTGCCCTTCTTCTGCGATTGAAAAATTGACCTTAGCCTACTGCATCACGCCATGATCTCTCTGGCCGAAAGACTGGGCCAGCAGCAAAGCGGTGTCATGTACATACAGTCTGGGGAGCCATTGCTTCTGATTTGGGGTGGAAGAGGACGCAAAGAGGTTAAAATATCCTGCGCCGTTGGTGGATGATTTGGGAAGGTGGTGATGTTTGCGATGTCGAGGGGTGGTCAGGCCTTGCGCCGACGAAAAAGTTCGCGGCGCATAGCTAGAAGCCGGCTGAGGCCAAACTGTGGGTTGGCTGATGCAGCTGGCCGCCAGCTGGCAACTGGTTGGCACCAGCCCATTGCCCTCAACCTGCAGGCTCGCTCTGACATTCAATGTCGAATGCCGTTGTTAACTCGGCCTTTGAAAGAATTGCTTGCTGCATAACGAAAACGAAGCATGAGAATAATGGCTACGAGTCTAAAAGCCAATGGCAAGATGCCCGTCGCCATTCCATGCTGGCGAGGCAGGCTTGAACCACCAGCTGCCACCTGTTCGACTGCGGCACCTCCTAGTAATCCCGAGATCCGCGCAGTGATCGCCTCTCAACATTTCGATAGCTCTACCGGCAGGTACCCTCATGATCAAGAAGATCAAGCACTCAGCGGGGGCGAGTTAACCAAAACAAAATCCCGGCATCTACACTGCATGTTACAGACTTACAATCCTATGACCGACACGATGCTGTCATGGGCTTGCCTGCTTACCAGCCCAGCCAGCACGGACTACAGAACCAACGAGTCAAAGACGCCCGTCGCATCGACGCCACGCCTGAGCCACACTTGCTCAGCCACACTGATCCCGGGCCCCACCAGTCCTCCTGACCTTCGGCGAAGCGCAGATCAGATGATCGTCGATGGCAAACCCGGAATGCCAGTGCCAGACTGCCAGACTGCTTGGTTGGCTTCATTTACA
Source organism: Diaporthe citrichinensis (assembly GCA_014872995.1). NCBI lineage: Eukaryota > Fungi > Ascomycota > Sordariomycetes > Diaporthales > Diaporthaceae > Diaporthe > Diaporthe citrichinensis. Next base: position 48,471 of record JADAZR010000133.1, on the reverse strand, counting down.
GGCTCTCAGCAGGCCCAGGCCCTGGGATGACGTATCTAGGACGACGGCCAAGGTGTTGAATCATCTGCAGAGTGTTGCGAGGAACGGCAGCTGGGTCGCAGACCCAAGCCTCAGCCAAGAATACCGCAGGCGAGGAAACACGCAATCTATCTGGTCGCTAACTTGAGTCCCAAGACCGGTGGTGGATACATTGATAGAGGAAGTCTGGGCGTGAAGGCAAGCCGCGCGGGTGTGAGGTGCCGAGTGCCAGCTTGCCATGCAGCCCGTGCAGCAGTCCCAAGGATGGTGAATGCTTTCCCGGGCGGGCTCGCGAGGCGTCGTCGGGTCCTCCGAGCGCCTGGCATGGGTGCTCTATTGTCCCTGTTCAGCCACTTTTGTGAGAAAAACCACCCACGGCAAGCACGGACGCGAAAGTCTGCACGGTCTAATGCTATAGATGACCAATGTGAACGAGGCTACCGAGTGAGATACGGATATTTTCTGATTGGCCTGCGCGGACAGACTCTGACGGGGGCGGTCGACTTGCTGTGCGCGTTCGAGCATTCTGATTCTGCATCGTACAATATGCTGCACAAGAGCTTCGCTACTCGCCCGCTCCCGTTCTAGCCGGCACGATGATTGTCAAAACAACCACTGAAAAATGCTACGCTAGTGGGGTGTATTGTACAAGCCTGACAGCACAGCCCTGCTGCACGCTGGTGGGGATGGGCCTCATTTGCTTTTCATTGCCCTTTGAGGGATGATCCCGTTGGCGCTGAACAGAATGCTCCATCTGCAGTACCGGTGCAGTATGCGGCAGACACCAGCACACAGACGGCACTAGGTACCGATTGGAGTATGCACTGCCAGCCATTATTATTATTATCACATCGCGACAAGCTCCCCCAGTCCGCAGTTCCTCTCCAAGCTCTCGCCCCAGGAACCCCAGCAGCCCCAGCTCCAACAGGGTGGCTGGACATGCACACGGGAGATTGGTTTCAGATGGGCCGTACAGATCTGGACTCGGTCGCGGCCAGCCATCCAGCAAAACCTGGCAGCAAACGGTACCATAATAATAAGCGCGGGAAAGGGCTGATGGGCTGGCTGGTCGCCGGGCCACACGGCAAGTGACCCCAGCGGGACCGGCCTGTGCTGGCCTGCTGGCCTGCCCTGTGGCGGGTGGGTGTATGACGCAGTTCTGAGGACTGACTGGCAAACATGATGTACCTCCCCTGTCCCAGGTGACTGAAGCTTGTTTGCTGGACGCCGACGCTTTCCCTTCATGCTGATGCAACCGCTGCGCCTGTTGAACTCTTGCCTCGCCTGCGCCTACTTAAGACTGACCCACGCCCACCCTTCTTCCCACACGCAGTTCTGCTCCATATCTCGAAAGGTAACCGGAAACTTTCTTCGCTCGACTACTCAACGACCGTCTCACAAGCCACAATTACATATTTCCCCAGTCGATAACCCAAATCGAACATCGCCATCATGCCTTTCACCGGAAGGTAAATCACCGCCCGCTCCTCTGCCCCCAATCCCCAAGACGGACGTCATCCGGGCGCACTTCAATTGCTAACAAAGCGCCACAACAGCGACATCTGCAAGATCATCCTTGCCGTCTTCCTGCCACCTCTGGGTGTCTTCTTCGAGCGCGGATGCGGCGCCGACCTGCTCATCAACATCCTGCTCACCATCCTGGGTTACATTCCCGGTATCATCCACGCCCTGTATGTGCCCAGCCCCGTCCCCCCTCAAAAACCAAGGTCACCCCTGGCTTGGAGGCGAGCAATTGCTAACGAGATGCCAAAATAGCTACATTATCCTGAAGTATTAAGCGAGGAGCGGTGCTTCCGCAAATGTCAGCACGTCGGCCATGACAAATCAAACTCTTCTACTCCAGAGAGTCGGCGACCTGACAATGCTATGTGCCCCACGAGCAGCAGTTGGCTTCCGGCCGAGCGGGGCTGGCGCCTTCACCAGCCGCTCTTAATCACCCACCATCCAACAACACCACCATGTTCACCAAACTCTACGACTCAGCTCACCTACGGCCTTATACGATTTTGAAATGGGACGGACGATCTGTCACACGCCGTCCTCTTTCATGAGTTCTCTTTCTGCGATGCGATTTTTCACCGACGATTATAGCATACTGCGTTCTGCTTGTTTTTCTTTGAGGAGAAAGGGGGATTTGCATCCTTTTTTTGAAGAGCCCATGCTCAGGCTTGTCGGCTTGCGGGTTCAGGTTACCGAGAGACAATTCTCTAGATAATGACACGATACCCCTATACGTCCTTGAGACGGCTTCGACCACAATACAACCTATCTTTCGTATTCTGCTCAGACTGAGTGATTGGCCGCCTTGCATTGACTTCCGGTAGCCCCGAGCTCCGGATGTTGGGAGTCTGGTGAAATGACGTCACAAACAAGCCGACGAAATGGTGATGCGCCTGCGCCAATTGCCGGCTTAAACCTCAGGCCATTGACGGATCGACCGGCGTGGTCCTGGCAATTAATCTCCTCGCAGCGTTGCCTTTTTCTGTGTCACCCTCTGGTACATGCATGTAAAGTTGCAAGGCACGATCCGCTGTGACGAGGCATGATATACATGGCACGCAGCCATTGTTGTCTATGAGAATATGAGCGCTTCCAGCATCCGAGCACGTTATGCTCGCCCAATTTTGAATGACAAGATCTGCAACACACGTCAGAACATGTACCATGTGATTGAGGGTGGAATCGACTCACATCGTTCTTGCCGATGGAGATAGTGTCGTCCTCGGCGACCCTCTGGTTTCCAATCCCTTCAATGTAAGCTATGGGCGCATCACCCATAACCTTCCTTGCCGCGTCTGCAACCGTGCTATTCTTCTTGACGAGTACACAGTCCCTGAAGACGTGTTTCGAATCTGACGCCCCTGAGCTGAACGACGTCGTGTTCCGCACAGGGAATACCGGCACTAGGCCCAGCAGCTCAGCAGCCCTGGCCAGTACTTGGACCACGCCCGTCGAGCCGAACCGATACAGCACCATATCCTTGAGGTTTTCTATCCTCGTCTTGTTCTTGTCGTCGAGCTCCTTCAGCCCTCCGCCGTCAGGATCGCCGTCCGCGATGAGGTCCTCTCTCGTGTCCACAAACTCGCTGCCTTCAGTATACCGTATGTAGCCCTGCTTCGCGAGTTTGCGCAAGAAAATCTCCGATACAGCGCTGCATAGCACAATCGTGTTGGGGTCCTGCATCTTTGCGATCCGCGCGATGTTGGCGTCCGAGTCCGGGTGGTCGATCTTGTTGAGCGCGATGACGGTGGGAAACTTCTCGTCCGTGAATGCGTTGACCACCCGGTCGATGGTCTCGTCGCTCCAGGCCTCGAGCGGCTCCTTCAGGTTCAGCTTGTCGAGCGTCCGCGCCACCACCTTGGACGTGCTGCCGTAGCCCGAGAACTGTGACTGCAGCGTCTCCACCGCCGTCGCCTTGACAGCCATGTGCCGCCTCCGGATGCTGCCCCAGCGCTGCATCAGGTTGCCCCTGATCCACGCCACGATCTCGCTGCGCAGCCACGCGATGTCGACGCTCGGGTCGTAGCCCCTCGTGTTTTTCCCCTCCGCGTCTGTCGTACCTGAGACGTCGACAACGTGTATGAGGGCGTCAGCGTGACGGAGGTCGTCCAGGAACTTGTTTCCTAGTCCCTTGCCCTCGTGCGCGCCGGGCACGAGACCGGCGACGTCGAGGAGCTCGATGGGGACGCTGCGCTTGCCGTCGACACAGGCGCCGTAGTTGGGTTTACACCGGTCAGAGACATTGTGTCGCTGGCAGGCACAGTCGATCTGTAGGTATCCTATCGCGCGTTGGGGGTCGATGGTGGTGAATCTGATCGTTTCAAGAGGACGGTCAGGTCAGCCAGACTACTCGAAGACTACGGAATATGAGGCCAGGACTGCCCCTGTGGAGGACTGTGCCTGCGGAGGGGTGGGCGCGTACGGGAAGTTGCCTACCACTCGTCATCAGCTCAAGGGTCTTCATCTGTACGAAGCATTGGCGTACTGACCGACTTTGGAGGTTGCATCCGTCTAAGTTGCGAGGTCAGTCGGCGCACAATGTCAGCTTCGTAAGAGGGAGAGGGATCCGCGTACAAGAGAGTTTAGAGTGCTTGATTTGCCCGCACTGGGCTTGCCAACAAGTCCTATTAAGGGATCACGAGGCATACTGGAGTGAATAGAGAAACGACCGACGTAGACCTATGAGAGAATGAGGCGACAAGCTGCTCAGGCAATCTCGCGATGTAGTGTGTCAATTTGTGGTTATCTTTGCATGGTGGTGCCAGACAAGATTTCTCACGCCGGCAAGTCGCCCGTCGCGGGGCAGGGATGACCAGCGCTCGCCCGAGCATTTCAGGGCCCCACTTTGGAGGGGTCCTGCTGCAGGGCAATCAACTGTGACGGGCTACGAGGGGCAAAAGAAATAAAGAACGGACGCGGTTCGAAGCTTATTGCGAAGCTTCAATAGCCGCAAACACATATCGGTTTGGTATTGGAAAGACCGCTTTGCAAATCTGCGATGTCTCGACCACGGCTTCCTCTGGATTCTCTCCCCGTATGGACAAGCTTCAACAATGGCAATCTCAGCAAGGTCGTCGAAGTCAAATCCGTCCCGGACAAAGGATCAGGGCTGATTGCCAAGAACGACTCGGCTGCCATTGGAGAGGCACCTATGATATCAATCCCCCACAGCCTTGTGCTGAACTCGGAAGCTGTCGAGGAGTACGCCAAAGAAGACAGAAGCTTCAGGCAGCTTCTGGACGCTTGTGGGCACAGAGTCAGTAGCACAATTCAAATCATTCCTTGCCTGACTGACCAAGGCGTAGAGCCCGCGTCATGACATCCTTTTGTTTCTCCTCGTCCACTTGATACTCTCTTCGGACAATAAAGAACATGCTGGCCTTCCGAATCCCTGGACCGAGTATGTCAAACTCCTGGACGACGCCATTCCTGTGCCTACTCTCTGGGACGAAGACGAACGCTCACTCCTCCGAGGGACGTCTCTCGAGGCTGCCCTGAATGCGAAGATGCTGGCCCTCACCAACGAATTTGAGGAACTGCGGGACAAGTCATCCGATGTAGAATGCTGGAATGCCGCATTCTGGGATAATGATTCTGTCCATGTTGAGGATTGGCTGCTCGTCGACGCTTGGTATCGCTCCAGGGTCCTTGAGCTGCCTAGATCAGGGCCGTCTCTTGTGCCATGTATAGACATGGTTAATCACTCAACCGACGCTAATGCCTACTACGAAGAGAATACCAACGATGATGTTATCCTCTTACTCCGCCCAGGCGCGGATGTGAAGGAGGGGGATGAGGTCAACATCAGCTACGGCTCAGAGAAGCCCGCTGCGGAGATGCTGTTCAGCTACGGATTTATAGACTCGCATTCAGTGGCAAGAAGCCTCAGGCTACCTCTGAGACCACTGCCGGATGATCCGTTAGGCAAGGCAAAGGTTCACGCTTTTCAAGACGTCCCGGCAGTTGACATCAAAGAAGTTGACGGAAACATGATATGCACGAGTTCCTTCGCGTATCTCATGATCTTGAACGAGGAAGATGGACTGGATTTTCGTTTACTTCAGGACACCGATGGCGATAGGGAGCTCAGAACGTTCTGGCGAGATCAGGACGTGACAGAAAGGACCGGCTCTTTCGACCAGCTTGTGTCGGACCATGAGCTCTGCAGCGTCTTCAAATTGCGAGTCAACATGGTGATATCTCAACGACTAGATGAGCAGTTGGAACGGCTGTCTTCTTTCCCGGCTGACGATGGCAACGCAGCGTCTGTTACAGACCTACCAAGTACATCTAACGCTGCCAATGCGAGAGCGCTGAGAATCATAGAGAAAGACGTCTTTGACAAGGCGGTCGCGGTGCTTGAGGAACAGGTGAGCAAACTTATTCTCCCGCTAATTTTGGTTACAAATTCGAGCGTCTTGGGATGAGCTCATGGCATCGTCCACGAGAGGCTTTGATATAACTCGATCGTACGTGGACCAGAAACTGACACTGTTGCAGCGGACCGAGCTCTTAGCTCTCGAAGAGGTGACAGCCTACCTCGGGTCCATGGCGATCTCCGAGGGTGGCTTGAGTGAAGTTCCAGAAGACGAAAGCAGCGATGAGTTCAGTTAGGCGTCAGACCCACGTTGAACAAGAATGCTCGGTCTGCTGTCCAATGCGGGACTGGGTTGTCGGTAGAATCCGGAGGGGCCCGCCGGCCGATCTCCTGCTCTTACTGGCGACAAGCAGAAGGATGTTGCTTGGGTCGCAATCGTCGACCTCGGGAAGCGCGCACATTGGGTTATGTCTTCGTAGTCAACCACCACACTGCAGCAGGAAACCAACAGGTGGTTAAGCGACATGCACTGCCTCGAATCAGAGAGAAGTGCAGGACAGACGATAGAATCCTTCCGCCACCCCACACGTATGCAAGAGACGTATGCAAGAACACCCTCTCGCCAGCCTGGCTTCATGTTCTCCAGTCCGGATTGAGGTTCGGGCGTTAGGAAAGCTAGCCGCAGTGTGAGACGGCCGACTCACTAGAAGGCGGATCCGCAGCCCGACAGTTTGGGCAGGGCTCCTCCTAGCGCCCACCGCGGTGCTCATTAGCCGGCTAAAAGGTCACGCTTGCGGCTCGTTGTGTTTGTGTGTGTGAGCACCAGGGCTGTTTCGGAGACACTTTCTCACCATCGTCCAAGTGAGCCAAGAGAAGTGGCACGATTGATGTGGCCGGGGAGGGATGGACTTGTGTGTTGTGCTGTGGGCAAAAGTGCCTGGAGTGCCCATCCCGAATGCCACGGCAAATTTCGTTGAAATGACGGCAGTCCTTGTCTAGTTTGCTTGGAAAATCTGCTAGCGACAGGCCAGGACTAGATCTACACCATAACCAAAGATGCCGCATCATTTACGAAAGCCTATATGTGGAATCTTATGGAAGCTTGCCAGGGGTCATTGGCTGAATGACACGGTCAGGACGGCAGTCTTTGCCAACAAACACCAAAGCGTCTTGTCCGTGTCATCCGCGGGCAACGGCACCAGTCACCAGAGGTGTTGAGAGACAAGACAATCAATCGCAGGTTTTTATTGACCGTTTTCCTCGTTCAAGATGCACGATCGGAAGCGCAAATGGCGCGCTGGGGAGTGACACAAGATCCTGCATGCAACCCGCGTCTGCATGCCCACGGCGGGGAGTTTTCGGGATCGAAGCCCATCGACTGAGGCCTGTGTTTTAGGTTGGCCTGTGGAAACAGACAATCCGGGGGCGATGGGTCTTGATAACGAAGGCTAACTCGACGCGGGAACTCAAATCCTGGGGTCGACATTCGCCCCGTCTGGGGTAGAGATCCAGTGGCCTGGACAGAGCCTAATTGATTGGGCCCGGCCCCGTTATGGCGTCTCAATCCCTTGTGAGACTACTGCGCTACTGCTACGATTTCTATGCAGCAGCATCGCTAGTCCTCCCAACGGTTGGCGTCTCTGCCAATGGCCGGGCAGCGGCGTCGAGGGGCTGGTCCTTTTAGGATCTAGGTCTAGATGCTCACGGCTGCACCTCGCACCGAGTCCCGCAAGTGCTCTGGCGAGGGGCCGGCCACAGGCAGGCCAGAGCACGGGACGAAGGAGCTGGGAAGAAAGGGCCCTTGCCGTTGGGACACTTGTCCGGGTCAGGACTCAGCGCTGAGGGATGATGACCATTTTCCCCACCGAGGCAGCGAGCCCACAGAAAGCCCCCTGTTCAACCCCAGATTCCCTCGTGGCACCCACGAATGAAGTCTCTTGGCTCCCACACCGTCGCGAGTGTAAGGGGAAGTTGATTGACTAGGGGACTAGCGATTCCAAGCGATGGCCATTTGGCTCCGTCACAATTGGCCTCTGGCCCAGCCTGTTCACTCCACCCCCTGCCCGCTCCGTCTTCTTCTGTCCTCCGTCCGTGACTGTTACTGTGTACTACAGTAGCTGCTCACAAAATTCCCCTCCCCTCCCCCCTCTTCCCTCTCAACTACTTGACTGGTCACGTCGTACCTTCCTCCACGTCGTCCTGATTTAACTTTCCTAGTTTTCCCTCGCACACGACTTGCCTCTTCCGATTTCTGACACATTCCTTCCTCTCACCATCCGTAACCTGCCGCGCTGGTTCATCTCACCAGCCCTGTCCATTAAAGACTCGTATTGTATAAGACCGTGACTCGAAGCGCTGGGCCACTATATTCTGCATGGTCCTGCACGGCTTCCTGGCAACGTGACTGAAATGACTCGCCAGAGTCGTGAACATTAAGCGAGCCGCCACTTTCCCCACGAAACCCGAGAACCCCGATTCCTGAGACACAGCGAGACGAATGCAATAGGTCGAGCACACCGGAGTCAAGAGGGTTACTTTCTTCTCCTTTGCTTCGCACTGCTTCGTACCTGTTTCGACAATCGCAAACAATTCACCGACTGCGCCGAACCTGTCTGCCGCCAAGATGCCGGGCATTCTGCCAATGAAGGTCATCAAGGTGGGAACCAGCACGCAGAGCCGGATCGCCCAAGCCTGCGACCGCTGTAGGAGCAAGAAGATCAGATGCGATGGGATACGACCATGCTGCACGCAATGTGCCAACGTCGGCTTCGAGTGCAAGACCAGCGACAAGCTGAGCCGGCGCGCCTTTCCCAGAGGATACACCGAGAGTTTGGAGGAGAGAGTCAGGGTCCTGGAGGCCGAGGTTCGCGACCTGAAAGATTTGCTGGACGAGAAGGACGAAAAGATCGACATGCTGTCCAAGATGCACGGGAATCATCGCCGGCCGTCCGTAAGCTCCGGCTCGGGAATGCCGTCGAACGCGAGCTCGCCTGTCGAGGGCAGGCCCGGGAGAGAGCCGACGCCACCAAAGGAGGACACGTTCAAGATTCAAGCTTCACCGCTTCTGCTTGGGGTTGAGAACTCAGACTCATACTTCATGGGCCCCTCAAGTGGGCGAGGGTTCGTAGGTAAGGCAGCCAACCCATCCTGCCATTTGTGCCGACTCCATGTTAATTCCCACTTAGAGGCCTTCAAGCGCAAGTTGCAAGAGGCTGGCAAGCCATCCTCGGACTTCAATACCGAGGCCTTCTTGCATATACAGGGCTGTTACCCACTCGTGCCTAAAGAGTCAGCCGTGCCGATGAGGGTGCCCCCGCGTCTCTTTACCGACCGATGTGTCAATGTCTATTTCCAGGAGTGGGCGCCATTATTCCCCGTCATTCACAAGCCAACGTTTCTCTGTATCTATGAAGAGTTCGTGTCCGACCCGGAGAAGGTCAAGAACAACCACAAGCTGGCGCAACTGCATCTCGTCTTCAGCATCGCTGCTCTCTCCAGCGACAAGCCGGATCTGGTCCAGATCGCTTCTTGTGAGCAACAATGGCAGCGGTCAGTCGAGGCAGTCCTCATGGAGAACACCATGAACACTCTGCAGTGCCTGGTACTTGCCCTCGTGTACTGCACAGTACGGGCAGACTATAAGCGCCTACAGCATTACAAGGGAATCGCGGTGGGCCTGTCTCACCGTTTGGGTCTTCACCAGAGCCAGAAGCGGTTCTCATTCGGCGCCCTCACGATCGAGACGCGCAAGAAGGTCTTCTGGACACTGTACACTCTGGATTGCTTCTCTGCTGCAATCCTGGGGCTCCCCAAGCTGATCAAGGAGGAGGACGCACACGCGGAATATCCTTCCGACACAGACGACGAATACGTCACTGAGAAAGGGTTTCAGCCGACACTCCCTGGAGAATACACAAAGCTCTCATCTGCTTTGGCTCTCTTCCGCGCTGCTCGCATCATGGCCAAGGTGCTCGAGAAGCTTTACCCGGCGGCAACTTCGTACGACCTGTCATTACAGCAGATGTCTGCCCTCGAGGCGGAGCTCGACAACTGGTCCGAAAACCTCCCCCAGCACTTGAAGCTTACCTTCCGGCAAGACAAGCCGTCAACAGATGTCACGGGCAGCCGGTCACCCTTGTTGGTATGTATTCCACCACACGCAGGTAGTTGATTTTGATGATATTGACTTCAACCAGTCTCTCACATACTATTACATCCGCACACTTATCTACAGGCCAGCCATTGGCTCCAGCCTTGGCCACAAGGCAGCACCCGCCCGATTATCAGTGAGCGAATCAGCAAAGCATATGATACAAATCGCTCAGCTGCTTGAAGAGAGGAGCATGTCGTTCTCTTTCTGCCTCAACAAGGCCGACCTGCTATTGATCTGCGGCATGACACTGTTGTACCAAGGCATCGACCTGAAGCAAGACAGCAAAATGCTGAAGGATAACGAGCGGCTTGTCAATGCCGTCATCAAGATCGTCGAGCGGATGAAGGCACCCAGCACGTATGATTTCAAGCGGATTGCGAGCATGCTGGTCAGTCTTGATGAGCCAGTGACCTCGCTGCCAACGCCGCCGAGGCAGAGTCCGGACACGAGTATGGCTGCACCGCCGCCGCAAAGGTCGTCGCCAGCCCCCAAGTCAAAGAAGAAGTCCTCGCATGGTCACCAGTCCCAACAATACCCACTCGGTCGACATTCTGGTGCGAGCATGAGCGAAACCGATCTGTTATCGCAGCAGGAGAAGCTTAGAAGGATGACAATGCCTAATCTCACGCCCGTCCCAGGCACCGGACGGCCGGACCTCCATCGTTCCGCCTCCCGGACATCCTTCGACAGTGTCAGGCCCAACCCAGCGTCGATCATGCAGCGCCGCGACCAACGCCTATCCACCTCGCAGGCCGCCATGATTGCGCGCGTGTCATCGGGGCAAAAGACGAATTTGGACTTCCTCTCATTAGGCAATGCATCGAGCCAGCCCGGCTCGTCTTCACCGGCGCAGAATAATCACCACGTCCCGACGAGCGGTGCCTCGACTCAACAACACTATGCATCCCTCCAGGTCCCGCCAAAAGCGGCTGCGGGAGGCGTCTCGCCGTCCGAATGGGAGGCGCTACTGGGCCAGATTGACGGCGGGCAGATCAACCTCTACGACGCCATCTACGGAGGCCCTCAGGTGTCGCTGGAGACGCCCGTGAACTCAGCCGTGGAGAGCAGCTGGTCGCCCGACTCGCTCGACCTGTCGACGTTCAACCTGGGGGACTTCGGCGGCGCCACGCAGGGTGGCAGCCTAAGTGAGGAGAGCCTGAGTTCTGTGTCTGGGGGCGACGACCTATCATCGCTGGACTTCCGTGATTTTCAGGGCAATCATGGGGCGATGATGCCTGGGGCAGGGGACGAAGGATTCATGATGGAGGGGATGCCGGTGGGTGGCAACTTCGGAATGTGATTTCGATTCATGCGTTTCGGCGGCAAAGAAGTCTAGTTTACTGTTTCTCATTTTTTTCAGGTGTGACTTTCTTTACGGCAAAGAGGAGTACAGTCTGTGGTGCAGGATTATGGGTAAGAGGTCTATGGTCCTCTCGGAACGGACTGTGTTGACGGACCTGGCTCTACAGTCAGGGATTGCTTTTTGGGTTGGGCCATGGAAGGGAAAGGTCAAGCGATTTCACCACAAGTTGGGATTGGATACTTGTTTCTCTCGATACTATACTCGGATCGTCGCTCGTACAGGCTCTTTTGATATTATTTAGGTACATATCCGCTGCATGCTTTTGTAGGTATCGAGGCATAGTTATGAAAATGCATGATTACGTCTGTGTGGAGCAAGCACGCGTGAACCGCAAGGGGTAGGGGGCCTCTACAGATGGAGCACCGAAGTACCTCGCTCACACCACAAAGGGCGGGTTTCCCACATGCATTTGCCGCAACTGGTGCATGCGGGTCGGAGGGAGGATGCGGGCTGACGGTCTTACCGCCAGTTAACTCCGACCACCAACCCGCCGCCGACCATTCCGGGTCAAAGGACGTCAGCTACGGCGTCCAACAGCCACGGACATGCACGTCTCTTCCGCCAAATAAAAGACGCACTGTACCTTCTTCGGCCTCGGCGGGTCCGTAACAACACACATGTTTCCCACTCGTCCTTTACTTGCCGCCAATTGTCGTGTCTCGCAACGCCTGCCTTGATAGAGAGCGGGCCCGGTCCAGGAACCCACAAGTCCACCGGTCATCATCGAGTCGGAGCAGGACCGACACATATCATTATTACTTAAGGACCTGCATGCATAAGCCGCACGACTAATTGACAACACCCCATCAGGATGACGGCTCATATTTGCTTCCTCTCGTGACACCTGCCCAAATATCATCAGCTGCCTATTTCAAAGCCGAGTCCCGCTTGATTGAATACGCCAGCAACATTTCCTGTGCCTGAAACTATAGCAACCCGGAAACAAGATGAGTGAACCAGGGAACACAAACTCAGTCCTACGTCAACGGGTGTTAGACAAGGCGCAGGACACAGAGACCGACACCGACATTGACGCCGACAAACAGGGAATCCCACCAGGTAGATCTGCTCATCTTTCCCCCCAAAAAGCCGGGAGTGCGTTGGCTAAGACACACACTTCCCTGCATCAGCGCCCTGGACGAGAGCTCGGCCGGGGACCAACCATGGCTTCCCGCAGGCCGTGGCCCACCGAGGCTACAAGGCCAGCTTCCCCGAGAACACCATGGGGGCCTTCCGCGGCGCGGTCGAGGTCGGCGCCCACGCCATCGAGACGGACGTCCACCTGTCCAGGGACGGGGTGGTGGTGATAGCTCATGTATGACCTCGCCGACCGGCTCCCTCGCCCACTCACACAATGCCCATGTCAAAAGCCACACTGCTGACGTGATGACCTCCTCCCCGCCACCAGGACAAAGATCTCAAGCGCTGCTACGGCGTGGACAAGGCGGTCCGCGACTGCGACTGGGAGTACCTCAGCACGCTGGAGACGCTCAAGGAGCCCCGGCAGCACATGTGCAGGTTGTCCGACGTGCTCGAGTTCCTGGCCGAGCCCGGGAACGAGTCGATCTGGATGCTCCTGGACATCAAGATTGATGATCCGCCTCAGGAAATGATTCCTAGAATCGCGGCTACTATTGCCTCGGCGCCGCGGGGGAAGTGGGAGCAAAAGATTATTCTTGGATGCTGGCGGGTGAGTTCCTGCCTTCCTATATCTGAGCTATGCTCACAACAAGTCTTGTGTTTTCCTTTGGTCCAAATTTCGGAACCCTCCCATGCTCCATAATTGTAACCGGGTGGAAGTCCCGTACTGACAGCCTCACAGGCGGAACAGCTTCGGCTCTGCCATGAGCATCTCCCAGATTTTGCCATCACTTACATTACTGTCTCCCTGATTCTAGCACGGGAATACATGAAGATCCCCAACGTAGCCATCAACATGAGGCAAGAGTCCCTCTTCGGCCTGGGCGGTCGGGCGTTCAGGGAGCGCTGCTATGCGGAAGGGCGGCCCTTGTACGCGTGGACCGTCAACAAGAAGTCGTGGATGGAATGGTGCATAGGCGCCAGGGTGGACTGCGTCATCACGGACGACCCGAAGCTGTACCTCGAGGTCTGCGAGCGCCGCGCTGGGGAGGAGCAAAAGGCTGGGTCCGGGAAGACGAAGAAGAGGGTCAAGGCCGCGGTGGCCAGGCCGCGCGACCTCGTGCTCAGCGTCTTCTACACGGTCATGATCAAGGGGCTCATGCGCGTCTTCCGGGCGTACGAGCGGCTTGGGTACCCCGAGCAAGTGCGGGAAGAACTGCGACCGCTGACTTGAATCCATTTTCTGTTTGTGACCCGAGGAGAGGTCTTCAGGGTCTCAGGCGTGCTTGACGAGGACGGGGCAACAGTACGATCCTCTGATGACCTATGGCCTAAGCCAGGCCCTGAGGTGACAATCTTTCCAATACATTCCAATCATTTGCGTTCCCCATACCCTTTAGAAAGCAGGATAGCAGTGATATGATACATATAATAGGCAAGTGTGTCATCCCAGGTAAGCCACAGAATCAACTTCCCAACCCATGAGGACTCATGGGTCCTGAAATGATGCTGGTTCCCGAAGACGATTAGTTAAATTAATGTCATTACATGAGTATTGAAAAGAATGCAAACGATTAGTCCATGAAGAAACCACACCAAACCTATTTTCTTCATGTGAACAAATTCCCCTAAGCGACTTGTGGAATTCCATTTGTAGCAGAGCCCACTTTCTTTTTTTGTTTCTTTTCTTCTTCTTCTTGAGTAGACACGAAAGAAAACCAACGCCTTTCCATGACCGTTCCTCACCATGAAGACGGACTCATTTCCGGCTGCGAAATAGCAATGAAAGACCCGGTGGCCCCGTGCATCACAGAATCCAGCCAAGTGTCGAGATTCCAAGTAAAGCCGCTCTTCTCGAGTCGCGAGCTGCTAAGCCGCAACCGGAGATTATGGCCATTCTCAAAGTCGAGCCCGCTCAGTGCCATCATAATATTCGGGTCGGTGTCAAATTTGCCCTCGAACTCGACATTTCCGGTGGATTTGAGGCCCTCAATGTTGCCCGATGAGAACGAACCTCCAGCCATACCTTCTTTCCCACGGCGGAAGGCGACCCATGTCACACGAGCGCCACGAAGGTCCGTCGCCGGGTCCGCGTCCACGTGGATGGTGAATGAGGACCTGCTGATGTCTGTGACGAAGGTGTTGACCTTCCAGCGGGAGTCTTGGCCGAGATCCAAAGCGCTGAACCAGCACACTACAACCGGTGGTTCATTGTCAAATCTCTGAGGAAAGCGGATTGACTTTTCTGTTTGCGTTTGCTTTTTTCCATCTTGCCAAGCAGATGTGACATCGAACTGACCAGTGAAGACCTCTTCCTCCGAGCTGGAGATCTCAAGCCAGGAGCAAGCTGCAACGTACAGGCGCGCTGAAGATGCCGAGGAAATCTTGAGTTTGAAGCTGTCCTCATAGATGCTCTCAGCGGATGCATCGACTGAGATCTCGTTCTGGTGGTCCAGGTCAAGCCAGGTCAAGCCGAGCGCGATCTGCGGGGGCTGGGCATACGCAGGCTCAAACTCGATATCCTTCTTGTCGGGCCTGGACGCCGGCTTGTCCCAGGGCCTGACCTCGACCGTGCTGAACTGCCCAATGTCCTTAGAATAGCGGGAGTAGCAAACGCTGGCCCAGTCTTTGTCCCTCTTGGACAAATAGGTATTGTACTTGGTTCCTTGACCGCTGTTGTTCTTGAACCACTCGGGAGGGTACGCGTACAACATGATGGAGTCTGGATCGAAAGGGGTTGCCTCGATGTCTGTAGATTTGAGCCGATTGAGAACGTTATGTTTAATCTCCTTGTCATTCCAGAAATTTGGTGGACCTCTCAGTGACCGATAGATGTACTCTTCGTTCCACTGAAAAGTGGCAAGGGGAGACTGATGCTCATGCTCGAAACCGAGGACGTGTCCGAACTCATGAAGCACTTTGCGGCGGATGAGTTCTTCTGATGAACCGGAAGATATGTCCAGGTTCATCGTGCGAGTGGACTGGTCTTTGATGGTAAGACAGTACGTCCCCACAAAAGAACTTGAGCCGCCGGGCTTGAAGTCAATCCGGATCTCTGCGGGCTCATTCTTTCCGACCCACGAGAAGCTCAAGTTGGCATACAAAAGCCATTGATGAGCCCACTGCTTGACCTTGTCCTGGATGGCCTTATCACCACCCAAAAACTTGATCTTGAGGACTTTACCAGGAGCCCATCGCTTAGAGATATTCAGGGCAAGAGCGGAAGGCTCGTCTGGTTCGGCCGATGGGACGGCAGATGCTTCAACTGGCAGAAAGCCTGAAGAGCCAAGTGCATTGAGTGGATATTCTTGAAGGGAGGCTTGAATGGCGCGCTGTTCCTCCTCTGGTGAAGGTGCCAGTTCCAGACAGAGAAAGTCGTGGGTGATATATGAAGATGTGTATGTCATTGTGAGAGTTGCACTGAGAAGAGTAGTAATAAGATGAGTAGGGGGGTCCTGGAAAGGTATGCGCAATGATAATTCGATTCAAGAAGATGTGTTTTTAATGCATACTGAAGGCATTGGTTGGGTTCATTGGCGGCTTTATAGATTCCATAAAGCCTCTGGATGAGCCATGCCGCATCCAGCCACCCTTTCTGCTCGCTCTTGCTCTCACATGCTTAGTATTCCTCGGACTCGCTAAACCAGATATCTACATCGTCTTTGAGCTTCGTTGCCAAGGGCCGCCTACCTCTACGTCTGGCTTATGCCCCGAGATCTCCCGCGGAGAATTGAGCCACCTGGCTGTGATCAAGCCCTTGGCTGCTGGCTTCTGGCTGGAATCGAGCCTTCTAATCAGAACTGAGTACCCTAGTCGGAACCAAGCTCTTATTTCTCTGGCTCAGCTGAGCCACCCACGGAAAAAAAGTATGGCTTTGGCTCAGCTGAACCACCCAGGTAAGCAGACAGGATCGCTTTGCCGCCCATCCCTTTCATCCCTCTGCCCTCGTTCTTCTGGAATTGGTGACCGTCAGATATTGATGATGTAAATTTGCCATGGTTTGAGACACCTGATTACCAGATGGCTTCTGAAAAAGCAGGTGATGACCAAGGGGCGTTGAAAAGTCCGGCATTCTGTGGCTAGAACGTCTTAGAATTATCGTATGCTCCAAAAATGGCATCATCTTGGGTAACTCGCCATACATCTTCGAATGTCTAGTGAGTTTGAAGGTCATCTTGTCAGATTATAGCTTGTCGAAATCAATAGTCTCCTCACAAAAGAAACTCCAAGTACCAGTACAACACTTGGAAAAGATCGTCAACATATCTACACGGTGGCGAATCCAGCATCGCTCAATCACTGGCAATCAACCAGCACAAAAATGTGTGGGTCTACTATCAAACCCACAACTGAACTATTGATCTAGAGCTGAACCATCGACAAGCCACATCCAAGCACCTTGGGTAGTTGCTATACGAAGCTGAGGATCAAAAGCATGTATCAACTCTCTCGTATACCACGCAGAGTTTCCAATGCCAAAATCATACGATGGCTCTCAATGCCACAGCTAAGTATATATATCGTTGTCAGACCGGCCTTCGACCAGGAAAAACATTGAGTAAGCCAAACATCGTTCACATACTTTACCCACTTCTTAAGCTTTTCAGCCAACCATCATCAACTAGTTTACGACCTATCTTCAGGTTATCTTCATCATGTCTCTTCTCTCGGATATCATCTTGCAGACACATGCCATCTCGCAACGTGTCGAGGCTGAGAAATCGACAAGCCTTGATAATGGCGTGAATCTTTCACCCAAAGAACAGGCCAAGAGCTTGGCTGCCAAAAATCGAGTTAGTTACCCACTGGGGACACAGGCTTTGGTAATTGATCTGAGGACTGATTTGAGAATTATAGGTCATCCGAGCCTTGGAGACCATCACTCAGAGTCTGAGTGTGAGTCTGGCGAGCTCTGAAACGGACAAGGACACGGCTGGCCTAGAGGCCGACTTCGATCCAACTCAGCGAAAGAGTGCTTCCTATGGACTTCATGAACAGGATTTGCCTTCTGCTGATGTGCAAGCCAGCCCAGACATTGTCCTTAAGGAGGGGATGTCCGACAAGCCCGAGGGTCTCGGTGGCCAAGCCATGTCTCTCAGCAAGATGGCCGAGGCGATTGGGCCTATCATAAACACCTTTGATAGTGTTCTGGTAAGCTATTCATGTCTAACGGATCGCGACCAGATTCTGACAATCTCACTGCAGTCCAAGCCATACCTCAAATACCACAATGCGACACTTACCAGTACCACTCCAATCGTGGGTCTGAAAGGGGACAACATCATGTACATCGAGACTCAGTCCACAGCAGTCGGTGTAAAGGATGTCTGGTCAATCTTCTCTCCTGTTCCTGAAGGAGCGAACGTCAACAGCAGCGTCGCCGTCCACTTCTTTCCCTATCAGGGTGACTTCATCATGTCCGTCGGCACCACTCTCTGGCGCAAGAAGCACCGTGATAATCTGGGCAGATCCAGCGACGATATCCGCCAAGCTTCCATCAGCTGGCCGAAGCTCTACCATGACGAGTGGGAGAAGATTGGCGACAAGTGCCTGCCGGATGGAAACCTCAGGAGCATCATCCCCTATGCTCTCCTGTCTGCTGCAGGAAACCAGATCAAGTTTCATCTTCTCATTCTCACCCAAGATGGCACGTTGCAGGTCCTTGACGGTAGTGACCTGGGACCGAACAATACCTTCGTCTCCATGAACAATGTCTCCAGCGATGCTGCTAAGCAGGGCCTGGTAATGCACAAAGCAGCCTACTGGAATGGCAAGATCATTGGCTATGATGATGCCGGCTATACTTGGAACCTTTACCCCGACTTCAATCAACGCACCTTTGAGGCCAAGGACAAGCATCAAGTTGAGCCAATCAAGCAGCTTACAGCCACTGACATCGGCCCTGTTGGCGTTCAGAAGGACGGTTTCCTGTACAAAAGAATCGTGGAGACCGTCAATGAACCAGGTGATGACCAAGGGAAGGAAAGAGTGAAATGGACGAAATGGATCCGCCAAGACAATGTCGTCAACCTGGGTGTCGCCTCACCAGGCGTGATGCTTGACCTCGAGACCCTCACGAGGTCCCTGAAGGACCGCTACATCACCACTCAGACGGCGCTGTACCCAGTTGTCAACAAGATCAAGACCTTTGCCATAACGCACAAGTTCTTCTTGAATTCTCTATCTGAAACAGCCAAGGATCTTCAGAACTCTTCCAGCGATGAGGCAAAGAACGATCTAAAAATCGCCGGCGCGATGAAGTTTGTCTCTCATGCGAGGGTGTGGGCCACTCTCTTGAAGATCCAGAGCGAGTATGGCGGTCAATCAGTCAACGTCATGGGCCAGGATCTCTCCTCTGTTAAAACGCAGCTCAGCCAGCAGCTGAGTTTGCTGAAGGACAAGATGACTGCACTCACTGCGCAGCTGAAGGCCCTCAAGGACGCGGAATCAAAAATCAAGGCTGCCTTCTGGATCTCCATTGCTGTAGCTGTCGTCGGGCTCGGCCTCACCATACTGGCACTATGCACTGGTGTAGGCGCTGTGTACGCCATCGCAGCTGGCGGGCTGTTCGTTGGCGGGCTCGTTGCTGTGGGCATCTTCGCGAAGCGCTGGGCCGACATCTCGGACCAGATCTCCAAGGTCGAGGCACAGTTACGCGACGTCACCACAGCCGCTGAAGAGCTTGAGTTCGTGGTCAAGAACTTCAGCGATCTAGAGGATACGTACGGGAAGCTCAGTCAGTTCTGGGGTAAAATGTTCAACTCGGCCGTCAGCTTGCAGGGCATGGACAAGGCGACTGCTCTACAGCTTGGCGCCGGCATCTTGGAGGACCCATCATCTATCGACGCAGCCAAGGACGTCACCAGAAAGATGGAGAACGCTTGCGATGTTTACCTGGCTGTGCTGAATGGGTGCGGTATCCGGCTTCCCCGAGACGATTCTGATGACGAAGAGGAAGACGTGGCTGGAGATCTTGTCAGTACTGATGTCGCCAGCGCCAGTGTGGAGTTCGACCCGACCTTTTCCAACGTGGTTCCTTTCAACAATGCAGTGTCTGATGCTTGCGCGGCCCTCAAGGAAGGCGATTTCGACCTTTATATTCTGAAGATGAAGGACGCGCATAAGATCGATGCGCACAGCATTACCTCACAAAACTCGGATACAACTCTTCTCGACTTTGAGGATGCTTTGACCGATGAGAGCCCATCCGAGGACATTGCGAGTGCCTTCATAGGCGGCGCATTTGACAGCTCCGCGTCGGGAGTGACGGGCGTCCCTATTATTGACGTGAATCTGGCAATTTTCAGGTCCAAAATAGGGATCATGAGCTCGGAACTTCCATTCACACTACAGGATGCACAGAGTAATCGGCTCAACGGATTGCTGGTCAAAGCCAGGACTGAGGTTGTTAGCCTGCTTGATCGAACTATTGAGCTCGGTACAACAAGCCAAGAATGGGTGGCTAGAATGCCAGACTCACCGACCACGAATGAAGACCGAAAGATCGCGTCTGTATACCAACATAACGCCGAAAAGAATTGCAAACAGGCCCAGGACAGTGCTCAGCTTGCCAACAACGCATTTGTAGACTTCAATCACGAGACGATCGAGTTTGACCAGAGCCTAAAGCGCCGAATCGTCAAACGCAGGGACGATATTAACGCAAGCGAAGCCAGCATAAGGTCACTGCTAGACAGCGTCAACATCCCCACGACTGTCTCGGGCATCCCAGTCGCCGGGCCTCTAATCGAAACCATTGCGAAAGGCATCCACCGCGCCATGGTCGACGAAGAAGTGAGCAAATACGAACGTCAGATTCACGATCTGTCCTTGGAAGTAGTGAATCTGGAATTCCAGAGGAATGTTGGGGCGCTGTTCATGGGACAAACGCAGACTTGGGTCGACTTCTGCCAGACGGCTAGTCGTACGCTCGGCTCCATCTACAATGACATGACGGCCATCAAAATGCAGATCAAGTACGAACTCGAGGTTGACCCAAAAGTTTGGAAGCAAGTCACGGCCAGAGAGTGGAACAAGGTCCGCCGCGACGCAGAGGAATGCAAGGCACTCATCGACAAAGCGCAAGAGGAATTAGCAGCTGATTTTGACCTTGCGATATCTTCCAAGAGAGCTGACCCAGCCCTCCTGCAGGCTGTCATGCCTAGTACGAAACTTATGCCTGAGTTGCAAAGCCAGGTCGCCAACTCGAGAGTCGTGTGGAGCGAGATTCAAAAGCTTCGCGAGCTGAACTACTCCGAGGACATTGTGGCCTATTTGGATCCTGAGACCAAGAACAAGACAACTGTTTTTGACATGGTCGACAACATCCGCACGACATACATCCAGATGGCAGCTACTCAATACAACACGGTGCAACAGCTGTACACCCTCGCGCTGATCCAGGAGGCACGGTCCAAGAACGCAGCGTCAGGTGCAATTCCGATGCATATCTTCCTCAAGCACACCTTCTCCGCCATTGAGACGGCGAAGAAAAATGCGGCTCAGACGAAGAATACATATGCCTATATGGCAAACAATTTCAGGGAGAGAATTGCGCTGACCGGACGCAACGTCGCTGAGCTCAAGGCTGCCATTACCGTGGCCAATCTGGATAAGGCGCGCCGAGACCAGGATTATCGCGACAAGGTCAATGGCATCATTATTCAGGGAGCTCTTACAGCCTTTGCCACGGGTGGCCTGGTTGCTGCTGCTGCCGCCGCCGCCTATGTTGGGGTCCCACTCGCGTCTGTTGCCTCGGTCATCTCCGCAGGAGGAGTCCTGTTCGGCGGTACCAGAGGTAATGGCGACGAGACGACGGGCGAAGAGATTGATGGCAACAAGGAGATTACCAATGGAGAAGACACCAAGAATAAGAATCCTGGCGGGCATGAAGAATCTGCTGCAAGCCACAATGGGGAACCTGAGGAGGGATTCGACACCACTAGTGCCGCGAAAGACGCTGACGCTGATGCCAAGAAGCCGGATGTCAAGCAGCGTGTTGATGCTGCACAGAAGACCTGGAAGACCCTCGGAGGTCTGTTGCGCTCCGGCAAAGACAAGCTCGAGGCCACCGAGCTAGGCAAGCGCCTGTTGAACAAGCTGAGCCTGCCTGAGCTCGCCATGCTCGTTGCGCTCGTCGAGGTTGCCATATCGGTAATGGAGCGCACTGTGGCTGCCATGGAGACTTTGCAGAAGCCACTGCAGAAACTGGTCGAGGGTATCGTGGGACTATCCGATATAGTTGGCGATATGGACGACACTTGCGACCAGCTAGCCCACTCGCTGGACTTCACCGCGCCGATACCGTTCACTAAGCAGGATGCGAGCGCTATCGCAGAGAAGTGGCAAGGTGTCAGTGACGCGTGCGAGGTTTGGCTCGACTTGCTGAATGAGCAGCGCATCTCTCCCATTTCATTCTCTCAGGTTTAATTCGACTTTCTGTACCCTTCATTGAGTGCAAGGGTATGTCTCCTTTCAGATTGTCTTTCAACGTCACTATCTAATTCTAGTCATGAATGGGAGGATTAGAATCGCCGGTTTCCAGTTCTTTAGCTCAACCCAAGGTTGTTATAGTCAAGGACACATCCCACAATAGTAGCTATGTCTTGAATTAATCTGACTCTCCTTTATTCCCCCTGGTGCTGCCTCTGTTTTCACAGCAAGTCGGATTCGATTCGTCGTAAATGGTACCTACCTACGGTCCTACGCTGCACTCCATGGAGGTGCAAGTCTCGGCCGACTTCTTGGTTATCCTGGATTGCTGTATCAACTACCAGCCGGGAGCTTTTTCTACAGCCTAGCAGGGGCCCTCTGAAGCGAAATCGAAGGGATAAGCATAGCTAGGAGTAACCTGAGTGATTAAGAGGAAAGGCTTACCCCGGAATTATTGGAGCTGTTGTGATTCCCAGGGCGAGACCCCCTTCACCCCCCCCTCCGCTGCGAAAACTTGGGATCCCGTCCGCTCTCCCATAAAAAAGCTGGTAACCGCTCGGCTTCCTATCGCCTCGCTAGCCAACACCCCCCATTCCGCGCCTCCTTATCAGGCCCATCCTCGCACAAGAAACACATTCTCAGAATCACCCTGTCAAGATTTAAATTTCTCCTGGCTACCCTTAGTTAACACTACAAAAAAGGTTGTTTCAATAAATCTAGTATGTGAATTGTAGTGGGTACGTGAATTGGGTGTGAGTGTATTGGATGTGTGTGTTGAGTGTGAGTGCACTAGGCGTTTTATGGATTTGAGTACCATCCGTTTCTTTCTGTGCAAATATCCGTTCTCAATTTAATTACCCTCCATCTGCTGCAGCAGGAGTATCCCAGAGAGGGATGAGTGCAACGGACTCAATGATGGTTATGTAAAACTAGATACACAAAGGCTACGTCGATTCGGAGATGGCTTTGGAACGCTCTGCTGCTGCTAGGATTGCAGTCGTAAACGCCGACCTCACCCCCAGCCTCTCCAGCTCTAGCAATGCCCTGATGGAGCAACCACCAGGGGAAGCAATCTCTTCCCGCAGTACACTTGGATGGGAGCCTACAGTGGTAAGTGATATCATTCCAATAGCGCTGTCGACCACAAATTTCTGCGCTTCCGATCGCTTGACGCCCTCAGCGACAGCAGCATCCAACAACCCATCAATGGCCAGTAGCAACAAAGAGCCAGCACATCCAACAAGCACGGCCGAGACGTCAAATGTGCTTTCAGGGCTGATCTGTGCGGTCCCCACCTGGTTGAATATCCAAGACGTAAGCTCCGAGTTGTTCGGGGTCAAGGTCTCCGTGTTTGCCGTGTACAGCGTGACAGATCGTCCAATTTTGGCGGCCATGTTAGGCATTGCTCGCACAATCTGCAGAGACGCGCTGTCTGCTGTACCGGGGCTGGGCCCGAGGAGCAGACGGCTCATATCCTTGAGCGAGACCCCGGCCATAATGCTGATGACCAGCTTGCCGCGTAGAGCTTCCCTTGCGCCTGGCGCCCCGAAAAGCTCTGCCCGCTTGGCTGGCTTTACGGCTATGATCACCACATCCGCCTCGGTCATCGCACGGACGTTTTCTTGCCGGACAAGAGTTTCCACTCGAGATGAATAGTCAGAAAGCACATCTTGGACCCGACGCCGCGAGGCGTCGCTGCCGGTGGTGACGAAGAGGCGCTTTATGGACACATCCGGCTTCTCAGAGTCTTTGACAGCCTGAAGCATATGTGATGCTAGAGCGGTCCCGAGATTTCCTGGAGCTATATTAACATGCTGCGTTCGTTGTTTCGGGGAGAAACTCCTCACCGCAGCCGATGATGGCTATTGTGATTTCAGCTGGTGCCATCGTGCTCTTCTCTTCTCATGACCTTGTTGTCTCCGGGGCCTGAAGCGTTCTTCGAGCGTGGTTGAAGAATCCACGATGAATTAGCTTGTAAGTCGGTCTATTTCACACTTTTCAATTTCGGAGGTGTCTATCAAATCCGTGGCGCCGGCCCGAGACGATGCGCTGGGTAGATACGTGCCCCTTCTAGTAAGACCATCCAGCCCGGCTACAGACCCACTCATCACAACTCCGACGGGCCGAGATCATGAACCTGGTAGGTACGTATCTTAATGAACTCTCAGGCCGACTAAATGATCATGTATCGCCACTTCGACGGCCCGAGTATTGATGTTGCAACCGATCATCAACATACCTGTTATCATGTTCGAGTGTGCGATTGTGCCTCGACAGCGGCACTCAGAAATGTCCTCCAGTCCCTTGATTCGGAAGGTCTTTGCGACGTACGACGATCCAGACTCAGACGGACACGTCTTTTCTATGGCTTGCAGCAACTTGGAAGCCGCTCGTACCGGAGTCACTTTATCAAAAGCGTGAGATAGTTGGGCGAGGGATGAAGAAAGGGATTCACATTTGAGACCTTTATTGTTGTGCAAGTACTGGTTCATTGCCGCGGAATTAACTGGACATGCCGTCTCATTTCTGAACACTAAGAAATGCATGCTTGAATTTTCTTCTGACCTGTACAAGTACGGAGGCGGTCTTGGCCCCGTCCGTGATTTTTCTGAGTTCAGTCTTCCACTGAAAGAACACAGACGTGAATTCA
Source organism: Diaporthe citrichinensis (assembly GCA_014872995.1). Taxonomy (NCBI): domain Eukaryota; kingdom Fungi; phylum Ascomycota; class Sordariomycetes; order Diaporthales; family Diaporthaceae; genus Diaporthe; species Diaporthe citrichinensis. The sequence continues at coordinate 23,936 of JADAZR010000133.1, read as the reverse complement.
ACTATTCCGAGTACTACCTAGCATTCTGCATCGGTCTCATTCACGTCAGGTTTATGGCAGGCACCTAGTGTCACGCTTCCGGTTTCAAACGAATCCTTCACGCAGCGAATACTGGAAAACCTGAGAAGCACGTTGGTAGAGTTGGCCTTGTCGTTTGTTCCGCTCGACCGTGCTCCTCCGAATGGCTGCGCGCCAATGACTGCTCCCGTACACTTGTCGTTGATGCAAAACATCCCCACGGAGTCTCTGAGTTTTCGGTTCGCAAGGTGCACAGCAGCCCTGTCGCGCGCGAAGACCGAGCCTGCAAGGCCGTAGTCGCTTGTGGAGTCGATCTCCTCACAGATGGCATTGAAGCCGTCGATGGTTGTGTCGTCGTACTTGTAGACGGCAATCAAGGGTCCGAAAAGCTCTCTTGTCATGAGATCGGACTGGGTTCTGCTGCCAGTAGGATTGACTTCAAAAATGGCAGGCTGCACGAAGAAGCCCTTACGTCCGTCTCTTTTGCCACCAAAGATAAGCCGGTGGCCCTCATGCTGAGCGCCATCCACGAATTCGCCAAATCTCTCGAACGCTGCCTGAGACGCGAGGGGGCCCAGGGGGTGGTGAAGCTGCTTCACATCTTCTCCGTAGGTCATCTTTGCTGCTTCTCTGAGCAATGCCTCCTTCAAGGCACCCTGTTCCCACATGGTCTTCGGAACATAGAGGCGGGACAAAGCGCTGCACTTCTGTCCCTGAAATTCAAATGCCGAGCGGACTGCCGCCGATGCCACCCAGTCAACATCGTCTTTGCAGGAGTTGTGTATCAGATGGAAGTTCTTGCCACCACTCTCGCCCACGATACGCGGGAAAGTCTTGTAGACGTTTGTTTTGGTGCCGATTTGAGTACACAAGCTTCGCAAAACAGCCGAAGATCCTGTAAAGTGAAGACCAGAGAAGTTCGCATTATCAAGGGCAGGTTTGACCACGGTCGAAGGATCAGCTACGGGTAAGAATTGGACCACTCCTTTTGGCAAGCCGGCCTCCTCCATGATCTGGTAGAGGATGAAGTTCGACAATACGGCCATCGGCGAAGGCTTCCACAAGACCACATTGCCGAGCAGAGCCGGCGTCAAGGCGATATGCGCACCCAAGGCGGTGAAGTTGAAGGGTGAGATAGCCAGCACGAAACCTTCCAAGGGACGATAGTCGAGGGTGGAGTACGAAGAGTCCGTCTGCTTCAGGGGTTGTTGCTGGTAGAGCTGATAACAAAAATGGACATGGAAGTTGAGCGTATCGACGGTTTCCGTGATGCAGTCGCCCTCTGCCTGCCCGCAAGTCTTGCCTTGCCCAACCATGGTGGCGGCCATGAGCTGCCACCTATATTTGGTCTCCACAAGCCGAGCTGCCCGTTTGTACACGGCAGCTCGGTTGCTGAATGACATATTGGCCCATGCTCTTCGCGCTTCCAAGGCCCCCGGGATTGCCTTGCGCTCCACAGTCTCTTCGTCGACTTCGTGGTACTCTGCCAAAGGCGCCCCATTCCTCTTCCAAGGATTGGTCTGAGGGCTCTTCTGGCCAGAGTAGATACGCTCGCCGTTTATGATACTAGGGACCTCGGCGGTAGTATGTTCCAACTCTGCCAAAGCGGTCGTCAAGAGGGCCCTCTCTTCCGAGTCTGCACCGTACGAGAGCTTCACAACAAAATGATCAGCCATTTATGCCCATTTTGGCCCGTTCGGATGACAATAGTACTTACACCTGTGGCGTTGTCCGGCTCTGGATATCGCATTGTGCCAAGGTCAAATCTGGTCCGCATCGAAAAAGTTTTTGGTCTTCTCCAGATCTGTCATCCAAGATTCAACGAAAGTGCAACAAGGATTCCACTTGCACGAACTTTGGCAGGCGGGCTAATAAGGAAAGGCAATGACTGATGGGGGCAATCCCCACGACCGGCCCGAGATACGCAGCGGGCCGGCGTGACCGAGGGCTGGAGCATGCGGGAGTGACAACAAGACCCGGATGCTTGGCCCACAGGACACATGAACCATGGAAAACACGGCAGCTGACCTGTTCAGATAGTGAATGAAAGAAGGTAAAGGGCCGACCAACAAAACGGCCAACCCGCAAGGTGAGGCGGCGGTGGACGTGCTATAGGCTCAGCGGCCTACAAAACGGTCTATCTACGATTTGGGTACCAGAACACCGCGTAATTTGTTCCTACCCCCCCTGGCAGTCAAGATTAATGCTCAACATTTTCGACTTCACGCGACTTTAGATTGCGAGTCAGAACTAATTGAGAGCGCAGACATGCTACAAGTTGGTTGCTTTACCTGGAATAATTGCTTTGCACCATGGAGACACCTTGCTCTGGATTGCCAGCATTGAATAAATGATAAACAATATATTTGTGGTAACGAAAATGTTTCAAACTCTCACGAGCTCTGAACGACTCCTAAGATTGCTTGTACAAAGAAAGTGTTAGTCTGACCAGAAAAATCTGGCACGCCTAAAGATTTCACGGCCCAGTCGAGCTCTCTCGGCTGCAGCCCCACCTCTTCCCTCCAGAACAGCCTTGTTTTCTGTAGCTCTTCTTGCCAAGAATGGCAGGGACTCTTTCAAATCCCCGTAACTCATTGACTACGATGGTCAGGGAATCAGTTCGTGTCTCACTAAGAAAGTTGAGGCACATACCTTCACGACCACGGGCAGCCCGCCTTCGGCTTCAAGCGACCCTATGATTCTATTTGAGAGGTCATCTTTCATACCTGGAAACAAGTGTCAGTGCTTGCAGAATTCATGGAAATGCCAATTTCCGAGGAGGGCTCTCTGGAAAGCTTACCATAGAGCTGGGCGAAAGCAATGGTCTCGGCAGCCTCTCGAGAAACCAGAAGCTTGCCGCTTCCGCTGCTGCGCTTTGCCAGCCCAGACTTCTCTAGCAGCTTGAGTCCGAGATCGACGCTGAAACAGTTGTGCGTTGCGAAAACTGCTCCCAGTCTCGCGGAGCCGGTCTCTTGAATTTGCGAGGCAATGGTAGACACTGCCTTCTCCACACCATAGTCGAAGCTAGCATCTGTCTCTGACTTTGACGACCAAACCGGCGACTCGCTGTCCCCGTTCTCCTTTCTCCACCTCTCCGCCTCTGAAACCATGTATGCTCCTCTGACCTGTTTAAATAGCAGTGTGTAGCCTTTCTCCTCGGCCCGGCGAATCTGTTGGTCTAGAAGCTGCGGATATCGCCGCAGGTAAGCTTGGAATGAGGCAATGCACGTAGGCGGGCCATCCAAACTGTTGTATTTCTGAAGAAGCTCGTCCGTCAGGCTGTCGATCACGGGTTGGTACCACGACTGCTCTGCGTCAATAACCACCCTCACATTGTTTTTCCGAGCTTCGCTGGCTATAGCCTCCATCGTAGACCGTAGGCTGAGAAGGTCCTGACGATCTGCTTGGGTGACACCTTCCCCTGTGATAGCTGTGTCCCAATCCCCATCCTGGGGCAAGCCTGGGTACGGCACGTCCTGATCGAGGCCCTGCTGGGCCCTGGCTCTGATGATTGCGTTGGACCCATGGGCGAGCGCGATAGGGCGTGGCAATAATCCCGTAAGTTTGATTCTGACCCAGAACCGATTGTCGTTGCCTGGGACGGAGTCGGGGGACAACTGCCTTGCCAACTGGCCTTGAGCGGAGATGGAGTCAAAGACATGCTGAGTCTGAATGGCAATCACTTTCGGATCTTTACTTGAACCGTCCAGTTCAGCCTCAATATTGTATCCCAAAAGCGTGCCCATTTTGCCTTGACGCAGCGTTGTGATCTTTGGCACGCATTCCGCAGTCGTCTCCCCTCCGAGAAATTGATTGAAAAATGTTTTCATGACGAACGCGTTCGCAACGGTGCAGACAATTGGAATATGGGAAATCGTTCCATACAAGGATTCGCTCATATCGACCCATGCTGGCCAGGAACACAATGCGAAAGCGCTGCACCCACAACGTCAATTCTTTTCGTGGTACTGCTTTGGCATGCGGGCTGATATGGGAGCGGGGGGGGGGGGGGCAAGGTTCCTGCTTACATCCATCCTGAGATCAGCTTACCAAAAGTGACCTCCTTTAGTGCCTTTACATCCTCTGCGTCTTCAGCTACGTCGGATCCAGTTCTGGTCGTCCAAAGTAAGCCGAGACCAGTAACACCAGCTCCTCCTGCAACATAAATGAGCTTCACGTGTTGTGGCTTAGCAGTTCTCGTCGTAGAACGAGCGAAGTCCACAACTGTCGAAGCCGGTCGACTGGTATGGAACGCCCGTGGTGTCAACAAATGATGGCCTCGCAGCGCAATGCTGCGCCTTGCCACGGAGGCCATGATGGGAGACCCAAAATGTAGTGCTTGGCTCGGCGTATTTCAAGACAAAAAGAAAAAGGAATTGATCAGCCTTGATAGGCTATGAAAAGTAAAGTTGAAATATGCACCGCGCTCTATCTGAATCGTCTACGGTATGAGCACAGGGGTCTCCTGAGCGAGTGGCACAGTAATCCGGTTGATAGCATTATTCATTTTAAATTACCCGTTCCGAGTAGTCGAGGAAAACACAGTACTTTGTATGGCCGTGGTTCAAGAATAATGATGAGAACACTGCCTTGTGCACGATCTCGGTCCGGAACAGACCAGGCTTGAGTCTCGGCCCGAGGAGACACCGTGGACACGACGGTGGCTGGCTGATTGGTACTGCGCCGCGAAGAACTTCAGCCGACAGCCCTTGGAGAGTGGATTAGATAGAGTATGTGAAGAATCCAATCCTTCGTAATCGAGGAGGTTCCTCAAAATGAGAGCCTGTTCGTAGTTCGTCACCCGCTGAATAATCGGTGCGACGCAATTTCCCATCACCTTTATTATACAAACATCTTGACAACTGATTCCCAAACCCCAACCTGTATGATCAAGGAAATTTCGTATCCATCATGGATCAGCCAATGACAGCTACAGCCAAGGAGAAATCAGCTATTGATAACCCAGCCGAAAATGAGTTGACCATTGTCCCGACTCAACAGCAGGGGGTCACCATTGTGGCCGATTTGTTCAGCAATGAGCAGGGCGCCGTCAATTTTCGTGGCGTTTCGTGGCAGGCGGCGGCGGTTCTGATAGCCAAACTGCAGATTGGCCTCGGTGCTTTGAGTCTCCCAAGCACTTTTCATACCCTTGGCTTTGTTCCTGGTATTTTGTGCTTCCTCGCCGTTTCCTTGATCTCCAGCATCGCTGGTTATCTCTGTGGAAACGCCAGGCAGTACTACCCTCACCTGCACAGTGCCGCCGATGCCGCAGAGCTCCTGTTTGGCAAAGGTGTTCGAGAATTCATCGGCATCATTTATTACCTATATCTTGCCATGACGGCCGGCGCCGGCATGTTGACGACCTCGGTCGCCCTCAATGCCCTCACCAACCATGGCGCGTGCACCACGGCCTATGTTGGCGTAGCCTGCGGCCTGGCGTTTATCATCGGCACTGGATTCCGTGGGCTGGACAAGGTGGCCTGGATCAGCTGGGTGGGCGTCACGGCTATCTTCATTGCGATTTGGACCACCGCCATCGCTTGTCTCGCGCAGAGCAGGCCTGCTGCCGCTCCATCTACCGGCACCCTCGACATTGACATTCGCGCGTTCCCGGACACCACCTACCAGAATGCAATGACGGCCGTGGCCAACCAGCTCTTTGCTGTAGGGGCTGCTGGCACCTTTTTCTCGGTATCTGCCGAGATGCGGCACCCTCAGATGTTCACGCGGTCACTAGTCTGCGGGCAGGGGTTCATCGTCATGACCTGTCTTGCTATTGCATCCATCGTCTACGGCAAGATCGGCCAGTACCTTGCCAGTCCTGCGCTAGGGTCAGCAGGGCTTTTGATCAAGCAGGTGTCGTACGGCGTCGCCCTGCCCGGACTCCTGGTAACGGCCGTTCTCTACAGCCACATCTCCGCCAAGTACTGCTTCGTCAGAGTTCTGCGCGGCACCCGACACCTCCAGCAGAATACTCTCCAACACTGGATCGTTTGGGTTGGTTCCATGCTGTTCACTGTAGCCTTAGGTTTTGCAATTGTTGGTGTTGTGCCCTTCTTCGGGGACTTCTTAAGCTTGGTGGGGGCGTTGATCAACCCCGTCTTCACCAATATCCTTCCCGGCTTCATGTTGATCTTCTATACCGTCAAACGCCCGGAAAAGGCCGTCGAAGGTGCGGTAGCACCGATTGTGGACATTGATCATGGTCCTCACTGGCTTATCGGGTCCTTCGCTGCGTACAAGAAGGGTCGAGAAAGCGCCACTTTGATTTGCATTGCTCACTTTATGATTGTTTCCGGGCTTTTCATCATAGTGGGAGGGACCTACTCAACAATTGCAAGCATCAGGCAGGCTTACAGTGAAACCACAGTTGTGTCAGCTTTCTCTTGTGCGGACAATTCCTCTTAGACTCAATTTCCCTGACCACAAAGCATTCCCAGGAAGTCAAATACCACACAAGTCAGTCCTATCTCCAGGTCAATTCATACTGCCTAGTGAATATCTCCATTAATCGTCTGTAACTCCCAAGGAAAGTTAAAGTCCAATAAAATGGCTAGACTCTGCGCATCTAGGTCTTGGGCAAAATCATGGGAGCGATGCGCCATGCCGCTAGATTCGATAGGATCGTAGCTGAGCCCGCCTATGCTGCCCGCCAAAGCCTGCGCTTCTTGCAGTGCAGTTGCGTCCGGGAAAGAATCCATAGAAGACACCATCCTCATGTTATTTGTTTCTGGTGTTGCAGCCAAGTCTTGGACCTGGGATGAACAGGACGGCTCGCCTGGCTGAAGGAGGGCTATAAGCGACTCCATGTATGTCGAGTGCAACGCTATCGTGTCGTAAGGCGACTGTACCGCTTGAGCAATATGCAAAGCGATATCTTGAATGAGACCGACCGCTGTTTTCTGGAATGCGGGTCCCAAAATTCCATCCGTGGGTAGGCACAGAAGAAGACACAAGAACAATGCGGCATTGGGACCCAGTAGGACCACCGCGTCGGGAGCACATCTTAAATCTTCGACGGGGAATTTGAGTAAGTGACGTAATGTCTCAAATGCTCCTTCAACGCTGCTCCAGAGGCCTGGAGCATCCGAAGACAAGATATTTTCGATGGCTGGGAGGTCGAGACTCAGTAAGGGAGGCAGTGGCTGGTTATGGGTCCGAAAGTGAGAAGCAACCGACGCCGTAACTGTCTGGCGCAGGATAGCGGAAGCTACATTCAATCTGACACTATGCTTCCACAGGCCGAGGAGAATGTCGCTGCGCTGGCTGTCGGGGCCCAACATCTCTGCATCAAGCGAGGAATCATCGCGTGAATACTGCCTGGCACTGTCCGTAAGCTGACTCCTCCATTTTGAATCCCATACCCGCAGATCGGAATCCATGAGCTCTAACAAACAAGGAAGCATCGCTGTCGATGACCTTCGAACCATGACGCTCAGTCTGAATTGTAGTCTCCGGATATCGGCACCGCAACAGGCAACGAAATCTGACGGCAGGACAAAGCTGTTGCTCTGCCACTTTTCTTTCTCAATAATCGGCAGAACATCATCGGCACCCAGGTTGTGCGACCGCTTCTCCATGAAGAACAGACTCTGCTGCTTGTCCTGGCGGTAGAGGGCCAGCCAAGCTCTCTGCCTGGCTGTTTGTGGACGATCAACAACAGCCTGCTCCAAATCCAGGTCTTGCAAAATGCGGAAGGCATAGGCGCTGTGCATGTACGAAATGTCATCATCGGCGTCTTTCCAGCAGGCCAGTAGGTAAAATGCCTGCATGGTCTCCGTCGACCGATCCCCCACGGCGAACATATTTACCGCCAAGCTCCGCGCAACACCGCAAAGTCTGACCTGAAGATGCGGATCCGTTCTCGTGGTCACGGACTGATCGACAAAGTTGAAAAACTTGGACGAGCAGAATAGAATTGTGGCAAATAGCAGTTGACTCCGCGCACGAACGCCGTCGTGGGTGTCGGAGCGGGGATCGAGGACGTATTCCCATTTAGCATTCATTTCCTTCATAAAGTGCTTGAACAGAGCAGCGGAGGCTGCGCGAGAGAGTATGCCGCTGTCAATAGGATCACTAATTGTTTGGCTCAAGGTAGTCGAGCTAAGGTAGGTTGGCATCTTGACCGCATCTTCGCCAGGGCAATTGTCAGCGTGACACGGTCGGCCTTGAGGCTGATTATTGGCTTTGAGAGGGCGCAGGAGCCAGGACAGCTTCAGCGGGAGCGATCCCGTCTGCTGCTGTATAGATTCAGGTTGCTTCTGTTGCTGATGTGGGTGCTGATTATAGTCAATCGGGTCTGCCGACGCGGGTCTCTGATCGAGAAACACTTCATCTCCTGATGTGACGAAGCTGAAGGGAGCACCCCTCTTTCCCCTTAGTGAAGACAATGCAGACACGATTCTTTCTCGAATATCAGTGGTGATGTACGGTTGTGGAGTATCGCAAATGGTGCGGCACCCTGCATCTCCCGAGCTTGGGGATGCCGCGAGAGGCTGCGATACTGCCGCTGGTGGAGACACATGGCGTGCGTGGCTGCTCCCCAGTGCCCGCCTGCGTCTCGGGACTCGAGCATGGTGCGCGTTCCCGCCCGTGCCTCTCTTCGGTGTAACAAACACGCAGTCGTATCCGTTAGTTGCACACCGATTGCACCTGTCTGGTAGCTGCGAGAGCAGACAGCGAACCTTGGCTGCTCTGCATTTGAGACAAGCGCTGCCGTCGTCCAAAATGACTTAGCATATGCCACAAGACACGCAAAGCCGATCCACGCCGATGAAGATTCCACTACTTACGCAGGTGCCCGACGTAAATCGGACGGAGTCGCTGTGGAAGGTGCCATCGATCATTACCGTTAGGACCGAGATTCTGACACTACAGTGCCTGTGCCGAAACGAAACGTTGATCGGGAATTGCAATAATTCTATGAAGTTGTTCCGGGCCACCTAATCTAAGAAGCCGGCGGCGGCTTCCCCTCCCGGGTGCCGCGATGTCGGCCCCGGCTATTCCACTTACACGTCTCGGTCCGAGAATAGGTACGATAGGCAACACCACGTAGTAGCAGCACGATAATAATCTCCAAATAATTCACATAAAAGCCCTCTCCTTCTCAGTATTCTCTAGCAGGAAACTTGTTTGTCCATCTGATCAAGAGTTAACTTGGCCGATTTAGCAGTTACCAGATCTTTGTTGCCATTATGTCTGGCCGTCTCGCGGGGAAGGTTGCGCTGATCACCGGCTCTTCGCAAGGTTTTGGGCAAGGTATCCTTGCGACATTCGTTCGTGAGGGCGCGAAAGTCTTGGGTCTGGACCTCCAGGCCACTGATGGCCCAGTCGATGGCTTCACTAAAGAGCAGGCCTACCATATAAACGCGAATGTTGCCGAACTGGTAAGCTGGGAGAGGGCAGTAAGTTCATTTCCTTCTCACTCTCCTTGTATCGCGGGTTCAGGGGCTGATGGGCTCTTCTGTAGCTTGAGACATGCATCTCACGCTTTGGGAGACCTCCCTCGATCGTTGTTCACAACGCCGGATGGTCGTACCCAAACAAGTCAGGTTTGGATGTCACCTTGGACGAGTTCAATCGTTTGTTCGACGTGAACGTCAAAAGCATCTACCTGGGATCAAAGGTCCTCATACCCGAAATGAAGAAAAACGGACCCGGCTCTACCATCGTCATCTCCAGCGAGAATGCAATCCGACCTGGCGCTACACAGACATGGTACAATGCTACCAAGGCTGGAGTCTCGGCCGCAACCAAGTCTTTTGCCCTGGAGTTTGCCAGGGACCAGCTTAGGTTCAACACGATCTGCCCGACATCGGGCAATACGCCTTTGCTAAACAAGTTCGCCGAAATTCAAGACGGCCCTGTCCCTTCAGAGATTATCAAGGCCAAGTGCGAGGCCATTCCGATCGGCCGCCTGGTTGAGCCCTCAGATGTGGCTAACGTTGCTTTGTTTCTGGCGGAACCTGCTAGCTCGATCATCAGTGGCATAGAGGTTCTGGTCGATGGGGCACGATGCGTTTAGAATGAGTCCAATCAAAAACGATACACAGTGATTGCCCCCAGTCAAATATATGCAAAATAACGGTGACTTGTACGCCAGAGCGCCTATCGGGGTCTTGTCGCACTGACAAAAAGGACGCGGATATCACGCAACTAGAACACAGCTCAGGAGTGTCACAGCTCAGGAGTGTCACAGCTCAGGAGTGTCACAGCTCAGGAGTGTCACAGCTCATGAGTGTCACAGCTCAGGAGTGTAAACACCGCGATGTAATGCAGTCCATGATAGTGCAACCACACCGAGTGCGCAGAGCTTGGGGGCAGCCCAAGACTATAACAAGAAGTATGAAGAAGTAGAAAGAGACGGAAGATGGGGGCACTGCCCGAAGAGGAGTAAGTTACTAGCGCAAGGGGAAGGGTCCGAAGAGTTCAATCAATTTGTAATTAAATCAGAAGTATTAAATCAGAAGTATTAAATCAGAAGTAAATCAGATTTGCAAGCGGATGACTTTTTGTTCCATGACTTGTTTCACTGCCCAATGTGTTAATGAACACCAAAGTCAGTTGTGATATGAATTCTTCAATGCTGAAGCTTTCGCATTGGAAAACGGATATTCGCACAGAAGGAAACGGATGGTACACAGATACCTCTTCAACAATATTCCCCCAGCTAATTAGAGCATAATACCCACATCTAACTTACATACCTATGCCTAATTAATTGGGCTTAGGCATGTAAATTGGGTGTAGATATGTTGGTTATGGGTGTGTTGATTATGGGCGTGTGGGCTGTAGGGGTGTTAGGTGTGGGCGTGTTGGGCCTAGGTGTGTTAGGTGTGAGTGCACTAGGGGTGTAATGTATCTGTGTACCATCCATTTCTTTCTGTGCGAATATCCGTTGTCTTCGCATTGTGGTACTATCACTTGACTTGTAAGAGAATTGCGTAGGGTATGGCTTGGAGGCCTTGTGGATAGGGGAGATGCGGCGTTACCAGTGTTTGAAGACAGGCAAAAGGTCAGATTCAGGGAACAGGACTGGGAAACTGATTGACTTCAGCGCGAGACGGGTTGCGGTCGAATTGTGTCTCGGACAGGGTATGTGGTGGTGGGCATTTTGAAGGTTCCAGTGTGAGAATGAAGTGACTCGGTGATCTGTTGACAAGGGTGTCGGCAGTAGGTACTGTTGCCAAAATTCCCCTGGTGGGGGCATCTTAAAATTGTGTTTGATTGTTCTTGCATATGGCCACTTGGAAGGTGGCGCCTAGAGGGAAGGAATACTCATATGCTTGAATTGTCAGTTGAGGGAACCCGCGATAGTCATTGATACAGAGCGCACTCATTATGTGATGATGGTGATCTAAGTACCTGGGTAGATATTACAAGTCGAATGTATGACAGACTTGAATCTGGGGAGCTCAGGTACCATGCGTCCAAGACGAATCCCGCGATCCGAAAACGAGACGCACTCATATGAGCCTACTCTTGCCCGAGACATCATTCGAGTTCCATGTCAGTCAGAGGCTCCGAAGCCTAACGTGAGTCTCCTCTCAACTCTATAACGACTCTTCGTTAGCCCGTGGCTTCCAGAATTCATGGGTGGAAGGGATTGCTTGCCTGATTCGATTAGCTCCAGACGCTGCTTTACAGAAATAGCCATATCCACTATGTGTTGCTTCTCCTTTTCCAGCGCCCTTGCTCGATCATCTGCTGATGCTGCTCGGATCTCTACTGCTGTCAATCGAGCCTGAGTGCTGCGAAGTTTTGATTCTAGAGACGAGCGCAGAACTGCGGCCACTTCTCGCTCCCTCTGTAATGCCGCCAGCTGAGCCTCAGCTCTAGCTAGCCGAGCGTGCGCTCTACGTAGGCTCGCAGCGTCATCAATATCATGGCTCCTATTACGAAGCGCCGCAAACACCCTATGTTGCTGCGCAACGATAAGATCCAAATTGACCAGTTCCGCATTACGTTGTCGCTCAAGCAGACGGTCTAGATTCGATAGAGTCTCGTTTAGTGAGTCGATTGACGCAGGTTGAGATGTTGCGGGAGCCGCATCTTGTATTTCGTATCCGCAAGAGCGGAGTCGTGGGGTGATCCTTTCATGGCCGCCTTGCTGAACGAACGGGGTGGTTTCGCCATCAGTCCGAGGATATGGCGGTGGTGGGTCTTCTTCGTCCTGTTGCCGATGTGCGCGATCGCGAGAAGAGCTATGTCTGGCGCCCATCATGCTCTTGTTGCCTGAATAGTGTTGCAATTGATGGGAGTACGTAAGATATTCACTGGTGTGTTCATGACGAAATGAGGATCTCGGATACAGACTGGGTGAAAATCAGAATGGACAAGGACATGATTTAACAATTGAATGGGCAAGCAGTCCAGCCGTGATGGCTTGTACTTGGATAGCTCTAGTCGTCAATTAGAGGCCTGTAGCGTGTACTAGGTACTTCGATAAAGATTCAAGTTCAAGCCAAGAGGTGTCGGGCCTAAACTTGGACTGCCTCCATGTACTCATTACATTACAGGTGGCAAATCGACGCACGTGCGAGCTCATGAGCTTCCTGGAGCAAGACTTGATGCCTGAGCACAAAAGCCGCCATGCAAAAAAATAAATGAGTTTACTTTTGAGCTCAATTCGTTTCAATAGGAATGCTTCAATCTTGGTTTAATTGTTCAGGCTCATACTTGAATTGTTGAAATTCAAGCGCATAGTGGTCCGTTGATCTGGATTTGGCCAAATCCAAACTCTGCCCAGAATATTCCCATACTGGTAGGTTCCGGCCATACCAGCTTTCATGCTTCCTCCAAGATATAAGAAAAGGACTCAACTATATGGAGACGGCTGGTTGGGTAATCGAGAATCACCTCAGCACCTTCAACACGAGGCCCCCCGAACAATCACATTCCAGTTACCATCGAACCACCCCTGTCCAGCGGATATCGTGTTTCCATCCGAGTCTGTCCCGTGGCATTTCTGTCTGACATTGTGGGCACCGTCGGCGATATTTTTGTAGCTGGGGAGAGTGTAGGAGACCGAGTTCTGCATGTACCAAAACTGTAAGCCTGTGCTTGGCTCCAAACGCAGAGGACACTCACATCGTTGCACCACCATATGGCTGAATTGTAAGAGCAGCTGACTCTACCGCAGGCCCCCGGCCCGGGACCGTTTGTTGGCGTCCCGGCAACAGAGTCCAAGTAATCGACACCTTGATCGATGCGGCCCGCGAACGCGGTAGGCCAGTCCCAATGGCAGTCAATACTTAGCTGGCGGGGCTTGATTCTGCTCTGGCGACGCCCCACCTCTGGGATGGGGATTTCTGGAAGTTCGTACGTAGGATCCACCTCTTTGAGATACTGGACAACATCCTGCACCGTGCCATTGATATGGTGTAAAGCCGCGTCAGGTCCAGTCTGAACTTCCCATCCAAAGTCAGCTACCTTATAGCCCTCGATAGGCGCCTCAAGGCTTTGGACCTAGCAGGTTTAAAACGGACAGAGCAGTTAGCCTAGTGTCTTCTATCTCGGTGTAGTAAGTTTAAAAGAGGATTATCTTAATTACCACTTGGGCCACACCAGTCAAGCACGCAAGAAACTTAGTGGTCTTCATAGCGATGACGCAGAAGCTTATAGGAGGTTAATCAAGGAAGTAATCAAGATCTTGCAAGATAAAATGTGAGAGGGATGTACTCGAAGGCTGAGAAGCGTGTTTCTTTTACTCAATGATAATAGCAACTCGGAGAGTGAACCTGAGCTTTAAATACACGCGAGCCATGGTCACAAACTCCTTTCTCTCCCCTCTTCCATCCTTCTCGCGGTGAAGTCTTGCTTACTGAGAACCCACCAGATTGGCACGTCTGTCGGCCATCCTGGCGAGGCCTGAGGTGGGCAGCCGAACATGAGCAGTCGGACTGATCCTTCATCGTGAGAACCAGAGCCAGGTGACGTGTAAAACAGTGTCTTGATGACACCAGGAAAATGAGAAAGTCGAATACATTGAACCACAATTAGCCTGTCCCTTGGCTAGCCTGACTCCAAGCCGGCGCCCGTCCCCCTGCTTGGCGGCCTCTTACGTAGAAACCGTCTCACATTTTGTGCCACTTCCAAGCCAACAGTATGAGCTTGAGAGTGTTCTCATCGTCTGTTCCTATTGTCGAGACGGCCCTCAAGGTCGAGGCGTACATCAAAGCTGAGACGGAAGTCTCTTCTCTAGAACATGTCTCGAAGCCACACGATCACTCAGGTGGCTCTGTCCCACGTCTGCTGTTTAGGCCCGCCCATAGCTTCGTCTCCGCCACGGATGGCTAGAAAGTATCCCGAAGACGGCCCCGCCGCTACATGTGAACAGCGCCTGCGGCCGCAGCGCATATATTAGTTCCTGTACGAGGCGCCCGGCAACAGCGACGGAGAAGGGGCTCATGGGAAACACAGATCATGAATCCCACGGATTAGGGATAAAACGGTGTGATATCTTATGAATAATCATTGGCAGCTCAGTCAATTTTACATTATTTCACCACATGATCCTTCGCTTCTGGCGCTGTCGACCTCAGCATCGTCGGCCACGTCGACGTAACATCTCGAAGGCACTATTTGTACTACTCGGTTCCACAGAGTGTTTTGCGGGAATCTAAGCGCTTACAGTGTTTCTGGTGCGGTGAAAGGACAGCCTGATGCTTTGGTCGACCAGGAGCTATTGGTTCCGCCGGCTCGCGTTCCATGCAGGATCCAGCAGTGTCGATACCAGAGCCAGACCACGGACCCGTGGTCCATGGGACTGCCATCGACGGGCCTATCTTCTACTGGCCAGCAGACTAGCGCGACAAATACTATTCCTCTTTCCATCAATACCATCAGGTCGTCATCTTCGTCCCTCAATACTGGAGCAAGCGCCGGCATAGGCATAGGCACAGGCATAGGCATAGGCGTTGGGGAAGGTGTAGCCGTGCTGATGCTGGCACTGCTCGGGTGGCTGATATACCGACGAAGAAAGAAATCCACTTTTTGCGTAAGGAAGCTTCAAGTCCAGGCCAAGAGGTACAATCAGTTTCTACAGGTCATTACCAACATGAAAACTCCACGCGCGCCGTGTCTCACAGTCCATTGCAGGAGGCGGCCTCAGAAACGGACAGAAGGCCCCCGGCCGAGCTTAAGGGCCAATGGTAATAAGTGGGAGAGGCAGAAGAGGGTCGAGCTCGACAGCTGTCGTTGCATGGCATGATTCTTAAGACGCAGGACCTAGCAATTTGAAATTAGAAAATGGGCGATCTACTGTGTAGTCACGAGTACTATGTACAAAGCATGGGTTGTTAACTACATCGTGACTTCATTTAAATGAATTTTCTTAACCCTGTGGGTGCTGCAAAGATTCATTGATGCGTTGCCTATATCAAATACCTGTGTTCAAAAGCAACGGCTCCTTTGCAATGAGCAAATCGACTTGTTCAGTACATATTGTAGCCTTCCGGATTGTGCAGGTTGCTGGAGATAAGCTTCAATAATGATACTTGGAGACAAGGAGGCGGCTGAGTTTTCATTTGATAAAGCAGTAATAAGGACCTTTTCAATGCTTTTAAATTCGAACGTTACCTGAAGGGCTGTATGCGCAGATAAGGAGCCAATACCAGGATAGTGCACAGGGCACCCCTTGCTGTCCAATGTCCCCTCGCATGCAGGTCCGGGCAGGGAGAAATGATAGGGGATGGGATTGGAAGGCCTCCAGGGCTATCTAAATCATATTGGTAGGGATTGTTTCTCCGTGCTTCTTTCTACGATCAGCATTGTTTCTTACGTATAAAATCAGTACCGGTGCACGTAGGACCCACAAGTCCTCTTGCTTTCCCACATCCACAACTTGCAGCTACCATCATACCACCACAAACAGAACAGAAAACCATCATCGCTAGCGGCCATCGCGCCACATTCTAAGAATCTTTGAAGATGTTGCCCGAATCCCTCAAGAGCAGCTATGCGCAATACAAGGACGACACAGACCGCTTCGCAACATGGCTCCTCGCCGCGGCTGAGAAATGCGGTCACCAGGCAAACCTTGGACTCGCCGGCGACCCCACCAACAGCATCAATAGCTCGACCAAGGCAAAGGCCAAAGCCAAAGCCAAGTCCGCGCCCATCCTGCCAGTGAAATACAAAGCCACCGTCTCGGAGCTCCGCACTCTTGGCGAGGTCGTGGCCAAGTCCTCCTTGAAAATCCCAGACTCGATCCTCGCCGTGGCCCGCCGAGCCGTCACGCTGAGGAAGCATGCCACGCTCTGGTTCCTCGGCACAGGCGATTCTGCGTCCAACAAACGACACGCTCACTTTGTACAGGTCTTGGAGGAGATCTGCGAGTCTCTAGAGTGGCGGACAAACGACCATTCTCCGAAAGGGGGCTCGGACCCGTCTCCCGCCAACGACAAGACGGATGCAAAGGATGCCGGTGAGGCTTGGGTCAACCATTTTGCTGCACTCACCGTCGAGGAACCAGAAGAGATACTGGAGCAAAGCGATAGCTCGAAGCAACTCGCCAGGGTCGAGGTGGTTCAGGAGGACGACGTGGACCATAAGGACCCAGAGCAGATTCACCTGTCTCATGCCTACTTCAGAGCCTTTTGTCTGTTCCGGGACCTGCACAACATGCGAGACTTCATGTTGCAAACCTGGGAGGAGTACCGCGACAACAAACTCGACCTCATGACCGCTTCTGTCGTCACAGACACCGCCCTGCAGCTTGCAAAGGCCGCCATCCAGGAGCTCGTGCAAGACCCGTCAATATTCCCTGAGCTCGAAGATGATGAGATGGCGTTGCAGTCAATGCTCTACGATGTCACTTGCATGGCCCGTGGACAGTACGACGATGCGTCTGTTGAACTCGGCCTTCCATTCAACGTCAATGCAGCCGAGACGGCCAATTGGTTCTTCGTCATCCCACAGATTCTGCTGGTATCTTTTATTCCCGTGATGGAGCAAGACGACCAGCCTGATTTCATAAAGGGCTACTTTGGTGTGGTCGACAAGAAAGCCGATAGGTCCCGCATGTCCGTCAGGGAGCGGCTCGAGGAGGACAAGATACTTTTGATGGAGCTACTGCCAGAGTTCTGCCTGATGAAGGCGCTTGGCCTCAAATGGTCGGTCCGCGATGAAATCACCCATGGCTTCGTTGATTTTGCTAGAGCCAAGAGACCCAAGCTGTGGCACTGTTTTGCGGCCCAGATTCTCCTCGATATTTACCACACGCTGAGGTTGAATCCCGCCGGCCCCTGGAACGACCTCCGTATGGCAGGACTGCGAATCTCTAAGACCATTGCTGACTTCAAGGCGCTCTCTGCAACGCACCCGAAACCTGCATTCTGGCCCAAGGAAGGTGATCAGGAAATCGACAACATCCAGAGATGCATTGACACCTACATCAAGCGCGACCCTCAGCTTGCTTTATGGCACTATCAGATGTCTTCTCAAACGCACGATGAGCACTTTTTCTTCAAGAAGAATCCCATCCTCTGTGGCTTGCTGATGTTTCAACTCACCAGCCGCATGCAACTCATTGGCCAAAGCCTGGTGAACCAGTGGTACGACGTCCAGCAAATGGCATTCCTCTACAACCTGGCGCAGAAAGTTCCCAATACGAGACTCGACTGGCCAGACATAGAGGCATTTATCAAAATTCACGGCGAGAACCGCATCTTTATCGGTGACAGGCCCGAAAACGCGGCAGAGTCTCTCAACAGGCTAGAGGCGGCAACGGGTATATCCTCCGTCACCAGGTTCGCTCGCGACGCCCGGAGGACGGGAAACTGGCATCGTCCTGATGGGAAGCGCAACCGACTCCTTGAGCCTACCACAAAGGTCGCCAACATGTTCCGGGACAGCTACGGCAAGTCCCAACAGACACGCAACATTGCCAATGCCGACTTTGGGAAGCTGCTGGACGAGTTGACCAACACTTCTCCCACTGCCAAAAAGGGAACCAGGCCAGGCAGACGGGACCAAAGCCTCGCCAACCCAGAGGACTTTTTGCTGAGGAAGTGGTCCAGCAAGCATAGCCTCGGAGCTCTGCAGTTCCTCGCGTTGGTCCGGACGAAATTGCACGAAGAGGAGCCGGTGCTCATGTTCAACTACTTCGGGATGCACCAGCGATCAGTCGAGATGCTGCGGCGGATCCGCGACAAGGAGCACCACAAGTTCGTCCAGTACTTCACGGCCGGCTACATGCCCGACGATTCCTGGATCTCCAACCTCGTCATCCTGATCCACCACGTCGCCCGTGGCTCGGCCGCCGCATCGCGTGAGATGGGCCTTGCGTCGGACCGCAACGGCAACACCGTTGTCAGCCGGATTATCATGAGCTGCGGGGATGTGATGCGGGAGTACCTCCAGACCAAGGGGGACGTGGCCTGTAAGGAGCTACGTACTTTTTGCAAGAACAAGACGCCGCTGTACGTTGAGGCTGGGGACAAGGACAAGGACGAGGAAGCGGAAAAGAAGTTCATGCACATAATTGGCTTGGAGGAGGTGTTGGACCCCAGGGCAATGGCGTCTTTGATGACTGGCATACCTTTGGCATGAGGCATGCGAAGCCGGTAGACTCTTCAATGATTTGTGTGCAGATGGTGCTCAGACAGGGCTATGAAGTGAGGTGTGGCTGGAATATGCTATACGCAGGAATTCGTAGGTTGACGAATTGAGATGTTGTGTTGAAAGCGGCACCTGGTCGCTTAAACAATGTACTTGTATTTTAAACAGCAAGCTGTTGGCATTCAGGTCTTCTGTGACCAGCAAGCAGAAAGCCCCATATGCTAAATAACGAGACCCTGAGAGGGCGTGTACTTACTTAACATTTCCGTTTGGGACGCCCAATTCCCTCCTTATAGGTATCACTGTCATTCTTGCGCACTTTTAAGGACCAGGCTGGTAGCATCTACTGTGTAAATACCACCAATAGTGCGGCTCATTGTTCATATGTGGCTTGACTGGCAGGAGAATACGTCACTGGAGATAGCAGCTTGTGAGCACCAATTGAAACTGACATTATCTGGTCAAGTTGTGCATAAGGATAAGTACGACACGGGCCATTGTCACTAGATCTCTCAAGATCCCTTGTGCTGATTCAAACGGTCCATGATGGCGATGGCCTCATCGCGGTGCTTCTCGAGCTCGAGCTCGATACCGAATATGAAATCCCACCTGTGTACCAGCTTCTCTTTGACTTGGTCTAGAGGCATTTTGGTCTCGCCGCCCCTGCCCGTCAGTATCACCCCGGTGCCCCGACTGGAATCAACGATGTGTTGCGTACGTGGCCTGCGAACCTCGTCATACGCCTTCAGCGCGTTCACTGCCTCCTTTGTCGTTTTAGCGTGGCTGAGAAGCGATGACAAGACGAAGCTGTCTTCAACGGACATCCCCCCGCCAGAAGCCTGCCAAGGTGTAGTTGCGTGAGCTGCGTCGCCCAATACACAGAGGGGACCCGACGCGTAGGTATGAGCATGTAGATGCTCCCACAGGTACATAGCCGGTTGTTCCGGCTTGTCGCATAGTAGCTATTGTCCCCGTGATTAGCACATTTGGTTTGATCCAATCCCAGGCTTAAGGCCAGTGAGTTTCAAGAGATACGTACCTCTTCGACCGCTTTCTTCAAGTGCGGCGGATAGTCCTGGAAGAGCTCCCGAAGCTCGTCTGCTGAAACAGTACGATGCCAGCGGTCTGATTCGACAGCCTCTTGTTCGTGAGCCGTGACAACGAACTGGACCAGCTGGCCCTCACTCAACAAACAGTGCATCAGGAATGTTCCGTCGCCGATCCACCCGTATTCCTGCGCGTCTTCGATATTGATCGGCCCCTTTCCAATACTGGCTTGAGCTTCGGTGTAAGGCTTTAGGGCCATTATTGCCCAAGAACCGCTGTTGCGTGGCACAGCTGCAGGGTCACCTTCACCCAAGATCAGCTTTCGGACAGTGCTATGGATGCCATCGGTGCCGATGAGGATGTCACAATCATGTGTACTCCCATCAGAACTGTGATTATTGTGAGTGCGTTAGACAATGATAAATATAGAGCACTGCGCCAGACCGAATGAGGCCCGGCAAACTGGACCCATCAAGCTTCTGTATGTCCGCACATGCTTACAAGTGGATGGTCAGAGACCCGTTGTCATTGTGATCGACACTTTCGAGCTTCTTAGAAGCGTGCATGTGGTCTGGAGGCACACCTGCTAGCAGCTCGCGGAGAAAGGCAGCACGGTGTACGACGGTAGTGACTCGAGTACCATCTTCACCGCGCGAGCCTACGAAACAGACCAAGCTACCTTGCTCGACACCTTCACCCATCAATACCTGAACACCTTTCTGCGGCACAGCCCCGGCGCGTTGAAGAACTTCCATTGCCGAGTAGCTGATTAGTTCCAGTGCTGCCTGAGCGTTGCGGGTCATCCCCACAGCTGCGCCGGCTTCTTTGAAGGCCGAGGCCGACTCGAAGATGTGCACATCTAGATGTCGATGAGGGAGAAGGGCGAAAAGGAGCGTGGCGCCGGCGAGCCCGCCTCCAGAGATGGCAACACGAATGGGTTGAGACATCTTGAATGGGGAAAATAGGCCGCCTGTTGTGGTATCTGGTCAGGAGGACAGAGGCTCGGCCAGAGTTTGAATGTCTCGTGTGACTTGCGGGATCAACAACCTCACAGCCTAGTTTGATTGCCCAGCACTATGATTTGGCTCTTCTTCTTATGAATGAAGCTTGATGCAACACGTTGTATTCTGATGTTTGTGAGCTTTACAACGTGAAAGAACAGTGACGGCGGGGAAAGTTTATTCTTAGCAAGAGTGTCGAGGCCGTCTGACATTGATCTTGGAATTCGGCTGATGGTCCTTGGCGTTCAGCTTACTCCCTCGGTAGTTCCCCATCATAAGATCAGCAGTATACTGCAAGTGACACATGTTCTGTCGTAAGACGCACGATTTCGGCCACAAATAGGAATGCTCGGTGCGAGATACATGCTATCAGGCATATAGCTGGGCAGGCATTGAGTCAATCGGTCTAGCTACAAGTATGCATGTTGATGATGCAAGAACATTAGACTACACCCATACAATTGAGACTACTTTCGAGCCAGGAAAGTGCTGCTTTTACGCTTCTGTTACGCTTCTGTTGGCAATCAGACAGTCCGAGTGTCAACTATTCTGCTGTCGACTGGTTGCACTATCAAAGCTGACGCCAGCAGTTGGCCTTCCAGTGTTGCATGTAAACCAGGCCATTTGCCCGGCCGCACTATGAAAATATGTGAAATCTTGAGAGACTCAGATTAGCAAGCACAAACCATTCTTGTTGGATGCTGTCATATAATATCTGGAAACGACTCCTTGAGCTCGACGAGGCTTCCGAAACATGCAGCTGAGGAGCCCTGAATCAGAGCCAAAGTGAGGCCTCTCACAATTGGACCATGCTGTTCCACAGCGTTGCTTGTCCAGGCCAAATCAGCCTATTGCAATGCCTAGTAGCTGTTCATTTGCCGCTGACAAAATAGTGCAAATGCAGGCAGTGCCACCAAGACTTGTACAAAAAGGCGACGTCGGGCTGCGGACGACCCTGACATCTGACTTTCCCGCCTTTGTCTTCCGTCTTCCCTCGCCCGCTCGCCAACTCTCCACCTTGTGACTTGTTGTCCAGCGTTTAGTGTGTGATTTTAGGATTAGAATTGGGGACAATATGGCCGAGATTGTCGGTCTTGTCACAGGTATCGGCACGATCGTCGCTACGGCATTCACAATTGCGAAGACTATTTCAACAGTTGCCAATGATCTCGGAACTGCCGGTTCGCAGATTAGAGCGGTCGCGATGGATACAAAAGCCATCGCCTTCGTGTTGCGTGATTTGGAAGGCAGAGTTCTCAAGAACTCTCGGAAATTTGACAGCGAGGCAAGATCCGTGCTAAAGGAGACTGTCTCATTATGCACATCGGAGATCGAAAAAATGCGAGCGTATCTCATGCCATTGTTCCAATCCGTCGAAGGACGCAGGATGGAGCTCAAGCAGAGAGCCACGTGGCTGTTCGCCAAATCCAAGGTGTCGACAACGAAGGCATCGCTGGATTCAATGAAGGTTACATTGAGCTTGCTGCTGCACACTATTGAGTATATTGAGGGTGACGTTGTTGGGTAAGAAATTTCCTCTTCACATCTGTTGTGAGCCTTTGAATGTTAAGCTAATGTCGCAGGGACTTCATGGAAGAGGACATCCATGAAATGATCGCCAGAAGTAAAGGAACAAAAGAGAAGTTTCTGAAGGCCCAGCGGATCGATAAGACGGTTGAGGTGCTATACAATCGCACTACGAGTCATCAAACACCAGATATAGAGTCCGATAACCAGTCTCTGTCTCCAACTGGATCACATGAACAGTCACAAGTCACTAACGGTGACGAAGTCACGCATCACACCATGGACGTGGCGATTTCTCGATAGGCATCCAACGGGATAGTTCCGGCCGCAGAGAGCCAGAATGTGGATCTGGACAGTATTCTTCCTGCGGAGTTCGGTCAGGCTAGCCTGTCGACTGAATGGGCGGTCATGGCGACTCTTTCAGATGAGAGTTTCCTCCAGATCGCGGATCACATCCGTCTCCAAAAAATGGTGACAGGTTTCGCACTGGATATTATAGCTCAGCCTGAGAAGAGAAAAGGCAACTTCTCCGAAGCTGATCAGGCGTCAGTCTTGAGTGACAGTGCACAACCGATCGAAGAAGGACGGTCCGACCGATCCCCGAGTCAAGTTCCCAGCTTTACACAACCACAGGCACCTGGGCAACAAACCGACTCTTACAGCAACGATTCCCTGAACCTGGGCAATCAATCTGTGCCCACGAACTCTCACAAAAAGGCATATTCCTCTTCTAATAGACCAGCACCATCACCGATGTGGGGGGAGTGGGATGCATGGGGTGAGCCGGACCCGGAATTGGAAGCATTGAAGTCAGAATTAGCGGAGTTGAAGCTGGAGAAGCAGCAGATGCAAATGGCCAAGGAGCGTGAGGAGTTCGAAAAGTCCGTCAGACAACAAGCGGAGACAGCTTACAATCACCGGCTGAATGCATTGCATCAGGAGCTGGCAGAAGAGAGAGAGAGGAAATCAGGTTTGCAAAAATGGCGGCGGAGCAAGCAGCACGGCAACAAGTAGAGGAGGAGCGCAAAGCGAAGGAGGAAAGAGAGAAGAACCATGCATCTGCATTGGCCAAAGCCGAGCTGGAAATTCGGCAGAAACTCGAAAAGGAAGCTATAGAGAGGAAACAACGACAGGGCCTAAGGAGCCTGTTCAACCGGTCTTCGAAAAGTTAGCCATCTTTCGAGCCTCACTACAATTGTGTTCGAAACCTACTGTTATCGACATTGTATTTTTTTTTTGAACGCTGGGTGTTTAAGCGTTTATCACTGTATGAAGGGACTGGATGCATATTGCTTAAGAAGCATATGTATACAGATTAAAAACGAGACCACTTTCAAGCCTCAATGGTGTCGCGTTATAAGGACCCGGGTGTACTGTGCAAATAGTGGCGTCACATTTTGCCCTCATAGTACAGTGGTCTAAAACGCGACAGTCGCGTTATAAGGACCCGGGTGTACTGTGCAAATAGTGGCGTCACTTTTGTCCTTATAGTATAGCGGCCAAAAACGTGACAGTTATAAGCCCAGCTTTATTTTAATCCCTTATTTTACATATATTTCAAGCATTCCTTTCATTATTTAGATGCACTTGTTTTACATAATCACTATATCTTTCATTAGTTTAAATAACGCTATTCCTATTAATATAATGCTCCTTTATAATTATAAGAGTTACCCAAATTAATTTCTTTAGCTTAAATTTTATTATATAATTTAAGATATTTAAAACTAAATTAATTTAAAAGCTTAAGAATATTTTAATGCTTTTATTAAACTTTTTAAG
>JADAZR010000132.1:0-64690 GCA_014872995.1 Diaporthe citrichinensis | reverse complement strand
ATTTCTTTATTTATTTCCTTTCTTTCCTTCCTTTCTTATCTCTTATCACTTATCACTTATCGCTTATCACCTTATCTCTTATCTCTGCCTACCCTGCATACGGGGAAAAATAAGCTAATAAAAAGAGCTAAATTTAAAGATTTAAGCACTATTAAGAATTTATATAAGGAGGCACTTAAATCTTTAACATTTCTCCTTCTTATTTTATTTTATTTCTTAAGGAATATAAGGTCTTAAATTATAAGCCTAATAGTGCCCTATAAAGAAAAATTCAGAGAATATTCCTATATATATAACTTTCTATAAGAGAAAATTAATATTTTTTGGTGAGAGATGGGTCTGAGAGAATTACTAACGGGATACAAAATCATTCTAAAAGAATGGCATATGCCACACTTTCATAACAGCGCGCGCCATAAGCTTTATTAAAGTTAAGCCACCTTTTAAAAAGGTTATATATTCTTATAATGCAGTTCCTTAAGATCCTTTAAGCCATAAATAATTACTACTTTCCTATTTAAATTATTATAGCGTAGCCTTACCACAAAAACATTAAAATGAAAATCCACCTCTAGCTATGCTTGGGTAACGATTAAAATAACCACAAATTATACTTTGCAGAAACCAATAGGAAAAAAGAGAAGCATTGCTACCTATTTCGTGCTTCTTCGCATGTCACGTCAAGACGCCTTCTACTTTATGTTGCTCTTAATTTAAGCCGGACTTCTGTTATAAGGGGCAGCTTCATTGCGCCAGGCCAGAGAAAGGACAGGGGTAAAAGCACTTAAGGTTCCCCTAAGTACAAGGGACCCGTAATCACTTCCCAATGTCCAAAAGAGGGGAATTAGCAAATGAAGCGTAAAGTACAACAGGAAAAAGATGAAAAAATCTTATACTTTATGGAATTATTTATTAAATGATATTAATGTTCAGTGGGTGCTGCTTTCGGAATTCTCTAAAAACGGGAAAATGCCCAAGTAGTAGTAAATGTGATGCAATTGGCTAAGAGAAGTAAGTCTTAATACAAGCAAGGAGGCTTCTTACAACCGCCCCAAAGGGTATAAACTCATGATATTCTGGGCCTTTAGCGATCTTATGGTAGACTGAATCTGGTATCCATGGTAAAAGAATTGCACCACTGGATAGAGGAGGAGTATAAGAATGATTTGCAGTGCTGTGAGTAACATGTTCATGGTGCGAGGCGTTATTGATGCTGATTTAAGCAGTTTGGTGATTGAACGAAAGACAAATATCCTATATTACGAATCATAGAAACCAGATGAGGTTGCTCTTCCCACTGGGATTACGAGAGAGCTGTAGTTCTGGAGGCGTGCGCTTACGTATTGTCATAGATGAGTAGGTACTTAACTGTGGGTCAGTAGTGGGGGCTGCATTGTTATCATCGCTAACACTTCTATTCAATGCGACCCATCACGGGATAGAAGATAAGAGTCCAAAGATTAGAGTGCCTGGTGATAATTGGGGGCCGATAATTGAGCTTGGTGCTTGGTGCGCTGGCCGTACCGGTACCACAGCGCTAGGTTCATGCGCGTTGCATCGGAGCCCGGCTGATTCTGCCACTAGGCTACCAGAGGGGTTCAAGAAAGCACCACAATTTTTCCCCTGTAGTTCCTTTGACGTCCATCTGGTGTTATCTTCGACGCGCAGTTACTACTTGTTGGTCCAAGTTTTTGCAGGTTTGGGTGGGTTGGTCAGCCGAACCCTGGTCAGCCGGTCTAGATTTGACCAGGCCAGGTACTTCCAGATATGGTGATAATTTGATACTTGAACCCCCTGTAGACCCACCACCTGCAGGATGCGGGACGTAGCCGTAGATTTGATGCACTAAAATAGGAGTGGTAGTTTACCGCTCATCGTACTGTAGCAGTAGAGTGGAGTGCTATACAGCCACGCAAATAGATATTGCTTTCTTTCGGCCGCGAGCCCAATCACTTCATGACGGTGTTGGCCGACGTACAGAGGGGTGCGTTACGATGCGGGCTTTCCTGTATTCAGCAGCGAAGCGAAATATCATGCAGGTGAGCCAACCTGTGTAACTTTCTTTTGAGGCTCCTACTCTCGGCGTAAGCCCTAGTGGAAGTAGTTCGTAAATGTGGAAAAACGGCTGTGGGATGCTGAGGTAGTTTGGGTGTATGGGTGTGTACTAATCTAGCGACAGGTGGTGTGCGTCTGACGTTGTGTAACTACGAATATGATCTAGCCTCGCCAATTTTCTCTCTATTGTGCAAGCGGCTGACGATTTTGATGCAAGTTGGGCTGAAGGATCCTCGTATTCATTACCCTTTTGAGCATGAAAAATCGATCATGTACGGCACCTATGCTGCGACATTCGGCCAGCTTGTCTCAACGGCCAATGATCGTCAGCACCAGAAATTAGGCGCCTCGAAAAGAAGGCGTTACAGCCTCTGACATGCTTGCATCCTGCGGAGACCGAAAGTGAGACATCAAATAGGATTATTGGAAGGAATATTGCGTGCTCATAGTTTGTGGGCCCAAGATCTTGGTCTCAGCGTGATGGAGAGTGGTCGTCGGTCGTATCACCAAGATCAGGCTTTGGTGATCAGCCTTCCGTCCACACATTTCCGTGACCCGGGGTTCGTACCTTGGATGCTTTAGTCTAATCAAAAGCAATTAGAGTTGGAGCGTACAGCTATCTCTCGGCGAGCGTTCGGATTATCCTAACGGGGAATGTTATCATGGATTTCTGCAGCAGATAACGTAGTATATATCAATGCAGATACTACTGCGAGAGATCTTAAATAGCCCTTCAGTGACCCTCTTCCGAATTCTGACATTACTATTTCAGAGAATGGCACGTTCAACCACAGGAATGGTGTCGTGTTAGGGCCCGCGTTCTCCTGATGCTCGAAATCATAATGAAGCACCGCATGAGCGATGGCTATTTTCAGTTCATTCAAGGCAAAGAATCTCCTCGAAGAAGCATGCTTCTCGAGCTCGAAGGAGAGGAATGTATCATCAACAGTTGCACTTAGCTTGACCTTGGAGCTACTTTCAAAGGTATTCGTAAGTCTATCAGACGCGACAGCTTCAACGGCTTTTGGTTCAGCGAAACGGAATGGAAGAAACGTTTCTGGGTCCTTGTACAGAGCCTTGTCTTTATGAATTGCCTCGACTGGGAGATCCAGGAGTGTCCTATGAGCAAGGGTGTGCTCAGAACCTCTATGATGGATGGTTATTCCGCCTGGGCGGATGTCCTGGATATGATTCACTTACGAGGGCACTCTTGGTATAGAGGAAAGCAGGATAACTTACCTTGATGGGCAGTCTAACGGAGACAGTCTCATCGATTCACGGATGGTTGGATCGATGAGACGAAGCTGTGACACGGCTTGCCTGGTCTAGGAGCCACCAGCTTCCTTCAGGACTCTCGCCCTTTCAGAGCGTAGAGCTTCGATACAGCCCAGTGATTGCTTTTGGCGAACGATATCTCGAATCGCAATAGAAGCGGCATACCCAGTCGAGTGCATCGATATGTCGTCCACAAAAATGAGACCATGTGCAACCCTTTTGAAGTCAAGGGTCCGAGTCTCCGGTAGCATACGCCTCGTCAATCATCCATCAAAAATCGTCTTCCTTTGAAGGAGTTTCCGCACTGTCATGAAACAAATCCCAATAAGAAGGACTTACTGGCGGTACCCAAGGGTCCTTGGAGTCGAATGGGAGGCAACTGGGGCTCGGTATGAAGAAAATCTACAACAGCCTGCAGGAAGTCCCCACAAATACACAGACCGGAGGTCCTCTTTGCCTCATGTCGCTGCTACCTTGCACAATTCGTCTCAATACCGTCGCATGCCTGATTTCATGAGCGATATATAGGCCTCCACAAGCCGCATAAGTCCCACTCACGGCAAACAAGCCGCGTACACACTGCTGAATGAACGAGAAGCCGCGCAACAACAGCTTCTTTTGATAAGCTGCTCAGAAAATGAGCCGCTCAAGGGGTTTTGGAACGGCTTAAAGCAGAAGGAATTGTTGGTGAACAGAAGGAGCTGAGGAAGGAGCGGAACATATGCGGCTCCTGGACCTGGACCCCATAATCTGACGGTACTGCTGTTCGTCCCATCTTCCCAGTATGTAGACTGAAACCCCTGGCTCGGGATAAGCTCAGCGATTTGGGGATTTGGGGACTTGCCACATTTTTGTTCCTTTGGCTCCTTTTGCGACAATGTCTCCCCTCACTTCCTTAATTGTGTGGTGGCACAACATTAACGGCTCATGCATGTTGGCTGCACGTGGTTAAATTGGGAAGCCTCGGCGTTAATCTTGCAACCACTCACGGTCTTTCGACCGAGCAACTGTTGGCTGAGGTTTCTTACAGAAGCCAACGAGATGTGGCATCGGCCCGCCTAACCCACTCTGTTGACCGGTCTTCTCAAAAATGCTAGGACCAACATTGGGCTGACACATGCCAGGTCGTCACCGTCTTCTCGCCTTCCCCTTCAAGCACTGTGCTGTCAGCGTCTACGTACAGGTACCCCCGGATTCGACAAAAGCGTGGACCATCTTGGGCATAGTTCAGCTCGCGTAGGCTCGTGATCTTCCCTGCCCCATCCTCCATCCTTCCATAGCTAGCAAACCTGATCCTCCCCCACGAACCAACATTGGCGGAAATGGGGGCTAGAATTAGAACCGCCATCTCGAAGGGAGCAACCTAATCATAGCACATGCTGTCGAAGTTTTGTACAACAGAGTCCCCGCCTTGTTGCTGCGTTCAGATTAAGTGTTCCTTGTTTTCGTCTTGGCCTGTTATCCGATCGAGTCAACCCCGCGCCCTATCGTAAAGAGGTTTCTCTTTTTCCGCTGCATAGCAATCAAGCTCTCGAGCCGCCATGTTTTTCAAGCCAATAGGCAACGACGTGACGGCGGAGGGGTTCCTTGCTGCTGGCATCACGGTCTTCGGGGCAACAGGCATTATTGTCAGTGTTCGTATCCACAACAGTCTGGTGTATGCAAAACAACTCTTCCTCGACGATTGTAAGTGGTATCATCGTTACCTCTGGAGCCTATTCACGCGAATCATTACTGACACTTCTGTGATAGATCTGGCGGTTTTCGCTTGGATCTTGCAAGTCGTCAACTTCGGCATGTACATCCAGCTGTTCCGTATGTCAGCAACAACGCCGATCCGACAGTTCACACAAGTAATGCCTCCACCTTCAGCTCCGCTGACGGCACGATACAAGCATTCTAATAACAAGCCACAGTTTATAATAGCAGAATCATTTACTGGCGGCTTTGCGATATACTTCGCCAAAGTTCCTGTCCTCGTCCTTTTCGATCGATTATTTGGCATTCGCAAATGGGTCAGGGTCAGTGTCTGGACCACAATTGGTGCAGGCTTTGCCATTTTCCTGGCTTCACTTTTGTACGTCTCGGTGGAATGCTCGGCCGCCAAAGTCCAAGATCCTATGGATGTGATGGTATGCATAGACTCTGCGAGCACGAATGGGCTGGTCCATGGAACAGCATCTCTCGTGATGGACGTCATTGCTTTTATCATCCCAGCGCCGATCGTGTGGAACCTCCATATATCAAGGAGCAAGAAGATTGGTCTTGGTGCAGTCTTTGCGGCGGGAATTCTGTGAGTTCACTTTGGCCCCACCGGCCTGAGGCTATCGGAGCCATTCTTTTTATTACTCCCTTTCTTCATGAGGGCCGTGTCATGTGCTAATCGCTGGAATAGTGCCATTGCAGTGAGTACCGTTGCACTTTACTACAAGGTTGCAGTTGCTGTGGGAAGTCCAGTCTCGAATCTGGGTACAGGTTCGATCATTATGTCGTCAGTCTGCCCTTGAATTACCGCGGAGATGCTCTATACCTAACTTGTTCCAGGTTTGTTGAGGCCAGTACCGCCATTGTTGTCAGCTGCGTACCCGCGCTCAGATCTTTTTGGACAAATCAACTTCCGAACTTGACGGTTTACTCCAAACTCCGGTCCTTGTTCTCATCCCAAACCTTGACTGGGTCTCAATCGGCTCCGGGTGGTCTGAGCAAGCCTTCTCAGGCTACGGACAACACAGGCCAAGGCACTTACATCGAGCTTCACGAGGCCAACTCCACTCACGAGCATTCCGACTCGGGACTCTTACCAGGGAAACGTTACTAGTAGAAGATGGATCTCGCTGGCAGACAGATATGTACTTATTAATGCTGGATGGTTAGGCGGGCTGTCAGGTTCACGATAAAGCGACAACGAAGGCGATAATGTTTGGAGTGGAATTGATGAATTGAGGTGATATTTGACTAGACTAGCCGCCGAGAAACCAAAAACATGACTTGGGTTGTACCGATCAAATGGACCTACACAGTTCCTCGGGACCAGGCTTTCCAGGGTCAGGTCTGATACGGGCGCAGTAGAAGTAGACATACAAGATAGGCCAGGCTATGTGCTGGACTGTACCGCCCTAGCACAGAAAAGAACGAGCGAGTGCAGCCTGATTTGAGCATCAAAGATCAGAGTGTCAGAATATCCTCATCTTCCTTGAACACAACAGCAGGAGGGGCCAAGGGGCCGCTGGGTGGGACCCGCCCCCACGGCTACCCGGCAAGCCTAACTTCTCAAGTAACACGGCAGCTAGCCCCACAAGCCTATCAACTATTGACTGCCCCTCTCCGGGATAGGAGCTATCAAAGGCTGGGCTGTCAGCTCACAATCCTGCAAGCTGCATTGTGTTCAGTCATCGCCTGATCCTCCCGTGGCGGCCCTACTAGTAGAGGTCACCCCTGCCGCATATTGAGGTATTTCTACATAAGCATGTAGGGTACCTCAGCAGCAACCTAGACATGTACATAAAGATTGTATAAGTACACAGTCTTCTGCTTACCTACCTGGGCCGCGCTCTGCCCTTTGTGATACCTCACGCCTTGCGTTGGTTCCGACCCCGCCCGATACTACCCAAAGATGCTTTTAACTGGTCATGTTTTTCACTCCTTTTCTTTTATATAAGCAGCACGTACCCGGTTTCTTCATACAGTGGCAAGCACAGTAGAGATAAACACAAGGATAAAGATGCTTTTAAACTCTGTTGGCCCAGGTCATGCCGCCATAACACGTCTCCTTTGGCTCCTGTCCATTTCCATCGCAGGCCAAACTCAGCTGACAATGGCTTTTGACTACGTTATTGCGGGTGGAGGCACAGCAGGTCTCGTCGTGGCCAACAGGCTTACTGAGAACCCCACCATCACCGTCGCGGTCGTCGAATCAGGCCCTGACGTGCGCGATGATCCTGGCGTTCTGGATCTGAATCTGGCCGGCGCCACCTACAGCCCAGCCCTGGACTGGAACTTCAATTCGACTGCCCAACCACAGCTGAGCGACAGGGTCATTGCCCACCACGCGGGCAAAGCACTCGGAGGCACCACAGTCATCAACGGTACGCACACAGTCAAAGCTGGACATGTTCTTGATAGCTTACATCTTTTGACCTAGGGCTGTATTACATTCGAGGAAACAAGGCCGACTACGACGCATGGGAACAACTCGGGAACCCGGGATGGAACTGGGACACGTTGCTCCCATACTTCCTCCGCTCTGAAAAGTTCGCTATTCCAACCGATTCCCAGCGAGAGGTTGGGATGAGTTACGACCCACGCTATCACGGAAAAGCAGGTCCTGTCAATACAGGATACATTTACACTGTCGAAAATGGCTCCTTCTATGACTCGGCCCGAGAGACGTCCGAGAAACTGGGATTCAGCCTCAATCGGGACATGAATGGCGGCGACAACCGTGGATTCGGCTCATACCCAAAGACTCTCGATAGAGAAGCCAATGTGCGAGAGAGCGCTGCTCGCGCCTACTACGAGCCGATCGACGGCAGACCAAATCTGAAAGTCATACATGGAACCGTGAAGAGAATCGTGTTTGGGAATAGCACCCATAGCCAGCTCGTCGCCACAGGACTAGAGTACACGGATGAAAAGGGTGACCTGCAAACCGTCACTGCTGAGAGAGAGGTCATTCTCTCTACAGGAACATATGTCTCACCACTCATCCTTGAGGCGTCGGGTATTGGGAATCCTGGGTATGCAAAAATGAACAACTACCCCCTCCAAACCGTGCTAATCTGTCCATACAGCGTTCTTGCCCGTGCTGGCGTCCAGCCACGGTTGGAGCTCCCAGCCGTTGGCGAGGGCTTTCAAGACCAGCCCCTCTGGGTGCTCATGTTTCAGGCCAAGCAAAAGCTCACTGGACAGGTTCCTTTTGCAGCGTTCTCCACTGCTCAAGATATCTTCGGGGCCGAAACGGACTCCCTTGATGCCTCGACGAAGGAAAAGCTTGCTTCTTGGTCTGAGCTGATTGCTAAGAGGCTCGAAGGCGGTGTCTCTGCCAGTGCATTGAAGAAAAGATTTCAGGTTCAACATGATGTCATTTTCGAGAAGAAGGCAAGTATCGCGGAATATGAATTCTTCGGGTTTGGTGATATAACCGGCATCGTCTTCTCTACCACGATGCCATTTTCTTGGGGCAGTGTTCATCTGAACGCAGCTGGTGAGATTGAGAAGCCAGTCATAGACCCCAACTTCCTGTCCGTCGACTTCGATCTGCAGACTGCGAAGGAAGTTGGCAGGATCGCACGGAAGCTGTGGTCGACCGAGCCATTGAGCGACTTTGTTGGTGATCTTATCGCCCCTGGAGATGCAGTGCTGCCTCAGAATGCAACGGACGAACAATGGGCACAGTTCTTAACTGGCACATGTGAGTACAACCTTGGCGATGGCCCACAAATGTGCTTTCCGGATGTTCAACTTGCTAATACAAAGAAGGCTCCCCCGCATTCCATACCATTGGTACATGCGCCATGCTGCCTCGCGAGCTGGGCGGTGTAGTCGATCCAACCCTTAAGGTCTATGGAACGGCAAACGTGCGAGTGGTCGACGCTTCTGTCATACCACATCTCATGAGTGGCCACACAAGCGCCGCAGTGTACGCAGTGGCAGAGAAGGCTGCTGATCTAATTAAGGCGAGCCTAGGAGTCTAGGTACCGTGGACTGTTCTTCCTGTCCGTAATTAGATGGCCTAGACTGCCCTCCAAGTAGATAGTCGCGTGTCGGCTAGCAAGGAGACGCGAGATAGAGAATATGTACAGCCCTCACACAAGTTGACCATGCCAGTCCGAAAGCCTCAGTTTCCTGCATTTGCAAAGGCCTAATCAAGCGTATGCTCTCGTAGACGTACTACTACCTACTTAATATGTACAGTAGTTTTCCCTCCCGGAGTGCGAGCACTTCGTCCGCCGAGGCCCAAGGGGGAAGGACACCTAAATCTTTACTGTGGACGGAAGGTAGTGATCTTGCCAAAGGTGTCACTCTTGCCCCATATGCCAGCTCGAAGACCGGCCAGTTGGACAATCTGAGAATGATCGACGAACAAGTTCACATCCACACCAAACTCGCGGATGTACCTATCTAGTATCAGTAGACGTTCGCCAATTGTCATGACAGTTGAGCGAAGGTAGAGATTGGGCTTACCAATTGAACACCGACGGATCGGCGGCCTCGAACATCACCTTCTCCATCGGAATATCTCTTAGGATAGACTGGATGACATCCGTCCTCCACGACTTGACATTCTCTGTGATCCCTTCGCTCTCAATCATCATCCTCTCCACCCCGGCGTCGACAAACTTCTTGGCCATGTTGATAACCTTGCTCGGATCGCTGGTGCCGATGCTCTCAAGCTCACCCGCTTCAGTGTCACCACCAGCGCCGAACTGAATGCCAAGCTCCGGCTTCGGTTTCAACCCGGCCTCCTGCACTCGGTTGACAAGTCTCAGCCAATCGTCCCCAGGAAGGGACAAGAATCCCGTAGAGATCTCGATGACGTCGAAGCCGAGATCCTTGCACTTCGCGAGATACTTGTCCACAGCACCGACAGTATCCCCGCCACTTGAAGAGAGGATATGTTCCATCCAACCACCTGTGCTGACGTACACGCCGTGCTGATGGGCCATGTCATTCAGCTCACGCAGCTTGTCCTCTGGGAAGAGCGAGAACGAGCCTCCGGCGAACTTCAGCCCGTCGACGTGTGCACCCATTGTCTCAAGAACATCGCTCAGGTAGCGGCTGCCCATGACGGTGTAATAGGGACCGCGGATTTCTGTGACGGCTTTGGAGCGCGGCTTGGGAGGGAGGGGGTTGTGACGGACGAAGCCATAGCCATTGGTGGAGTCTTCAAGGAGGATCTTGGGTTGAGAGAGTACTGCTGAGGTCTTGCATAGGCCTCGGCTCTGCGCTAAAAATGGTGATGAAGGTGTCCTACAGGCTCTGTAGGTTACGCCGCAGATTGCAGAGGTGACAGGTCGGAGTGTGGATGCCATTGTACATTGAATTGCTGGACAGTGTTACTTTTTCACAGCGTAGGAAATCGGATCGGTATCGTTGAATGAAATGAGGACGTAGGATTTGAGAAGAAGGAAGGTCACCTACAGGCACCTGCTGCGCTTTATCATGCTCAAATTCGATCGTCATGTGCAAACATGTTGAAGGGGAGGGGCAACGTCATATCAACGTAAACCTGTCTCTGGACGATCATGATGAAGGAAATGGCTCTTCAACTTGGATGCATGTGAATTTTGGCTTTCCAGAAAGCCGTTCGGCCGAACCAAACCACGGTCGATGTTCTTACGAGCCACCTGGCTGGCTGGCTGGTTGCAAGTTTGTTATTGACGCTGGTCAATCGCACGCACGCTGGGTACAAAAAGGAGCGCACTCAGAGACTACTCCCTGCAAGCCAAATTGGATGCCCATTGAAGTTGGAACTCAATTATAATTATTCTATAGCTAACAATGGGATCTAAATTAACCTTCCAGCCTGCTTCTATTCTACTGAGAAATATGTTGATGAAGGTATTGGGCTGCTAAGCTTGGAATATATGCTCGAGACGAATTATGGGGAAGGTGGTTCAATGTAAGTGCGCCCAGTTTATCCCCGGTGGCACGTACGCGAAATCTGTGGGGAGTGCCCAACTTTATTGGACTGTGATGAAGTTCAGACCTGTTGAGCAATGGGGCTGCGGGTTCCTTCATGGTTTATCTTACATGGCAAAACGCTACGCGCCGCCAATGAGGAGGTTCAAGGCGTACAACCAGAAGCCTTGATGACATGATCTCTTCTTAAGGCTGATGTCAACATGGTCCACGTTTTGTTAGGACTTGGTCCATCATTCTGTTGTTTGTTTCAATCGGAGACTACAAGTGCAAAATGGCCATGTCTGATCTGATGACCTCGGGAATGTCCGAGGCAGAGCCGAGTGTCACCCAAACGCGACTCGAAGTACAAGATCCCTGATGACCACTTGCGTTGTTCGCGTCTGGATTTGGCACAGCAGGTCACGGGCAATAATTTGGTAATATAAGGGATGCTCCATCAATGCACCACTTGGATTGACTTATTTCCGCCCGAAGACAGAGACAGAGCTAGGTTCTACCGTCGAAGTATCTGAGGCTCATGATCAGGCCGGATTAAGTATTGACGGGGCAGCATGGCGCAAAATAGCGATGACACGACCCTTTTAAACAAATACCTCTGCCAGGCGTTGTGGCACGACACACATGTCACTATCCCCGTTACGAGATTCCTTATTGGGTCTCCCTCAAGCTGATGTTTTGGTGTATGAATGCCTTTCCCAGCCAAATTGTAGCGTACAACAAGGCGTTCCACACTGGAAAACATGATGAAGTATATTCAAGCTAGCTGCACTGCGGTATGCCTATACTGTCCGATGAATTGTTTGGACCTGACTCCTAGCTCTAACAGAAAAATGTCACTCTTCGGGATCTTCCAGTCCGATCGGCTGGCTCGATTCCTGTTGTGCGCCATGCTCGTCTTTCGGCTTACAATTTTGCGGCTCGTCGCGCACGAAGCTGAAAGAAGATAAGAGTCTGGGGCCTATCACCTGTCCCAACTAACACCATAGTGCCGACGAAAAATGTCTTCTTCTAAGTCTGAGGGGATTGTTGTAGCTCGGAGGAGGCGGAACCTTTGCAGGGGCACCACTCTATCCCCTGTGGATGTGACAAACATCGAAGTAAACAGGATTTAATGTCAATGATGGGGACAATGTGAGAGCACATTTCAAGGCTTTCTCTTCGATGACTGTGGGGCAGGGACGAGCTAAATCTACCAATGCAGAGGATTCAAGTGAAGCTCATCCTATCTGAGGAGGATTTGCGACGTACTCATCATTTATAGTCACGTAGCGTAGCATAAAATGGAGATGAGAACACAGTCTATGTGTTGCAGATGCTTCACATCAAACAAGTCGTTGTGGGAGACGATGCATTCCCTTTGCATGGACGTGGACGATGAGAACCGTAATTTCAGATAACGTGCAGAGTGAAAGCAAAAGCCCATGGAGGTCTGGCCTCCCACCAAGATAGAACGCAAGAGGACAGCTCCAACAGAAGTCCAACTTTCCAATGCTTCGTAGCAGTGCCCAAGAACAGAAAATGTGACTCAATGACGACAATGTAAACTCCTTGCTTCTTAGACCTCTTCCCATCTGATCCGTGCTCGGCCCATTCCTTGAACGTTCTTCAAGAGTTTCTTGGGTAGAGTCGTAAGTCTGCGACAACGTAGTATGCTTGTGCTCGGTCTTGCGGCTGATCTAGGAACGCTCAGTACAGTTAGAGTGAAGCACATATAGAAGGTTCATGTGCCTAAGTCAAAGCTTGACTGAATACTAACCGGAAGCGATGGGCAGCAAGACGTTCGAACGTCGATTTCGCCTGCACCTAGCCACGGCAAGGACTGCGGAAGGCACCGTTATAAGGACCCCCAGGACGGCGACAATCAACTCAGCTGACAAAGCCATTGCCGCCAGTCGAACAAATACGATATAAACAGTATGAAAGTTGAAAGATCAGAGTTCTGGAAGATTTGCCCGTATTAATTGAATTGTTTAGTAGATAAAATTGATCTTTTTTAAAACGTTTGGGAGGTGTTGGTAGAGAGGACAAAAGGCGTTCCTCCTTTTTGGGTCCCGGCAGTAAATGTCGAAGTGGAGACTGAACTCTGTCAAATGGCTGGACGAGGGAGGGAGGTGGGATGATGTGAGTTGGGGTACCTCAAATATCTCTCCTTTCTTTTTTTTTCTGTCGGAAGCGTCGCGCCAGTACCAAAAAAGAACTCTGCCAGTGACGGTAAGACGAGGCATTGCAGTCCTTCTTTCAAATGAGCCTCCACAATTGGCTTCCGACTTTGGACATGACCAATGGAATTGCTCCAAAAGTCTTCCAAAGTACCAATGTATCCAGAGAATGGTGAGGACCAATGATAGACCACCTCGGTTTGGGCAAGCTGCCCTGGCAAGGTGGAATCCTTGACGACGGCTTCTTGGGCACAGCCTCATCAGTGTATGCGGCCCGGTCCTGGAGCCATGCCTAGGTAGCTGTCAGGGTGACATTCAGGTTCTGGGCAGAGCCAATCGGCATGGGTTTATACGTTACACAATTGGTCATCTCGCTTTTCTCCCCATGCTGATTTCAGATCATGGTGTCGTCCAATCAAAATCCTTACAGTTCGCCTGCCAGAGGATAGCCTGCATTACCAACAGATTTCAGCTTCTGCCTGATAAGATGGCTAGAAGACAAGACCTAAATTTCTGTCTCTCCCACCCTCGCGTCAATAAGTTATTTCAACTTTCTCCTCATACATGTAGTCTTTCTGGTTTACTTCTTGTCTGGGGATTACTCGTACTCAAGACGGACCTACTTTCTTGCAGACTATCCACTGGCATCATGACATCGGCTGTAGACTGGGAAACGCTGAAGCCGAAGATACTGCGTCTTTTGTCTGCAGGCAGGACTCGAAAAGCCGTGATAGAAGAGATCTCACGGGACGGCTCCAGTATCACGTGAGTCTCGCACCTCATCCATTTTATTTACCCAGTACTGATATTGGAAGTAGCAAGTCACAACTTGAGTACAAGCTTAAGTGCTGGGGCCGGCGAACCAACCTCTCGGAACATGCGTGGAGGTACACCAACCACAAAGTGCAAAAGCGGGCGAGAAACAAGAAAGTCAGCGCAGTCTTCTTCAATGGCGCTCTCATACCACACCACAAAGTAGTCAAGGAAATCAGGCGACATGATCGTCCGACTCTGCTCCCTGCACCAAGTTGCAAGTTTGATCCCCGCATCTTTACGGAAAGGGCTTCGCCGGGTAGAACCACCAGCTGACCTCTCTTGCAACAGCCAGTCCGAAATGCCCTGAAGGCTTCGATTTGGTGATTTGCACCCCACCTTCGTCAGCAAATGCACATCGCGAATTTAGAGGTGTTTCTGCAGAAGTCAGGCATCCTTTCCTCGACCTCACTGGGAAGGTCTCACCATTGCCCTGGCTGAAATTCAAGCATGAATTCCGAAGTACGAAATTTCATTGAGATATGTTATACGCTACTTCCACTTATGCCTCCTGGTGGTTGTTGAAGAAGACCCCTATCGCCTGAGACAGGGTGCAAGCTGGAACATTGAACTGCTGAAAGCACTAACGCATTGTTTCACAGACTTCGTATTGACGTCCATGCCCTCGAAGACAAACGTCCTGGTTTTGACCGACGTGAACCTTCTGGCATCTTTTCGATCTCCGGTCATCTTGAACGACTTGTCTAGAGTGGGAATACAAGCTCTTGGTGTGGAGGAACTCAAAAGCCCGTCAATGACCTTGTGGCAGTGGCCAGAAAGCCATCAGGTTGTCGACAACGAAGCCAACTCTCTTGGGGACCGCCCCTGTGATCCTGAGATCGTCACCCTTCTTGCCGCTCTTGTATTCCAGATATCGAACAAGCTCTCGACAAACAACAGTGACGACGACGACAAATGCTTGCCTATCTTTGTACATACACTGAAGGCTGCGGCCGTGTCGACCTCGAGCTGGACAGATATCCTAACAGCAGGACGGGGATCTACGTCGAGATCCTTGATCGACCAGCTCTTCGAACATTCAATCTTTATGGATGACATAACCTTGACGGAGATGATGCTTCAGGTTGGGGCCGATCCAAACCAGCAATTCTGCGACTATTATGTTGACACGTGCATCCCCGCACTCGACATCGCGTTGGAAAGGCACCACAATGCGATAGCAAACGTTCTACTCCGCTCAGGCGCAAGCTATGATCAAATGAGCTTGAAGCGTGCCATTGTCGCCGGCAATATCGAAATCGCTGATCGAATGCTGCAATCTGATCCATCTCTGGACGTGAACTTCGATTATCTTGGTGTTTTGGATTCAATTACATGTTCCGACCTCCGATATCTCAAGCTTGAGACGGTAACCTTACTGGGCCTTGTGTGCCTTCATACGAGCGAGTACGGATGTTGCAACTGCAATGAGGCGACACGTTCGGCTGCGAACAGCCACGCAGTCGGATGTCCAATGAACAGCACCATCGCCAGCCTGGAATTCCTTCTTAGACAACGAGCTGTGATAACTCTAGACACGATGATACTGGCTTCGTCCAGTGTTGATGTCGTCACCCTTCAGTTTCTGATGCGGAATGGCGGCGTTGTGTGTGGACTGAATCGTCTCGGCTCCACGTGTTTAGCGGGAGCTAGTTTAAGAGCTAGCTTGCAGTACGACGTTTTCGACCTTCTGCTCCGTTCAGGGGCAACTATCAACATTCCTCGATTCTACCACTCATTTAGATTCCTGGCATCTCCCTTCCATTACCTATGTGCACATCGAAGACCACGCAATCATCTCGCAAAATACCCGCTTCTCAGTATCATCGATCTACTCATCCAGTGGGGTGCCGATATCAATGACCAGGTTCAACACCTGGGCTCGCCGTCACAGTTAGCTGAGGCATACGAGAGATTTCTGTGGTCTTGGCCCCCACTTTACATCCTGGTCCCACCCATGGATGAGGCTGAACAACTCCAGGCTGAAACTCCCTTGGAATACGCTATAATAAGTGGTAATGAAGATGTTGCCCTTCAGCTTCTTAGCCGGCGCTGCCGTCTCACCGGCCGAGAGATCCTATTCGGAGCGAAGTCCGGTCTGCTATCCCTTCTCAAGGCATTGCTTAAACACATTGCGTGGAAGCCACAGCATGGAAGAATCTGGAGACTCTGTTTGCGACTTTCTCTGAGACGGGGCTATGAGATGATTGTGCGGTTTCTCATCGGAGAGGGAGTCACTTTCACCGAAGAGGACTTGATAGATGGCCTACAGTATCCCGGGATATCAGACTTGTCTACCCAAACCCAGATTGAACTCCTCCGTGTTACGCCAGATGTGGAACGGCGGCAAATCTTTGGGGTTCAGTTGCTGGAGCTTTGTTCCCTTAAATTCACGGGAGACGCAGTAAGGGATATTCTTAGGCTGTTCCCTGCAGCCTACGATTCCGGAGCGCTGTGTGCCATCGTCCTCCGAGCGCTGAAAAGTGGTTGGCGCCCCGAGAATGGGCTTTGCATCGCGGACATTCAGAACATGATAAGTCGACGCACAGAAAGTAAATGTGACTGGGATAAAGAGAATAGGGCCTTGCTGATCGCTGCGCACTTCAAGCATCCGGAGGTTCTGCGCATTCTGGTGATGCCGGATACAGATTGCGAGATGAAAACTACGCGCCTCCCCAGAGAGGACTTCTCTTGGATTATCGGCGAGCCATTCACAAGCAACCGTTACTTTCAGATGGAGCACGCGCGGAATCCATCCTGCCAAGATTGGGTCACTTGCTCTCCGCTGGTGGGTATAGCCACAAACCCAGATCCATACGAGTGTGTCGATTGGTCCGCCTCCGAGGACATGTTGGATCATCTGCTAGCCTGCTCTTACGAACCAGATGCACTTACGGTCGTGGTAGCTGCTGCTCATGGCGAATTACGTCTTCTGCGCCGCCTTCAATTTCTAAAGAACTGGGGCCGCATCATGAGCATCGACGATCAGGATCGGCCTCCCTGGTGCCCCACTGCTCTGCAGGTGGCGGCCTCAGAGGAGAACGATGAAATGGTGAAATTCTTCCTCGACGCAGGTGTGAGCGTCAACGAAGTTCCAGCAAGCGAGCCCATTCAGAGTCGCATGCCACGAACCGCATTACAGGCTGCGGCAGAAAACGGAAACATGGGTCTCACAACCCTTTTCATAGAGCGTGGCGCTTGCATCAATGCACCAGCGGCAGAAGACTCTGGTGCCACCGCGTTACAACTCGCCTGTATCCGCGGAAACCTTGCGATAAGCCTCCGGTTGCTGGAACTTGGTGCTGATGTCAATGCCAGAGGGGCTCAGAAGAACGGCCGCACCGCATTGGAAGGAGCGGCAGAGCACGGCCGGATCGACACGATTCAGCTATTGCTGAACCACGGCGCTTGCACGGACGGGCCTCACAGAGCACAGTACATCAAAGCCGTTGTGCATGCCGAACAGAATCAGCACTTTGCAGCTGCGGCTCTTCTGAAGGAGCACAGGGAGTGGACCGCCGAGGATGAGGAATGCTACAAGAGCCTTCAGTCATACGAATGGTGTGAAGCGAAGAGAGAACGATGAAGGAGGCCTGGATGGCAAGAGAAGGGAGTCGATCCATGTCGAGGTAGGATGGCTTGGTCTTCAGGCATCATGTACAGTCCAGGAGTGTTTGTTTATGTAGGTAGGGCGTTGGTGGACTTGCTTTGGGTGCAACCAAAGATTTCTCATCTTGACATAGTGATGACTGAATGGGCCTTTTACGTGGCGTAAGAGAAGCCGATCAAAAACCTTTGCCGTTCAAGACGCGTTTCTCGGCCCAAACACGAATCCTCAGTTCCTAATGTCCTCCTGGTGACACTTGGATCCTAAGGTGCGCAATTGGCACATTGCGAGAGACCTTGGAGTTGAAGACAAGTGTAATTCGACTTTCAGCCTCATCTGATATATGTCAAACCATAATGTAGAACCTGTACAACACGTGGCCATCTCCTGTTGTGAAAGACAAGCTGCGTTATGCAGTCCTACGAGGTCTAGATAGTTTGACAACTATGTATTACCCTAGTGTCTTTCTCCGTCGTAGAATTGCTGATTGGTGGATCGTGTGGCAAAGCGAATGGTATATCAGAGAAGGAACAAAACTTGATGCACTTGACTGGTCGGTCCGTGGCAGGACTCGTGGTGCCACCACAGGACAATCGATTGTCTTTCCGGGCGTGGTTAGGGCGCCAGCATCGACTACCAACCTTGCTTCCCTTTGTACTACCTGTTGGTGACGGAAAAGGCGGGTCGGATGGTCGGATGGTCGGAGACAAAGAGGCAGACAGACGGAGGAATTGTCATTATGTCATGGGAAGGAAGGAAGGAAGGTGGAGTGGGCCCCAAAAAAACAAGTCTGGGGTAAAGCGGGACTAGCGCACCCCCACCTGCCCCTACCCTTGCAGCATTGCCGGGTGCGGGACCGGGGAAGGAGCAGAGGAGCCGGGCGACGAACGTCCGTCATTTCTGACCTCCCACTCTCTCCAAGCTCAGGTAATAACGCAGGGAGAAGACGTGTTCGCTGACTTGATCTGTTGTCTGACAGACCCCAACACCCACACAACGCATGTAATCTCAAACTCAACTCAATACGCAGGGCGAGACGAACAGGTGGGCAATCGCCATGCATGCTGGACATGGAGCTGCCAGATCCACCGTCGAGGGCGTCGATGCCCCTCGGCACTTGGTGGACTTGGCGGCATGGCCCCGTGCTGATGCCCAGCAGCCCAAAAACGCCCCCAACGCATCAGCACGTCCAGGAAAGCTTTGCCGAGCCGCGCTAAGCCTTTTGCCCGTGGCTTGGTGTCCGCTTATCTGGCGTGGGCTCGAGTCGAGGGCGTGGGAGGTGATCCAGTGAGTGAGACCTCCTCTATCAGTGGTGCCATTGCTGACCCGGCCTTCCCCAGGCCAGCGGTGGGTCGTCATGGTCGACGTGGACGTGGATGTCGACGCGGACATGACGGTCCAGGGTCGTAAACATTGCGGGTGAGGATTGACAGGGCGACGAGTTGCCCTCCAGCCCTCTTGCCCACGCAATCCCACCCTGCAAATCTCTTCGCATTGCGTGCCATCGCCCGCCGTGTCTGATTCCGGGTGCTACGCCGTGCAACTCTATCTCATCACTGCGAATCCTGCGCCCTGAGCACAGTCGCTTAAGCCGCCCATTTCCTTCTGTTGTCCGTGTTGGACAGGCACTGGCTGGTCCAAAATGACCTCGGCACCGTCTTTGATCTGGACAGATGTGTGCCTTGCTCCCTGGCATGATATGATTTGAGTTTGGGTTCGCATCTGAGACGCTGCTGTCTGCATATTGCTTGCCATTAGCACCGTT
Source organism: Diaporthe citrichinensis (assembly GCA_014872995.1). Taxonomy (NCBI): domain Eukaryota; kingdom Fungi; phylum Ascomycota; class Sordariomycetes; order Diaporthales; family Diaporthaceae; genus Diaporthe; species Diaporthe citrichinensis. The sequence continues at coordinate 45,372 of JADAZR010000132.1, read as the reverse complement.
ATTTCTTCTCTGTTCATCTGCTCTGTCCCTTGTCTGTTCCTTATTTGTGCCTTGCACTGCTTTCCCTCGGCTACACTGCCCATCTTCGTCGTCTCATCACTCCTCCGCATCAAGCCTAGATGATCAGCATCACTCGGCCCCAGCTTATTTGCCTCTTCCAGCTCTTGGCTGCTCTCCTCACTCGCCAGGACCATTGACACATGAAAACTCCCAAACGTCACACCTTCCACCACCCCGGCGCCCCCGGCCCTCAATCTACTTGACAGCCCGCCAATCTGCCACCGATGTTGGCAGTGCCAGCGTCCCCAATTGGCCGATAAGTTGTCCTCGCTAGCAACTTGGCAAAAGTCCCCTCAGCTTCCAGAAATATTCGACCCGTTTCACCCTGCTCGTGACCCAGCCAGCCAGTTCACTCCAGCTCCGCGGGACCACCACCAGTCAAAACACGGCTAGCTTCGTTCCTGAACCTGTGGTTGCATCGAGAACAAGCACCCGCGCATATTGCACGCTACAGCCCACGGCTGCATACAAACTGACCCAGCCTGCCTGCCTTTCCTGCTTGTGGCCGTGCTCAGCCGCTGTCCAGTCTCGACCCCTCATTTGTAGTTGTCGACAAATTCACGCGTTCCTCTTGCTTGCCTCAACGTCTCTTCACCAGATCCAGTAGCCGGTGAATGTGGCTGTTGGGCAACTGACACCTCAACCTTCAAATTGCAAACGGCTCCCGTCGAAACACAGACATCACAAAATTTATCGACCATACCACCTCAGATCTGATCGTCACCATGGCATCCGAAGAAAAGGGCCTCACGCCCACCCAACCTGCCATCTCAAAGTCAGAAGGCGAAGTCTTGCCTCCAAGCTACGACAGCCATGGCTCGCCCACCGCGCCTCACCACAAGAGCGTCGCCGAAGAGATCGCCCAGGAGCCCCTGATGACACGCCTGGGCTTGACATTCGACAGCTTCAAGCCCCGTGCCTATGGCCACGGCATCGTGGAGCTCGACCGGTCCATGAAGACGCGCCATCTGCATATGATTGCCATCGGAGGTTCAATCGGCGCTGGATTCTTTGTCGGTTCTGGTAGTGCCCTGTCTAACGGCGGTCCTGGCTCCTTGTTGATCGATTTCCTGATTATTGGCATCATGATGTTCAATGTTGTCTACGCATTGGGCGAAATGGCCGTCATGTATCCCGTCTCTGGTGGTTTCTACACCTACTCCACGAGGTTCATCGACCCCAGTTGGGGATTTGCCATGGTGAGCAATACTTGGCGAAGAACCAAATCTCGCAAAAAGCCACACATTTACTGACCTGCGCTCAGGGCTGGAATTACGTCTTTCAATGGGCTATCGTCCTTCCACTCGAACTCACAGTCTGTGGTCTAACCGTTCAATACTGGAATCCCAACATCTCGGTGGCAGTCTGGATCTCCGTCTTCCTCGTCTTCATAATAATCATCAATGTGTTCGGCACTCTCGGCTACGCCGAGGAGGAGTTCTGGTCCAGCTGCCTCAAGCTAGCAGCCACCGTCATCTTCATGATAATCGCCCTCGTGTGCGTTCTGGGCGGCGGGCCATCATCCGGCAACTACAGCGAGTACTGGGGCGCGCGCCTGTGGTACGACCCGGGCGCCTTCAGGCACGGCTTTCGCGGCTTCTGCTCGGTCTTTGTCACCGCTGCCTTCGCCTTCAGCGGCACCGAGCTTGTGGGTCTCGCCGCTGCAGAGTCCGAAAACCCGGTGAAGAGTCTTCCTGGAGCCATCAAGCAAGTCTTCTGGCGTATCACCCTCTTTTATATCCTGGGTCTGTTCTTTGTCGGCCTGCTTATCGACTCAACTGATGAGAGCCTCCTCGGCGCCAACCCTTACGCCGACGTCAACGCCTCACCTTTTGTCCTGGTTGGGAAGTATGCGGGCTTGCGGGGCTTCGACTCATTTATGAACGTTATCATCCTCGTTTCTGTGGTGTCCATCGGAGTCTCAGGTGTTTACGGTGGTAGCCGTACGCTCACCGCGCTTGCGCAGCAGGGCTATGCTCCAAAGATATTCACCTGTACGTTAAGCTTCCCATACAACCCCTGCCCTGTCACCAGTGACGCAATACTGGTGCACTCCATCCACAGCTCCAGTACATGCCCACTGACATTAACCAACAGACATCGACCGCTCGGGCCGGCCCCTCTGGAGTGTCAGCCTCATTCTGCTGTTTGGCTGCCTGGCATATGTAAACCTCAACGCCAGTGGGCCCGAGGTCTTCGATTGGCTGCTAGCCCTGTCTGGCTTGGCCGCTCTCTTCACATGGGGCAGCATCTGCCTCGCCCATATCCGGTTCCGCCGCGCCTGGGCCTACCACGGTCACACGATCGACGAGATCCCCTTTAAGGCCATCGGAGGTGTCTACGGCAGCTATCTTGGCCTGGCCTTGGTTGTCCTTGTGTTGATTGCTCAAGTATGTATTCTGGCTACTTACGCGTTCAAGCCATTCCTCTGCAAATCCCCAGGAGAAAGTCTTTTCATCCATTCGAAAGCCAAAATCCGGCTTTTCGCTAACAAAAATAGTTCTACGTTGCCATCTGTCCTCCTAAGGGCGGCTTCAACGATGCCGAGGGCTTCTTCAAGTCGTACCTCGCCCTCCCCGTCGTCATCCTCTTCTGGTTCGTTGGCTTCGCCTGGAAGCGCCAGGCCTGGCTGCGCACGCGCGACATCGACGTCGACATCGGCCGCCGCGAGCTCGACTGGGACTCCATCAATAAATACCGCGCCGAGCTGGCGGCCATGCCGTCGTGGAAGCGGATCATCCACACGGTGTTCATCTGATCCCTTGTTTTATCATCGTTCTTGCCACCTGTTCCAGCTCTTTCCCGTCCTGTTCGCAGGAATTTCGGAGGCCAGTGAATACGGTTGGTGATCGTGGTGGTGCTTTGTCGGGCTCCCAGTGGAAGCGGGATAATCAACGGGTAACGATGAAGAAGAGTCTGGTGGTGGATGAGCCGATTCGAGAGGTCTGCCTCGCGGCGGACGTCGAGATACCAGGGCCGAGCCTACAGCTTTCGGGCGGCTTTTTTTCGCTGCTACGTATGCATGCCCACATTGAATTGAGACAATATCATCAAGTCAGAGCATCGGCCTATCTTTATCGGTGCATCCTTTTGGACTGCAATGTGACATGAGACGTGACTGTGCTGAAGCTGGCTGGCATCACGGCGATGGTTCCTCGACTGGACTGGACGGTCTTGTATGGACGGTCTTGTATAACTACCTACAAAGGTGCCGCAACTCCGTGCGTCTGACACGGCGGCGCAGCGAGCTGCTGGTCCAGTGGCCTGAACGGATGTGCTTTTGACGTCCACGGGCGCTCAGCCCATGACACGTCGCCCTCCTTTTTCCTTGAAGGCAGGTTTCCTAGCTGTGTATGAGTCTTGGGGGTGCTGAGTCCCGGGGGTGCTGAAGGCTTGCCAGTCAACAACATCACCTGGACAGTAGTAACTAGGTCATCATGAGTCGACCACCACGTCCAACCTCCCAAATTTGAAAACATGGTCAGGGTAGGAACACAGCAGCCTTGTTAACTCTGACGGCCAGGTAGGTCGGTAGGTCGGTAGGTAGCTTGAGGTGCATTGCTGGGCTGCACCTCAGTCATCAAGCCAGCTCACACACAACCTCACGGTACACCCGCCACAGGAGGGGGAGGATGAACGCCTGGCACCGGTCAAGGCAACAGTCAGTTGCCACGACGGTGGACCTAGCCTACCCATCTACACACCCACCCTGTCTATACATAGCGAATCCGCAGTCACTCATGGTCACCACAGTCATAGCGGTCACAGAGGCGAAGAAAAGCACACAAGGGGCAATAGTGGAAATGATTTGTAAATGATTTTTTATTTTGTCTCATTGACGCTTTTCAATTCATCGCATTCATCTTCATGCCCAATCAATCTCCTCAAGCCGTGTCCAGCGAGAACCAGCCGGCATCCCCCCGGAATGGGGGTGTTCGGCTAACTGGCTGATTGTGGGCTGCTTGTTGGTTATCTCCCTGCCTACCTTCTCTTAAGGTAGGGGGTATCTCCAGACTGTTGCTGTTGGCGTGCTGTGCTGCGCAGTACTGTTTTCCCTTTCCTTCCTTTCCCTCCTCCTGCCTGGTCGTGCCTGAAATGTGGTATCAAGATGTGGGTGCTCATTCGCTTGAGTGCGTATGCCCCCGTCCAGGCCGTTGTTCTTGACCCTCCCAATCCGAGATATCTCCATCAAGCCCTTTCTTTTTCTCCCTCAGTATCCAAGTGCGCGCACGCGTGCCAGATCCTCCATGCCCAAGTATTATTCCGCGTCTCGCTGCCACATCTCGCCTCGAGGCAGCGAACACCTCCAGCCTTTCACTTTCTGAGAGGCAGCTACAGCAACAGCGCAACCAACCAGAGTCCCATGATTTTCAACGTGAATCAGAAAAGCAAAATAGGAAAAGCACCAGGAACTCCAGATGATGACGATGATGCTCAAGCGCCCAAATTTCCGGTTGCTCTGCCACTCGTTCCACCGTAGCGGTTGGGTGCCCAGTGGAGTGACAAGTAGAAGCACAATGATTTTGTTTTCCCACCGTCCAGTCGCCAGGTCGTAATATCCTTTGATAGTACACAGGAAAGCGAAGTAGTAGCAATAGAAAGAAACAAAAGCCGAAAGAAAGGGAAGAGCGAGAGTCTCCGGTCGGTAAGGGCCAGTCGAGGCCAGTCAGGTTTGCACCGGTCTAGCTGCCAATCGTCTCCAAAGGATTATGATTGGCAGTGGTTTCATAAAAGGATAAGTATAATCGGCTCAACGCCTGATATGACCAGATAGCGCGAGCTGGGTGGATTATAAAGCCGATCGATCGTGGTCCCAAAGATGAGAAGTACTCCTTGGTTGCGGTGATTGCGAGACAAGTCGTGTAGTCGTGTGATGTGATGCAGCATTGGAGACTTCGATGTTATGCCGAGGAAGACAGTTCGTGTGGTTCTTTTCCCGCTATCCGATAAAAAAAGTACAAATAAAGCAAGAAACGAGTAATTTTTGGGTATCAAAATAGAAAGGACCAAAACAGAAAAGCCAAAGAAGCGTGCGCGTGCAAAGGCAGGCAAATGCTGACGGTCGTTGGTTCTAGGTGGTGTTTGTGGTGGTGGGAGTAGTAGTAAGTAGTAGGAGTAGTTATGCTTCAAGATGAGTCGTGGGTAATTGCGTTGTTGAGGGTCTTGGAGTTGGACGTCCCGATTTTTCTCCAGGTGAACATGCCTTGCGCGTTCGCACCACCGGGCCCTTCCACTGGAGTGCGTGGGATCTGGTTCTCCCTTGGCTCCAGCAAAAGACTCTTACGGTAGTAGCTGACCTGGACGTTGCTCTTAGGGTCCGAATCGTGGACGCGCTCGAGCTCGGACTGGATCCACTCCTGCATGTCGGGCAGCTCGGTAAGCCGGTAGGGGATCTGGAACCGCTGGAGGTCGCCGATGATCTTGGCCGTCCGCGTGTGCTTGTCGAAGTTGACGACAGTCATGTCGTTGCCGTCCTCGCCTTGAAGTTGTTTCGTGGCTGGGTTGCCAATGTCGACGAAGGTAAGATCAGTCAGGAACATGCCTTGGAATGGAAGGCAGGGTGGGACATGGTCGGCAAGACGGGCACGGAGAGCCTTGTGGTTCTGGGCGGGCTCGACGATACCTTGGAGAGCCTTGAGCATCTCCCGTCGCTTGGGTGATACGACATCCCAGGTCTTTCGGAGGCGCGTGATGGTAGAGCTGTTGAGGCTGCAGATGATGGCCATTAGCGCGTCATAGTTGTTGAGCTCGAGGCACTGATGGGCAATCTTTATCCACTGCTTGATGACAGCGGCCCTCTTCTTGACCTCGTTGTAGTGCAGAATGTTCTCGGCAACCAGGTTCGACAACTCAGTAGACAGAGCGGTAAGAGCTTTGACATTGGGCGAGCCCGCACCGCCCTTCTTCATCCACTGCGAGCCGAGCAGCTCTGCTGGCAGGATGGAGCAGAAGATGCCCATCTGCTTCGCAGTGATCTGGCGGGCGATCTCCAGAGGATCGAAGTCAAGAATAGTCGGGCTGCTTCCGCCAGCCTTCCATACGGCCAGGGCATGCGCCTGACTCTTGGTGAGAGCAGGGGCCGGCATGGGCGTGTCCACTGCTACGTATTGCGAGACGGCGGCGTTGTTCTTGCCCATGGACGACACGAAGCGCGGTACAAGGGTGGTGTCGGTAGAAGAGACGCGCTGCACCAGGTCGACAAGACGCTTGCTGGCCGACGGCAGGGCCGAGTGAAGCCTGGACTCGGCAAAGAGCTTGATCAGCTCCAGTGCCTTGTGGTCTGACTCGTCTCGCCAGTGCGACTCCATCCATCCCTTCAAGACGTTGTAAACCCGCAGGCGGACCGGTCCAGACATGTGTGGCGAGTCACCAACGTATTCGAAGCGATCAATCAGGGCCTCGGCAAGCTTCGTTGGTGTGCAGAAGAGTCTAAATGTCAGGAAGAAGGTCGAGACAAACAGGGCATCGGGCGTGGACTCGTGAGTGGTCAGGCGCTCCACCAAAGCTGGCAGGGAGCCGCCGACGACCAGGCCCTCCTTGTTGAACATGAGCTCATGCGCATATGTTTTTTCCAGTAGTCTCGATTCGACCTCCTCGACCTCCTCACCGTTGTTGCTGGTAGCACTCAGTTCGGAGATGGAGGGTTGGAGCTTCGGGCCGAGGTGCAAGTCCGGTGTTGTAGCACGGGTGGATGTTTGAGAGAGGAGGCTTGACTCGGAGCCTCTGTTAACGTACGCGCTGCTGTTGGCAGAGCTGGTAGCAACGATGCTCTCGCGCTGATATGATGATCTCCCCTCACTCTCGGGGTTAGCGGAGTTGGTCGGGCTGTAATCTTCGGGCGCGAAGGACGTTGACAGCTTCGGTAATGGTGGAAGGCTGGGGCGGATCGAGGAGACCGACGTCGCACTATCGGAGGTGTTTCCGTCGGAGAAGAGGAGTGATTCACGGCGGGGTGGGAGAGGCATTACGAGGGGCTCGGTGTCATCGCTGTCGGGATATGCCGAGTATGGGACCTGCGGGAGCGGTTTGTCCTTTGGCAGGGGCTTGTGGATAGACGCGACCGTGGAGGCAACACTTGCGGCCCTTTCCCGCTCCTCTCCGATGATGTCGAGAGCCCCAAGATCCAGGTCGAGTCCCAGGCTACCATCCTCGAACTCAAACTCGAAATCGCCTATCCTTTCGATGACCCATTTCGTCTTGGCGACACACTCGCCGGTGGCCCTCACGCAGCCGGTGGCAGCGGACAACAGTCTGCTGTTGTCCTCGGTCATGATGATTTCGGCCAGTTCGGGGCCATTATCGTGGTGCAGAATGTCGCGCGCGGCGTGCACTAGATCTAATACACGGTCGTACATGGCAGCTCGGGGCTGTTCTAGTAGCTCCTTGGTTAGAGAGCTGTGCGCGCACACGACGTCAACGACCACCAGGAGCTCCCCGCCGGATGTTGCCGATTGTTTTATGGCCAGTGCGAGGTGTGGCCGCGACTGTGACTGGAGGTGCAGCCGGCCGATGAATGAGCCTAGGTGGGAGAGGAAGGTGTCATGGCTGGCGGTGAGACGCTCTGAGACAAGGTTCTGTGGCCTTGACAACGGCGACGGGCCTGCGAGGGAGACGCGGTGAGCAATGCTAGACGACAGGCGGCTAAAGTTGACAGCCCTCTGGCTGTTCTGAGACAGCCGTGCCCCTGTGCCCGCGGAGCGACCGGTTGACAAAAGGTCGTTGGACTGAGCGGCCATTTGTGTATCCTCACTAGCTCCGGCTGTGGGTGACTCGGGAGCCAATCCGCTGTCACCCGCACGGGAACCTGCATCATGGGACTTGATTGTACTCCGGTCGTCGTCAAAACTTGTCGCATCGGCGGGGGGCGTCGGCGGTACGTAATTCTCCTCCATGACGGTCGGCATCAGGGTAACGGCTGGTGCCCGTGACTGCCTGTCCTCCTCGAGGACATCGAGGAAGCGGACGCCCTTGGTGACGATCTTGAAGGCCTTCAGTATCATCTCGTCGACGGTGTCGTTTACGGCATCGGTGGGGCTGGATATCTTCTGCTGCTCCTGTAAGCGCTTAGCTGTCTTGACCAGGGCGGACAGCTCGGAGAGCAGCGACTTCCTGCCCCTTCGGAGCCCATCGTGGCGCTGGACGACCGATGATTCGCGGGTCAAACAATGTGTCCGTTCCTGTGCGACATAGGTTAGCAGCGGCGTAACGGCAAAGTAGTGGGTGAAACCCCTTGCGCGACAGGCGGGCTAGGTGCGCCACGTCTACATACCAAGAGATAGCGCACGCCGGCAATGATGCCCTTCATGAACTCCTGGTTGCCGAAGATCTCGCTATCGTTGACGGCTGTGCTGCGGCACAGGTCCCAGAAGTTGAGGAGGGCCTTGAGCAGGTTCCGCATCTCGTCGGGGTCGTAGGCGTAGCAGTAGTTGGTGGGCAGCCATCCTCTCGCGCCTGACACCAGTAATGTGCCGTCTGCCCAGCCGTTGGTGTGTATGGAGTGGACCAGGACGACATCTCCCTCGTTCAACGGCAGGGTGACGGCGGAGTCGGTCATGGCATAGCTGGGATGGAAGGGGTAAAACGCCCGCAGGAAGTTGTGGAAGACGGGCGGCGGGTTCGAAGGCGAGTTGAGGTCCTCCTGTGACCCCTCGGGGGTGGCCGGGGGAGTCATCTCTGATCGTTGGTAAGGGTTGGTGGAGGAAGAATGGTCGGCTGTCGAGGCATCGCCAATTGAGTCGGACCTGGATTTCTGGATTGTGAGGGGCGCCACCTGCAAACTCGACCGGAAAGGTTGTTCGCTCAGCATAACCATGGCGGTGGAATTCACGAGTGGAGAGTCATGAGAGCTGCGGTTTATTTCAGCCGTTGTCCGTGTTGTCCTTGTCCGTGTCGTGTCGTGTCGGGCTGTTCTAATGTGGACCCGGTGGCCAAACCCAAGGTTCTTTATCCCTCGGTTGTTGGAAAGCACGAGCACCGTGTTTTTTTCTTTCCGTTGACGACGACTGGTTCCCTGGTTTCAACGTCCCAAGATCCCCAAAATGATCGTCCAGCCCTGTTGTCGCAAATTGCCCCGTTCCTTGCCCTGTGGTTCGAACAATGGCGGAGTAATTAGAAACTGGGCTGAGGTTTGTGGTTCCAATTCGGGCTGTTTCGAACTCTTCTTCCTGACAACTTGGATAGATGTCTGGACAGGCTGATAAGGCGAGGCGCAGATTTTCCAATCTCCGTTCCCAGTCGTACCCAATCAATGCAGTACCAGTCAACAGCCCGGGTGGGAGGGGATGTCTGTCTGGTGTGGGGTGGTGCGGCGTGGCGTACGTGTGTGTGCCTGCGTTGTACCTGTGTGCGTATGCGGTGGTGTGTTTGCGAGTGATGGAGCAACAACACACAGCCTCTGTGTTCTCGAGGTCACAGTCTCGACGGTGGATCGTGTCGGAGTCGATATTTTGTTGTTTTGTCCGTCTGTCTGTCTGGTACAGCAGCGGTAGCAGCAGTAGTATGCAAAAGGGAGCAAAGCAGAGACGCGGAGCGTTCTGGAATGTTGTAGCAGGAGGAGGGAGAGGATCTGTGTGGGTGTTGTATGGGTATGGGCGACTTGGGTGTTTTCCTCTGCCCGTGCCCGTGGGCAAGGTAGACCACCAGTGCTACAGTCCGTACATGGGTGGGCGGGCCAGGGTCTGGCAGGGAAGCGCTGTTGTATCTGTCCAAGTAGAAGGTACGATCAGCACTCCCGGGCATGGTCGGGGCAACCAAGTAGCGGCTACCACGGCGCACACGCACATGCACACACACAGAGAGGGAAAGAGCAGATTGGGGTACATGGGGACCTGGGAAGATTGGACCTTGGAATGACGGATTGCTGGTCCGTCTGCTACACAGTGCACTGTGCGCACCACAGCCATCGCCCCCTGTGCAGGGCTCATCCTGAACGGGCGGCGCTACTGTTGCTCGTCCCAGGGCGCAGGGGTCGGGGCCAGGGGTGCTGCGTAGGGGCCAGTGCAGATGCAGATGCAAGGGCAGCCAGACCTGGACTGGCTGGACTCTTGCTGGACTCGTGCTGGGCGGGACTGAGGTCACCACCACACGGACCCTCGATTCGGGCGGGTACGTACCTCCTTCTTGCTTTCTGTCATTCCTTCTGGCCTGGGCTCGAGGAAGGTACGTACAGTACCGGGGTACAAGCCAACTCCCTCACCCGCACTCTACCGTCTCTCTTACTTCTTTCTCTGTCTGTCTGTCTGTCTGTCCGAGGCCCTCCTATCTCGTCCTGGTCTGTCGATGTGATGCGATCTGCATGAACTGGTCAATGGTGCTCCCAGACAGGGCCAACTGACTGTCCATCTGACTGTCTGTTCTGCTTGGACAGCAACTGATGATTCGGCCCACCAAAAGCTTGGGCACGTTCACTCGTCCAGTGGCTTGCTACGTTTCATCGTCGCTACAACAACGGCATGGCAGGCAGGAAAAGATGCGAAGGGAGTAGGCTCCGTACAATACTTGCATGCCTGCGAACTGGGAGAAGTGTCTGCTGTAGACAGATAGATACGCGGTACATAATTGAGGGTCAATCAAATCATCCAGGGCGGAAAAGGGCCGATGCCATGGCCGAGCAATAAAATACCCTACACAGTAGATGAATAGAACAACAACAATCCCTCATTGATGAAATCGCATCCCCTCATCCTCTCACAGTCGTCTGCCCGCATCAGGGAAAACGTGGGTTTGCGGTTCCGAGGTAACACACATTCCATGGCCGAGAAAGCTTATCGGACGGAGATGGGCGGTCGAGGCGGGATTCCCATGCCCTGCACATCCGGCTCCTTGCCATCTTGGAAATTGCACGACCGCGCCTCAATCCATCGCCCTCATCTCCATGTGTTTCCGGTTGACAGCAGCGAGGCCTCAATTAATAATGCTGACGAGGGCAGACAAGAAGCCCATGAGATTGACTTATATATTGCTCCCCGCGATCCCATGCAACATCACAAGAAAATTAAAAACAAAAATTAAAACACACTGGTTGTGCCCGAGCAAGCCGCGCCCTCGTTCGGATCCGGCCTCAAGTCTTGCTCCAGGGCGGGCAGTGGGAAAAGGGGCGCGGAGAAAGGATTCAAAGTGCGGCCAGTGCGCAGAGGCCGATCCGCCGCCCAGGTCCGCCATTTCTCCATTGCTTTCTCGAGGCAGCTTCTCCTGCTTCTGTCCTCTTTGTGGGAATGTGAGCTGCGAGGTGTGAGCTATCAAGCAAAGCAAGCCATGCAAGTGCTGCCTCCCTCGGAAGTCAAACTGCCCAGACACCCCTCCACCCCAAAAAGTGAGGCAAACCCACCCCGGCACACGGTCACAGAGATCACACACCCTCAAACTCCCATTCCGTCTTGGATATCGATGTAGTGCACCCACAGACATACTCCGTACTTACACACACTTCATGGTGTCCCCCCACCCTATGCTGCAGGAGTAGACGTTCAACCCTCTCTGAAGCCGCTCACTGCAGAATGTACAGTCCCCTCGTAAAGGCCCTGTCCATGTCCTCGGTGGGTAGGTGCGTGGGTGGCGCGCAGGAAAAGAAGCTGCAAAGTCCCAGCTGCGCAGGGGTCAGCCCATTGTGTACCGTGCAGTAGACTACGTACTGCATGTGGGTTTTTTTCTTTTTGCCATGCGGCGGCCCACTCTGCTAAACTAACCCTTCCCTCTCAACCGGTGGCCCCAAAAAGAAAGCGTAGTTACGAATCCACAGTCCCAAATGATAGCCAAGCAGGAAAATAAGCGCATCGGGCCTGTCTGTCAATCCAGCTCCCATGTGCATCCTCGGCACGAAACGAACGACAGCGTCGCAGCGGACGAACAAACCACAAACCACGCCGCGCTTGCGCTCGATCAGACCAGCCCGGGACCGTTACATCGACATGTTGTGTGGAACACAAGCTTGGGGGTGTAAGGAAAAACGTTTTGTCCTCGGAGATCTGCGTTCGCGCTCTTGCAGATCCTTTTGCATCGGGCGATAGATAGAGTAAGAATAAGAATAAGAGAAGGTGGGAAAAAGCACAAGCACAAGCACAAGCACCTCTTTCGGCCGGTCCTGCACGAGCCCCCGAGCAGGAGTAGGAGAAGAAAGCGCCGCGATAACAAAGACGGGCAAGATTTGCCCTGCTTTCTCTGCACCGCCCTCTCTCAGACGGGACGGCCCAGCTGCCCAGGAATCAGACTACCCAGAGCGCAGGACCCGAGACCTGTGCCTCTTTTTCATGCATTCGCCTCGGCAGGAGGCTCGTCCCGCAAGGGAGGGGCCAGCTGGCTGCTGGGCAAGGTATTCTCCAGCAGTGGTAGTCTGGGTAGTTGGTAGTCAGGGAGCAGATGCGCTGCAGCCCATCCATACCGAGGTCGTGTCTGGCGCTGCAGCGATAACACGGGGCATGCATTGCATAACCTACCTGTCCTTTGCCTAGCCTGTCAGTTGCAGCATGCCTGCCGGCCAACAGACAAGAGTGAACCATAACCCGAACAATGCCGGTGAGAGGAAAACTGATGTGGTGAGGCAACTGCTTGCGAACGGTCCGCGGTTGGAGGAAATTCACGCAAGCGGCAGACAAAGTCATCGCGAGGATCGATTCGGTGCAATGTTTGGCATACTGTGTAGCCTGTGTCGTTCTCCCGGGGCAAGGGCAGAAGGATCCCCCGGGACGGTCTATCAATCAATCAGTCAAGCCATGCCCTGAACTTCCCCCTCATCACCGTCCCAGGCCTCTGGGACGCCGCAGGTCAGTAGTATGTCAGTGGTCTCAACGGCGCCGGCCTCGGTCTCCCTTTGGCGCTGATCTTGGAGTGGGAACCTATAGGCTTCTCCGTTAGCTTGATTGTTTAGTTACCTGGTTAGCCGGTGGGGATCCCACGAGTCACGGCAGTTCGCAGCCGGGTGGGCCAGGCGCAGGGTCACGAGACGACCACATGTTACTGCCCCAGGGCGGAGAGGGAGAGAAAGGTGGCGCGCTATCAATAGCAGCCTGCTAGACCCCATACGGCCAAACGTGTGCTCCAGAAGAGCTTAACAATGATGAGGTGATGAGGGCCACGGAGAATCGCGACGCGCTTGCACCAACAAGCGGTATTGCTCATCGACGCCAGGAACAACGAACCCCCCATCGCCGAGGCTCTGATTACGGGTCGGCAATCTTCCTCCTCGTGCGGTTATTCCCCGGGCCCTCTTGACCCAGGATCAAAGAAGAAGGAAAAAACCTCCGTCTCGTCTCGTCTGAACCCGGCTTGTCGTGGTTGACTCGTAGATCTCCGACAGGAGCCCAGCTGGGCTGAGAAGCAGGCAGCAGGCCTCTCCACATAGCTAGCTCCAGGATTTAACCTTTTGGGGGCGTTGCTTGCTTGCTGGTGGGCGAGTGAGTGCATTGATGACTGTCGCGGCCTGAGGCGGAGGCGCGCGAGACGCGGGCAACCCTCTCGCGGCTCAGCATGTTTGTGGTTTAGAGCAGGGCAGAAGTCCAGGCGAGACGCCAGGCGCCCAGGCGCCTGTTTGGCGCCAACGGCTGTGGGCTATACGAACAACGAAGAGGGGCAAAGGGTGGTGGCGGTAGTGGAGGCCCAGAGCGCTGGGCGGCGCCAGGCTGAAAAGTCGTCTGTCTGGGCCCCTTTGCGCGCGCCGCCTTTCGCAGCCCTGGGTTGTCTGTGGTTTGGCAGAGCGAGGCGGCGCCCAGGCGCCCTGTTTCTTGGCGGTGCGAGGCTGCGAGGTCGTACAGTATGAGAATATCCCAGATCGCTAGATGAGATGACCTGGTTATATTCTTACAAAATACTTGTCAGCGATGGACGAGCTGCCCCAGCTTCGCAACATGGGCGGTCTGATGGGAATCCTGTTGAGGTGGAGAAACCATCAGACCGCCCAGGTCAGGGCGCTGGTGGGTTCGGGTCAATAGATCGAGAGCCCTGGAGGTGCTGGGGTGGATTTTTCCCTCTCTCTCCTCACTGCGCAAGGCTGCTCTATCAACAGGGTAAGCTGAATGCGCTTTGACAATGCACGTATGGCGGGAGCATGATGCCGGTCGGGATTGATGCCCCTCTTGGGAATACATCGTGCGCCCCCGGGAGACGGGAGGGCGGCCAAGTGGAAGGAAGGATATCTTGGTCTAGTCTGGCTGCGGCCAGTTGACGCAGGATGAATGCGCGCCAGCCAACGCGTCCCTCTTCTTGCAAAATCATGGCATGGGAATGCACGCATAAAGCTGCAAATTGGGCCGTTTCTCTCGCTCTATACCACAGTATTGTTATCACACCGTGTTGAATTGAATCATGACAGTGACGATCGCAACTTGTTGGACCGCAACGTGAGCGGTGCCCGACCCGACGTCGGCAGCGACACCGATATCCAATGCTCGCCGATCATTGACCCGCGGCTTCGGTGGCAGCTGACGGGTCCCTGAAGGACCAGGAACACACTCTCTCACATCCTTTCACACGCCGGCGTGACTGACGCGGTCGCCAAGCGAGGGTCATTTCACGTGTGCTGCCGCCGCGGTATCATGAGCCACGCACAAGGTGGGCACCCGTCTGGGGTGCATGCTGCACGGAAGGAAGGTTCAGCAACAGAATGGTCGAGGTGAAATTGCCCATCGCAACATCGGCTTAGCCATGGATATCTCTACTGGGTTGGTGAATTCTTGGGTTCCGAGGGGCAGCAAGAGATTGCTCTGTTGCGACCCTGGCTCGCCTGGTGAGAAAGCCCGGGAAACCGTGTCTGTCAGCGTTGCATCGCATCGAATGTGATCGGATTTCCTCTTGATCGGCTGGTGTCAACAACCTTGTCTGCCTGTCATCTTTTCGCGCGCAATGGGTCGGCGAACCGCTGCAGCCGACGGGTGCGAAGGATCGGAGGGGGCATTGGCCACTGTCCGATCCCCTCTAATTGCTATCGGCTTGAGATGAGGGGTGGTATGTGAAGAAATCTGCCCGTCCACCCAGATCCGACTGTGCGACGGCAATGGGCTTACCGTTTTTGGTGGTGCTGTGCCGGAAGCGAGGAGAGCAGAAAGCTGCACGGGAGCATGCTATCCAATGGACCACACAGTCAGTGGACCGGTCAGTCGTATATGTCGCTCGTTTTCTGCTGATCTTTTAAACAAACTGCAACAGACGGCGCTATCGATGTGATGCTGTTTGCGGCGGGTGGTTATCGAGAATGATCAAAGGTGGGCTTCAGGT
The DNA here is from genome assembly GCA_014872995.1 of Diaporthe citrichinensis. Classification (NCBI taxonomy): domain Eukaryota; kingdom Fungi; phylum Ascomycota; class Sordariomycetes; order Diaporthales; family Diaporthaceae; genus Diaporthe; species Diaporthe citrichinensis. Next base: position 30,108 of record JADAZR010000132.1, on the reverse strand, counting down.
GGGACTGGACTGATTGAGTGGCTGCCCGCCGAATAGAGTTGTGCTCTTGCATCAATCAATTGTCAGTGGTGCGCGGGTGGTGCATGCACGAGAGCAGTGGGCAGTGGGCAGTGGGCACGAAGGCACTGTACCCGGCCAAGCGCCGCACCCCATGCCACTACCGGTGTCAGACAAGATGTCACGATGCAGCCATCAATGTCCTGCAGGAACTACTATCCGTGGCCCCGCCGAGACCTCACCCACACGAGACCTGAGGGTGCTCCGTCGCTCCCACAGCGTTGGACCGCGGAGGACCGGAAACCGTCCCTAGTGCCGGCGTGCAGCTCTGTTCTGCCCTGGGTGACCCGCCCACAACGGGCTGGCCTGACTGGACTGCCAGACTGACTGACTGCTGGACTAGTGCGTCGGTTGGGTCTAGATCCAGCCCCACCATGCCCTGTGATGCCATGTTGCTCTGCCATGGGCTGCTCCCCGGTCGCCTGTCGCACTGGGTGACATCCAACGCTCTGGTCGCGAGCTGCGGGACGCCTCTTGTCTGGAGAACCTGCTGGCTGTTGGCTGCTGACTGCTTCATGCCGGCTGCTGGTGATGGAGAAAACAAAAATGAAAAAGAAAAAAAGACGGGCCGTTGGGGGAGTGGTGGTGTGCCAATGTGGTGGATGCATGGCACGGGATGTCTTATTGTGTGTGTGTGTGTGTGCATGGACCAGACGAAGCAAGGCACCTCTGCCTCCGAGGGGCATCGAGCAGCCAGCATCAACGGCGGCGGTGGTGGTGGTGGTGGTCAGAATGTTGATATCGTCGGGCTCACCTGCCGAAGCGATGGATGGGCGGAAGGCAAGTAGATTGTGACGCAGTTCGCCAGTGGTTCGGTTCGTTGGTGGCCTGCAGCGTGCTTGATGCAATCAGGACTGGCTACCCGCCCTGCCTGCAGCTGCTCCCGCGTTCCGAACGAGCTAGCTGTTCTGGATTCTGTAGCATGCTGGCGAGTTGGGACGACTGGGGAGAGAGACTGGGGAGAATGCAGAGTGCAGCATGCAGCCCCGCCGTGATGCAGATACTGCAGTCTGTCTGCGGTTTGTTCTGCAGCCTGTGCCTCGTTCTTCACGTTCCTTGGTTCGACTTGGCGGCAAGATTGCTGCGAGTTTGGGTTTGGGATGGAATGAAGCTGACGAAAAACTGCCGTCATTCGTGTCGAGGGCCCGATCAATTCTCGCTGTACATGCTGCAATGTTGTGCTGTCGCGGTCAATGAGCAAGACTTGGCATCAGCTTCACTGGCCCTGGATAATCAGGGCGAGATTGGATCCAATTGATGCACTCATTCAACCAGTCAACTGATCATTCAAATCATCATCACCGTCGTGGGGCTTTCAAGCTTCCAGTCAGTGACCGGGGACATGGACATGACAGGCAGGACCCCACATCCCACATCGGAGGTTCGGCCGGCCAGATGCTCTAGCGCAGCGCTAATCACGCCGCGCCTGTGCAATGGAGTACGTACCTCAGTACGTACATGTGTTACGCTCCCAGTGTCGCGGCTTCCCTTTCCCTTTCACTGCGTACGCAGTACAGCACTATTGAGTGCGCCTTCCTCCTGTCGAGCTGAAGCGAGTTTGCAACGGTCAGAACGGTCAGCAAAGCTCTGCTTCCTTCTGCTCCTGCTTCCCCTGCTTCTCCTCCTGCAGCCGCCACCGCCGTGCGAGCTAGCTACCTAGCTAGGCGGGCATGATCGACAGGGCGGACAGAGACTCGGTGGGCAGAAATCCTGATGCCCAGGCCCCTCCTTCGACGATCGCATCCAACAAAGTTGCAAAGCTGCCGCACCCGCCTGCTGATCAGGTAGGCACTTATGCTTATCAGTCTGCCAGTCTACGACGAATTAGACTCACACTGTCCTGTCCCCCATTATTCAATCCTCACCTCCGCGCAACCCCCCTACTTGCTGGCGTGCTGTGCTTGGCTGCATCGCCTGCAGACCTTTGCAGACTGCACTCTGCAAATGCCATCTCAGCTGCCCCACAACCGCCAGAACAGAGCGGAGTGCATTGCAGTGCAGCGCAGATATTGGACCCTGAAGGCCGCTTCATCTCGACCCTGCCGTGTCCTGCCCGCTGGATTCTGGATTGGCAGTAAAGTCGACCCGTGTCTGGCGACGTTCCCGAGATCCAGATTCGACCCAGCCCAGCCCGAACCACCATCACATGCATGCAACGCGGAGCTCAATGTGGTCGCATCCTTCTGCCCCTGCAGTACGGCGGCACGGCGGCACGGCTCGACGTTTGGGTCGCCTGAACGAGCAAATATGACGCAGCTCGTCCGTCTTGCATTTCTCCCACGCTCAACAACTCCCCCCGCCACCTAGTCAGGCCTGTCAATTAGCCAGTACAAGTCCTCTCTTGATGGGCCAGGGTCCATGGTTGTGGTGTCAGGTGTACGACCCTCGTGTCCACAGTCTTGGAGCACGGATCGAAAAGCAGAGAGTCAATAGCTCGGTGGGCTCTTCTGCAGGCATCCCGGGACCCGAGCATGCCCCACGTCTCGGAATACGCAGAATCTTTCGGCTGCCCGTCTTCTGGCACGAATGCACCTAACTTGACCAGATACTTCCACTCGCCTGTAGTATCGCAGAGCTCAGTTTCTTTGAGGGAGATTTCTCGGCGAAACTGCCAGGCCAGGCCTTGCCAGGCAGCACACTGTTATTTTATTAGTGCGTCGAGCGCACGGCTGCGAAATGACGGCCACCGGCGAATTCTCCCACCTCGGCTCGAGTCGACGGGCTGGCGCCGCGCTGGCACCGCTCTTTACGACAGTGTTGGACCAGGGACAATACATCACTGTGCCGTCCCGAGACATTGCAGTACTCCGGCCGTTCCTGTTTCGGCGACACAACGTTAACCCAGACTCTCGGGCGCGCCGTAATTATCTGGGCGACCTGTCACTATCGCTTGACCATGGCCGCCCCACAGTCCGGTGGACGGGACGTACAGCTGCCCTGAAGGAAGTGTCGTCAACCCCACAACACTCGTTTCGTCGATAGCCTCCAGCCCCGGACATCACCCGCGCAACGGCATCTACGTCTCGGGAAAGTTTCACAGTCGCATTCGGGCGCTTGACAGATTGCCGCGCTGCAGGTCAGGGCAGGGTCCAGGAAGGCCGCGAATCCTCTGCACAGTATCTATTTGCTTCCCACGATTGCAGCGCCTGGTTTCATCTGATGTCGTCCAAAAGGAAGGGCTGATCTCATCGATTCCGTTGCCCAATGCTGAGTGGCCAATGCCTCCAATCGATCCAGCACACCCCGCTGTAGCGGCCCTGGCCAGAGGATGGCCGTGTCTTGATTGGCTTTTGAATTGACCTCACATCTGGTCGTCGACCCGCTGTGCCAAGCCTGCGCACAGATCGACAGCCCAAAGTTTGATCTTTCTCTGACATACAATCATACCATCGCTGGAGCTCTTGCCGCGACGATTCTGCTATCATGATATGCCGGCATCAGTAACTTTGTTGGTGTTGCTGCTGCAGGCTGTGTGCATCGTATTGAATGCTATTGAGCAGAGGCTGCCTTTCTGCAACCAGCGACCAGGATCTCATCGTCTTTAGCAAGGTTCAAACAGCCCGTTGCAGCCGCTGCGGAAGCCGCGCTGATCGCTTAGCATGCAGTGCGAGGTATGATGAAGCTGGGTCAGGCCTTGATGCTAAGCGACGTCTCGCCCAGGCTTCTCCAGGACCCTCGGCGTTGGCTGGTCAGCGACTCGTCGAAGCAGTGCTCCCAACGGCGTCACAGCAGATGGCTGTCGCCTTTGTCCACAGGGAAACCGAAAGCTTGCCGACATTGACCATCAAGGAATCTGTCTGACTTGGGCATCATACTGTGCATTCAGGTACGGCTGCTTTCTCGTTGCGTCCAGCGCTAAGTCATTCCAGACTGCTGGGTTCGCTCAGCACGTCACGACACATGTCATCTTTCACATCGCCACAATGGATCAATGCGAGCAAAGCATCGAGCTTTTCACGCTTCGACGCCGGCGTCTCCTAGGTTGACCCGACGCCCTGGGTCTCGCCAGCCTTGGTCGAGCCTTGAGTTAGCGTAACTCGCCAACCGCTCAATTCTTTGTTCCTGAATCTTGTCCAACGCAATATCTCCTCGGCAGACGGCTACCGCTAGGTCTGGGCCCGCGATCCCTTAGTCTACCATGTAGATGGGACGACAAGTTTTCTTCTAGCTTCTTTCCATCCCAAGTCTGTTTCTCCGGCGATTGGCGAGGACGGAGGCTACGAAACGCTTTCGTCACAGCGTCTGACGGTGCCAAGCTACTGGCGCTGGGTGCCCCCACCTGTCAAACTCCTTCCACGTTTTCACGCTCTGGTGGTTAATGCTATGCTCACTAGCCAACGGCCTGTTGGAAGGACGCAGCGACACAAAGAAGCTTCTGGTGGCCCGTCAGATCGGTTACTACGGCCGAACTTGCTTGGCATCTAGACACCACCAAAATGCTTCTGACTCTAATGATGCATAGCTTGCCGGACCGTGTCATGACGGCAGGCGCAAGCCAGCTCAACGCCTCAAGACAGCACGACTTATACTATGTGTCACGAGCATCCGTGGGAATACAACAGCCGCACAGCCCATCTAGTTCTGCAAGGCTGGCCGCTAATCCGCCACCCAACGTCAGTCAGCCTCGCGGTAGACCTGATGGCAACTGTGACTCCACCTTCAGCCGCTGCTTCTCAAAGCTCAAAGCTCAAAGCCCAACGCCCAACGCCCAACGCTGACCTGGCCGACGCATGTGGCAAGCACATGCAGCAGGCAGGAGCCAAAACTAGCGACTCAGCAGGTTGATCTGCAGCACTCACCACTATGTTTGGACGAGCTGTGCTCTATCAAGTTTTGTTTCGATACATTGGCCTATTCTAGACAGGGTCTAGCGCCGAGCAGCCCCCGTCGCAAAGTGGTTTCTGTCAAACCCCGCCAGACACCGGCGATCACGCAGGTCCAGTGGGGAATGCATCCCATCACACACTTGATGTGACATTCAGAGCCGCCTCCAGAGTTTCGCGAAGACCGAGAGATGCTCGATAGGCTTTCTCTTATATGCATGTGCTATTCGTGGTATCCTAACTATGTACATGGTGCTAATATCAACCCTGATGCTTTCAGGTAACCTCTGCGGCCGATGGCACAAATAGTCCTGGACGGGCTAAGAGTGTGGCGCATATACAAATCCCAATTGGTCCAACTCGTCCCCGGATTGGCCCAAGAAACCGACGATACTCCAGCCGTCTGGTGCTGTGAATTCGGCGCAGTCACTTGTCTTCTTACCGGCACTGACTGTCTTCCCCGTGCTGGTCGTCGCCTCGATATAGAAGTTGCGCGTCTGGTTGTTGTACAGGCCTTGGCACAGGGTCGCCTTGGTCCAATACTCTCCTGATCCCAGCGTCAGGGACGCCTCAGTACCGCCTGTCCCGCCGTGGGTCAGGTTGGCGCCGCTGCTTAGCGTCACGCCGACGCTATCAAGCCTGTTGGCACCGCGGAAGGTGAGCTTTGACACGACGGGCTTGGAGATGGAGGCCAGCGCGCTGACGTCGCTGAACCAAGTGCCGTGCGGCCCTCCCCAGTAGGCGGACTGCCGCAGGCTAGTGCCCGCGGTCCAGGTGAAGTTGACATTGACGGGGTTGTGGTCCGTCAGGATGCTGCCGTTTGGCTGCAGGAACCACTCGCCGACATACATGAAGCTGGTGGCGTCGAGGGTGACGAGGGGCGAGGAGCGGTAGAAGACCTTGTCGACCGTCTCGCAGGTGTTGTTGTTTGAGGGCTGTGGGTTCACGCACAACGTCTCCTGGGTTGGCGCAACGCCATCGCGCTCGTGCTGCACCCAGGCGTCGGTGAAGTTGGAGTCAAGCAACGTGCGCACCGCCGTGTCCAGGACACGGCTGTAGCGTGAGTTGGTGTCGCCAAAGATGACGACGGCGTTGCCGGCCGAGTTGGCCTCGGCGAAGCTCAGCACCTGGTTGATGTTGGAGTTGCGGGCCGTCTCGTCGGCGTCGGTAGTGCCGGCGTCGGCGTGCAGGTTGTAGAAGTCAGCGTAGACAGCGGTGGAGTTGTCTGTTGCTGCGGCGATCTGCACGCGCATGAAGGTGAAGCCCTTGGGCGTGAGACAGTCATCGCTGTCGGTGTTGCTGCACGTGTCCCACTTGGTGCGCGTGAAGTCTACCCAAGGGTAGTTGGCCAGGGTGTTGAGCCCGGAGCCGAACGGGACACCGCCCGAGGTTGCGGTCCGGTACGGGTGGTTGTCGGTTTCGTAGACGGACGCGTGGTAATTGAAGTCCTCCTGCACGTGGATGACATCGAAGCCGTACTCGGAAAAGTAGCTGCCGATCAGCTTGGAGTTTGTCGTCTTGTCCCCTGGCACCTCGTTGTTTTGCAGGAACTGCGGCAGGCCTGCGACATTCATAGTCAGGACGGATAGGTCGCCGGCCGTGGTTGTTGTTGACTGTGCGGTGACAGTCTTGGCGAGGAGCAGGCCCGCTGCCGCGGCTGCTGTCCTCAGGGATACTGCCATAATTGTTTCGAGATTGTAGCGGCTGTTTCGGGGAACAATGAGGGGGCGAGAGGGTTTGACAACGACCGCCCCTTAGAACGAATGTGTGCGCGTGTGTCTTGGGATGAACGAGTGCACTTGTTGGACGACAGAACTGCAGACGCGCTTTATTATCTCGTCCTTGGTCAGCCTGCCTTCAGCTTTGCCTTGGCACCCGAGGTCGCAGTGAAGACGGCGACGAGGCTGCTGAACTGAGCTTGACCTCCGCCCTTGTGATATCACCAGGGTGGAATACGACTGCGGCGGCGTGACCCTCTATCAATAGCCAATTTGCCCATATCTGCGACACTGTCGATCTATATATGGGCTTCAACAACGCGATGTTGCGGTGCCCCGCCTCCATGTCATGAGTCGTCATGAACCATTGGGGCTGCACGTGGGCACCTTTCAAAGAGGGGCGAAATTGGGCCCGCGCCTTGGGTCGGTGTGCATGCAATCAATATCAATCTCGTCTCCAGTCTACCGACCCAGGTGAGGTGGTGGTGGTTGAGCGTGGACGGACCCCAAGAGGTGATTGACCGAACTATTGGCGTGCGAACCCCCGAGACCTGCCTCTTCCGGCGGGCTGGGCTCGGGGCCATGGGCGGAGTCGGGAGTGCTCGCCCGGCACGATGTCACCGAAGCGCGCGGTGGGCTCCATTTCCATTTGGTTGCTTTGCTCGGTCGACTCTTTCTGCTCGTTGTTCATGCACGTGCGAGTCTGGTCAGCGCCTTTGGGCGGTTTCTACAGTTTGCTGCTTTGCGCAACCACCACTCCCAGTACTCGCAGCCAGCACATGCTCAAGCCCCCGCGGATTGGTGATGACCGGGCCCGGCCCTACTTGGCGCAAAGTATGCTGAACTTCTTGCACTTGGGGAAATCTCGATTTCTGCTGATGATTGTCTTGTCTCTCACGCACCATCGCGGTCCCCGTCCACCCCAAATACCCCAACCCGCCCTCCAAACCCAATCGCAATAGCTCCTCGCCCCTCCACGTGCCGACAGATTGATGGACAGAGTTTCGCGATCTTCGGCCTATGCCTTCTGAAAGTTTGAACTCTATACTATAGCTATTCTTGGCAGGCCTAATCTACCTGACACCACCACTCCCTGCCATCTGTCCAAGCTGCCTTCCCTGTCACAGGATGCGTTTTCAGATGTCTATGGCCTCCTGGTCCAAAGTTGAGGCTCTGAAACCTCTTGTTGCGGTCGATCATGGAAGCTTTCTAGAAAGCCTAGTAGTGGCCGTTGGCCATGCCAAATCCTATTTCGTGTGTCAGAGTCGGCGAGCTGGCCGAGATGTTGCGTCTGGAATTCTCAGTGCCTGGCAATCGGAGCTGCGGCCAAGATACGCTGCCTGCAGGATGTAGACAGACATCTGAGAGGACGTCGCCGGCAAAGACGGCACCGACTGCTAGTGGTAGTTGTTTGTCTGGGACTGACTGACTCACGGCGCATAACGGCGCATAACTGCGCTGGACGTTACATGGGTAAGCGACGACAGGCGCGATGTCTACACGGATGGCTACATGGCAACCGCGACATCTGCGAGCCATGTGATTTCCCCTGGCGGTGCCTTGCGAACAAAAACACAAGCATGCTTCTTGCTTGCAAAGGCACGCAGCAGACACATGTTGCGCAGCGACGTGGTGTTTCAACTTGACCGTGGTGGTGTGCTGCCACTGCTCAAGCCTCCCCCGTCCGTAAGGCTGGCGTTGCTGGTCGTGATCATGATTCTCACTCGGGCCATGTGGAGGACTGGGACCGGCCTGTATCGCGCACGACAACGCACCAAACGGGACGGCGACGACGACAACAAGAATCATCGTGGCCCTCGAAACGGCTGGTTTCTATGCTTCACTTAATTCTCCTTCTCTTCTTCCCACACAGTGCGACTCCAAATCACCCCCCAGCCCGATCTGCTGCATGAAAGATCATACCGTACCTGTTTCGAACCAGACAACCCTCGCCGGCGCACGGCCGCTCCTGTGCCCACACCACCCACACCTCCATGGCTGCCAGGAGGGCATCATCAACCCGGCAACGTCGACATTCCGGCTCGTCCTTGGTGGGGCGACCCTGCTCTTCGACGAGGACCCTGGTGGCCGTCCTGTCTACCTACTGGTGGTGGTGTTGTGCTGTGTGGCTCGCAGTCCGGACGTTAACGTCATACGTCCGTCGCCTGGCCCTGCCCCTCATGGCCTCTGCCCCTCATCCGCTCGCCGTTGCGCTCTTGCTCGTGTACACAGTATCGACCCCAGTCCTGCGACTCGTGCGACGATGCCCAGTGATGATCTGTGGTGCCTAAAGTACCTACATACTACTGTGTACCTGTATGGCAGGTTCTTCAGAGTCCATCGCCAATAGCTATCTTCGCCACCTGCGTGTGGACCGTCTTGAGTCTATATGGGACAGAGGCTAAAATCAATGACAGCTCACTTCAACGCGCACACACACGCACATGTCGGCACATAGAGGTTGTGTGGTTGCATCGCGGAAGCATACTAAGGCTCGTCCCTCGTCCGGAGCCGTTCAACTACCTGCATCCAATTGCAGCACGGCCGCGCTGTGAGGCTTGGCTGTTACTCAGTAACCTTTGCTCTTTCGCTGTCCGCTGAGATTGGCATTCCGGGGGAGAGGATAACATCAGAGTGGGCTCCGTGCTCAATGCACAAATGCAAATTGCAAATCAACTACCCACCACACCATCGTGACCGGTTTGTGCCTTTTCTCTCCTGCATGCATGCATGCCTCCACATGCTTTGCTCTTGGACAGGTCTCGGAGGCCCTGCCTCCTCCACACAACCACCACCGCAGCTCCCATGGGTCGAGCTACCGGCTCCAGCAGGACCCGTCGCCAAGGTGGAGTTTGAGGATAGGCCACCCTCTTTTTCTTTTCCCTTTGCGTCGTCCCATCGCTGTTTAGGGCGGGCCAGTTCATGCACGCCCTGCGCCGGCGAGTCGGAACACTCTGCGATGAGCTTGTTTCGATTTGTCAAGCTGTCTTGGGGAGGCCCTTACACGTGTAGACACAATGCGCTGGGCTGGCTGGCTTGTCACGTGGGTTTTGGCCCCCCGGATGCCCGTATGATATCGGACCGGAGCACTTGACCCTTCATCGCAACATTTCTGGCCGCTGGATGGCGTTAAAGGCATGTCTCTGGCACGAGGGGGCCTGATCAGCAGAAATTATCATCATGTCTACGTCGACATGACGAGGTTGTCGTTCGTGAGCCGCCTCGCCGGAACGTATTTGTGTCTTCTATTCTCGGCTGGCCTTCGTCATGTTGTCTCTGCTAGCTGCCATGTTCCTAACGGGCGCTATCCGATGATCCAGCGTCTCTCCGGAATGCACGACTAAAGCATTGGCACGAGTGCATCGACCAAAAGGCATCTAGGTCACTGCCTTGGATCGTCTGGGATGGATAGGATACAGCCGCAAACACCATGAGGGCGGGCATGTGTTCATAATGTATCGCATATGGACCCTCGATTCTTCGAGACCATTGCTCTACCATTGCAGTTTCAAAGAAGTCACTTCCTCCCCAGCATCAGCCTTACAAACAATCACGCACGCACGCACGTATAGCACAATGCTCACACACAGTACGCATCGTCAAGGCCGAGTTCTCGAACACGCCAGAGGCCGTCGCGGCCGAGGAAGACAAATCACGGGCTGGTGCTCGTCACCCGCCTCCGGAGCTAGGCAGCTTTAGAGCATACAGTGCCCGGGGCTAGAGTCTCAAGCAAGGGAGGGAGGGGGGACGGGGGACGGGGAGAGGGGAGGGGAGGGCATTCCCTTCCCCCCTCCCACCCACCATCCCCGAGACTAGCGAACTGTCATAGCGGACGCCGTTTATCAAGGGTCCAGACGCCTGGATCTCTAGCACGTCTAGCGGGTAAACTCTTTCTTCCCTCCCCCTTCTGGCGGGAGAGGCGGCTCGTTACCTAGAGGGCCCTCTGCTGTTAGGCCATCGATGGCGGTTTCAACACTGGCGGATCTTCTCTCATCTCTTCGCCCGCCACACGGCGACCCGAGACTAGGAGGGGAATGGTGGTTGATCTGCGACCCCACATGCCAGAGAACGGCGAACTGGTCTCTGGGTCCGCCGGCCTTGGATTCGTCAGTCTTTCCTCTCTGGTGAGGGGAGTCTAGGCCCTTTATCGTTCGGGAAAACGTGGCAGTGCAAGGGGTGGAGGGAGGGACGGGCTGTCGCGAGATGCTGTGCTAAGCCGTCCAGTCACATGGGGATTCTTGTGTGCTGCAATGACAGGATTGATCGTCGGCCTTACGGCCAGTGCAGACAGTCCGTCTGGGGCGAAAAGCAAAATGCCCAGACCCGTTGGGGGATCTTGACTTGTCTGGTGTTTTCACTATCTAAGGTGCTAGGTATGAGGTGATTTTGGTGTCCCAGATTTTGGAATCCGATCCGTGACCCAGCCGGTTGATCCGCCAGCTAAATAAAAGCTCCGGGCTCCGGGCTACCGACTTTCTGGGTCCCCTGTTATTCGCTCGGCTGCTGTTACCGAGCCTCACCACTCGCTCGGCTGTACTATCGGTGTCATAATATGCCGTAGCCTCACTTTTAGCTTCGGTGCCCGGCGTGGCAATCGGATAAATGCGAGAGGCAAAGGCGACGGTATTTTGAGTGGTACGCCATTGGGATCGCAAGGGCATATGGCCCACTGTGCAAGTACTTGGGAGATATGTGTCGCCTGCACTTGCTTAACTGGTGACTAGTGCGCATCCCAAACCTTGGAAAGACTGCAGCTGTCATGAATCGCGAGCACGCTGGGCAGGGAGGAGGATGAGGAGGCCGGGCTCAGTCTTCAGCATGAGTTCATCTCCTTGCTACGTAGCGTAGGATACATAAATCCGGTCTGAGTGATATCCGTCTGCCGAGCGGAGAAGGGAAAGGGCTGGCGTGCCAACGACCTTAATAAGCTTCACATGCATCTGTGGGTGGGTTCGTTCGTGGGGGAAGATGCACTAGACTATCGCCTAGTGCGATGGCAGGCCAGCCGAAACTTATCTCAGGTTATAATACGACTAAGAACATGACGTCTGGCTGTTTGCCATGCGTGTGTGCAGCAGTCTGTCAGTCTCACCGCCCTGTTATAATAGAGGACGTGTTATAGGCTTGGGGCGTAGTACTGAGGGCGCAACTGTTACTGATGCTGCGGGAGCTTCCCTTATGTGGGCGACTAATTTCGCTGCTTCGGGAAGGGATGGACACAACCCCCCACTGGCCCCTAGTTGTTTGAAGAACTGCAGTTGTCTGTCTGTCCATCACATATCCTATCCGGCTGTTAACCGATGCACGGGATGTTGATGATGCGGTATCCATCGCCCTGGCCTCCAGTTCGCGATCGCTTTCGGAGCTCGGGAGAACCTTGGAACTCAGATATCCCCTCGACAGGCCAACCACGGTAATTTCCCACTGAGCACACATCAGACGCACAACAGCGTTGTCGCATATCCCGACTATTTCCAATCTCAATGACATGAGAATGAGGCTCTTGGGGGGTTGGGGACCGATGCGTCTTGTCCCGTGGATCGAGCACGGAGTTCACTTCCCCTCCCGGGCGTTTCGCCCGACACTGACAGCTGGGCCGTGAATCCTGTTGCGGTCATAAAACGGCCGATCCACGCGTCGTTTTGCTTTTTTCTATAGATACTACGCTTGCCTATAATATTCCACTTAACGTTTTGTAGTCTGTTATAGTGTAGTCGTGCCTTAATACAGGGGGGGACTGGCAGCTTGGGCTGCCATTCGCATGTGGTAGTGCGCGTACCATAGACCAGGTAAACTCAACGTGCGCACAGCAGACTTGACGCTGAATTGAGGGGGGACGATGTGACTATGTATGCTGCAGTGTATCGGCCGAAGTGGTTTGAGTTGGACATGGGGTTAAATGAGGCGATGTCTGGCACTGTGTAGATGGATAGGTCACCGGTCATCGAGAGGAGTGTCGATAGGCCTCGCGCTGATTTGTCAATGCCTCTGAGAAGATTTGGGGAAGTGATAGTGGCACGACTCATGTTCGAGTCTTGTAGCAGGTTGTTTACATATCCTCGGGACAATGGTGTTGTTGTGCTTGAGATATCGTGAGATCCTGGGAGACGGGCATATGGCTGGGAATGCGTGGGCAGATAGGACCTCGTTACCGCACAACTTTCCATTACGCGGAAAACATACTAGTAGTTCATTCTAGTTGTAGTTCTATCGTAGTCCTGAAGTGTGATACCTAGGTATCAATCGAGAGCGTCTACCTGTCCTTAGGGGCCAAGGTGCTGGTTGGCCTTGCATTTGGCACTTCTGTTCCTATCATTTCTCAAAGACAGGCTATGCTACTGAGTAGTTCCAGGTGAATGCATCACATGTCTAACTTCGCTTTTAACCAAAGTTCCAGACGCTGTGCCAAGATATCCTCTACCCAGGGTCTCCGAGGTCCGGACGCGTATGCGGCTTCTATTTGTTCACGCATGACACCCAGATGTCTCTGGTGTAAATGGTGGAACTTAGTCTGCTTAGTGATGCCTCGTCTGATTTTACATCTTCAATCTGACACCTGGCGGTAGCTTCACGATGTACACATATACATGTATCATTGAATCGTAGAGTGATCCGATGAGTATGAGGCTTGTCACAAAAGGTTGTTGACGAGCGAGCCTCTGTATCCAATGGAAGCTGATGACTTACATGTTTCCCCTCGGATGAATCACTGGGCTGAAAGAGGTGTTTCGTTTCGAGGCTATGCGCTGGGGGTGACGATGATTAAATACACAGAAGTCACGCATCGTCAACCATCACTAGACCTCAAACAAACACAAACCTTATCAACTCACTGAGTAAGATTTGGCCACGTCTCGAGACTTACCCACAAAAAACACAGTCTTGCCCCCATCGGGCATTGTGTCGGGAATCAAAACCTGTCGAGGCGTCTGTGGGTTCGCCACGCAGCCCGGAAGGAAGGCCTACTTCGCATCCCTCCGGGGCATGAGAGTTGCGAAGTGGAGCACATCTACCAGCTGGTCGAGCTACGTCGTCTTTGAATGGGGGCGCGGACATCCGACGCACGTTTGGACCGCCCGCGCGCGCTGCCTTTGGAGTATTTAGGTGTCCACATGTGCAGCCGCAGCTAGGCCACGGGTGCTCGATGGGCCTCTTCGCAACACTGCCCCATGTTCTACCATAGTCGTGTAAGCTGTACGGATGTCCGCGAACACTAAACCAGCTTCGCCGCCGGCACATCGGTTGACGCGGCCTGTTCTTTCGTGGAGCTGACCGCCGTCGGAAATCCAATGCGAATCAGCCGTTGCCGCAATGTACACACGATGTCGGACAGCTTGGGCAAGATACAAACGTATTGACATTCGCAAACCTCGCTTGGACTGATATAGTCTTCCTTATCAGCTGTCGTACGTAGTATCAATGCTTCGTGACGTTGATCACATTGTCGGTTCTATGGGGTCATCTTGAGTTGAGGCAAATCGCCACACCCTTAGACTCGGCAGCTGACTTGATTCGGGTTTACAGTTTGCATGTATGTACGCTATCGAAGATCGCCCCTGACCCATATTCCGTATATTCTCGTTGCCATTGGCGAGTTCATCTGCGATCCTCGTCAGAGTCTGGCTTCGTTGCGATGTTTCGCCACGTTCCACTTCTGATCTCTAAATCTCTTCGGCCAAATACCCATCTTGCCTGGTGACAAAACACCATTGGGATCAAGGGAGTCCTGTGATATTGTCTCTGGTTAGCCCTGTCCCGAGGCCCCGGGTACACATTTTCTATGTGCACTTCATCAGAGAAATCTTACCTTGATAGTCTCAACGAACCTGCGGTACGCGTGGTCGTTGAAGTCGAAAAGCTCGGCAACCTGGTCTAGTCTGGGTTAGCATTGAACCTTGGTGTTTGTGAAATTATTTGGGACTCACCCATGTGCGTGATGTGAGAGCGGTACTTCGCGAACCCCATCTTCGATCCCTCTTCGAAAAGCCCGTTGAACACGTTCTCAATGGCCTGGCGCTGCTTGGAGCTGGTCTTGTCAAAGCAGAGCATACAGACGAAGACAGCATGGCGCTCGTGCATGAAGTAGTCGCAGCACAAGTCCAGCCCCTGGGACTCATAGACCTTCCTCGCCGCCGTGACCCACTTCTTCATCGTCTTGCCGTCCAGCGGGACGATGGGCGAGTACGCGCCGTGGGCGCCCACGCCGCCGCCCTCCTTGGGGTTGTAGAAGTCCACCATGGGGATGGAGAACATGCTGGGGACGCCGACGAACATGCCCCCGTACGGCTGCGGCACCGACGCCGCCTCGAGGAGCTGCGCCTCGTCGCCGCCCGAGAAGAGCGTGTTCCGCAGGCGGCCCTTGGGCGCCGCCTTGGACACGACGCGCTGCACCTCGTTGTACTGCGCCTGGAGGACGTCCTTGGGCCCGTAGAACCCCCACTTGACGGTCCAGAACCCCGTGTCGAGCTCCTTCTGCATCTCCTTGATCTTCCAGTCCGGGATGGGCCCGTCGCCGTCCCAGTACTTGTGCCTCGGGCCGAAGATGGCGGACCATTCGATGAGGCTGAAGACGTAGACTATTGTCGGGAGGGTCTTGTTCCGGCGCATCTCTCCGAATACGTCGGTGACTGGGGTCTGTCAGTAGGCTGGCCCCGTCATACAGACATAAGGAGTTGGGAAATGGTTGTTGAGGTAGATGCGACACTTCCCGGGAAAGTCATTGTCTCACACTCCGCCTTCGACATTGTTCAGGTCAAAGGAAACAAGTCACTCACTGGTCTCGATGTCATCAAAGTCAGGCATGTCAAAAGTGCATGGCATGTACGCTTGAGGCTGCGGCGTCATATGGATCCCCAACTTGGTCACGATTCCCAGATTGCTCTGTAGGAAGAGCCCATCGATAGAGGGCCCGAAGCTGAGGTGGGTCAGGTGGGCGGACGGCGAGGAGGTCATCGCAAATTGGCCGGTGCGAACGACATCTCCATTGGCGAGGACTACCTCGAGCCCAGCGATGTTCTCGTGGTGGATTCCGGAGGGGATGAAACCCATTCCCCTATCCAGGGTCTAGAAAGAATTAGAAGAGTACTTTCAAAAAAAAAAGACAGAGATGATGCCTGTGGTGCTTACATTGCCAACCACGCTGCCCCAACCGAGAGACGCGGTGCTGGGCCAGACCTTGAGATTCTTCTGGACGCAGTAGGTGTATAGGTCACCAAACGTGACACCTGGCTCCACCACTGCGTAGGAGAATTTCTCGTTGACCTCGAGGACTTTGTTCATCCTGTGGAGATCCATGACGAAGGATCCGTTCACGACGGGTGCAGGCCCTCCATATCTGTCACCGATTTAGTGAGAACCCAGGATTACTTGACCACGATTCTAACTCACCCCAGGTTCTTGCCGCGGGACACAGTCCACACCGGAATCTTGAACTCATTGACCACCTTGAGAACAGCCTGCAGCTCTTCCACAGAGGACGGACTGTGTTTTCCTTAGTCAGAAGTCCTGTTCATAGTGCATTCATCGGATGTATATGCTCACCAGACGGCAGCCCCGGGAACCTTCCTCTCATGGCCTCCCTCGGGGATCTCGTACGGATCTACGTATTCCTTCAGCCTCTCGCCTCGGAAAACAGCATCGTCCCCAAGAGATGCCGCGATCTGCTTGAGCGCGCTATCGAAGTCATTCTGAGATACGCCCGGTGGCAGTACGTCAGGGATGCCCTGGATGATCGGCTTGTTGTAGGTGTTGTCGTGGGCCGTCTGGTAGATGGGGTCCGCGTATCGGGGTTCTGTCTGTGCAACCATTTTGTCCGAAGATGTTGTGTTGAATGTGGATATAGACAGTATCTAGGTATGTGCTATTGTACTTGCGCGTTGTTTTACTTGCACTGAGTATATCTTTTGTGATAATATTGCTCTCTGTGGATGTTTGCGTACACAAGTAGCAGATGTCGTCGGTACCTAAATGTGTCAGTCGGTCTCCTCACCACGGCGCCTCGGAGACTCTTGGCTTAGATCGAGCTTGAGCGGGAGGAGGAGATTAACTTCGAGAGTGGCAATTGGTCAGGATCAGCTCAGCGTATGCATGCAGGAAACCCCTCCATTCTACGTCTCGAATTGGCGAGGTCTGTATGCCACCTGATGACAGATTTCTGACTTGTCTTCTCGAGCCTCGGTATTTGAAACCCTCGGGGTCCTTCTCCAATCCGACGAGTGTTTACAGCTGTCTTGGTAGTCTCAAATCCGAGATCCGGTGAAATGTTATTGAGATAAAACGAGGTAGCATTGATCGGATTATTATTAGCCTCAATAGAATGTCTTGCAGACCGGAGCATTTCGTAGGCTCATGTGCAATTGGATTTATTTCCAAGTATTGCTGGTGTAAACTTGCCACAGAACCAATCTATCTGCTGCCAGCATCCTCATTGCATAGATAGCCCCTGGATATACAAAGCTATGAGAGATTCTACCATGAGGCGACGACCTCGGTGCCCTCCGAGACTGCCAGCAGCAGAGAGCTCCCCGCAGACGTGTGCTGCAGAAAATAGTTCATCCGCAACCCCATGGGGAACCCTCCCACGGAACTCTGTTTTCCCCGCAATCTCCACAACTACCGCCCCCCTAGAAATAGTTCATTGACGTAGGACGGATTTACGCAGCTATGCATTTACGGGCACGTGAATGCTACAAGTGCATGAAACAGAGAAGAGTGGGTGCTACGGGGTTTCGGCTAAATAACTTGATGCCGAAATCTCACGTGTGCTGGATATGGATAGTTCAGCACTCGCCGGTAGAACGTTTAGTCTATTTGCGTAGCAACTTGTAAACATTGTACCACACTCCAAGATCACACATTACCACACATTCGAGATGGCAAAGGTTAAGGAAGGCTTCAATGTGAGTTTCCATGTCCTGAATCGACATGCAAATGGCATGCTGATGTCACAAAAGGTGATCATTGTCGGCGCGGGGCCGGCAGGCCTCCTCCTTGCCCTGATGCTGGCGCAGAAGGGCATCTCAGTCACCGTTGTTGAGAAAGGGGACGAGATAAACCGCAACCCCCGCGCCAGCTTCTACAACTCGCCAACAATCTACGAGCTGCGGCGCGCGGGACTGATGGAGGACATCATGAAGAACGCTTTCGTCCCGGACGGCGTGAGCTGGCGGATCCTTGAGGCCGGTGGGGAGAAGACCTTCGAGCAGGTCTGCACCCTCCTGGCAGATAATCCACCAGGGGGGGAGACCAATATATCGCTGCCCTTGGACGAGCTGTTGCCGCTGATGAATGACCACCTGGCGCGACACCCGAGCGGCAAGGTGCTGCTTAGCCACGAGGTCTTGTCTGTTGGCCAGGACAAGGATAAGGCTTGGGTCAATGTCAAGACGCCGGAAGGCGAGAAGAGGCTTGAGGCGGATTACATCGTCGGGTGTGACGGCGCGCCGAGCAAAGTCCGTCGTGAGCTGTTCGGCAGCGAATTCCCGGGGTTCACGTGGGACAAGCAGATTGTCGCCACAAACGTGAGTTCACCCCTAATGAATCACATTTCATCTCAAGTGCGTTCGTCCTGGCTGATCCCCGGCGCAGGTGTACTACCCCAAGTTCAAGGACTACAAGTGGACATCGTCGACCTTCATGATCCACCCGGACCACTTCCCGATGATCGCGCAGCTGGCCAACGACGGCCTGCTGCGCATCACTTATGGTGAGGATGCGGGTCTGACAAGGGAGCAGATGCAGGAGCGGCTGCCGTGGAAGTTCAAGCAGTTCGTGCCCGGGGCCCCGGAGCCCGACGAGTACAAGGTGGTCAACTTCAGCCCATACAAGATCCACCAGCGGTGCGCCGAGAAGTTCAGGGTGGGGCGTGTCTGTCTCGCTGCTGATGCGGCTCACGTGTGCAACCCTTTGTAAGTGGCCCTTCACCGCATATTTCTGTTCAGACGGATGATGTGGCTGATTTCTCTATCTGTAGCGGCGGCATGGGTCTCACTGGAGGCCTTGTTGACGCCGGCAATCTCTTCGATTGTCTATACGGTATAGCCACAGGCCAGCTTGATGACAGCATTCTGGATAAGTACTCCGAGGTTCGGATCCAAAAATACAACGAAATCATCAATCCCATTTCTTCAAGCAATATCCGCAGGGTGTGGGATCCCAGCCCGGAGGCTATCAAGGCAGATCCGTTCTTCCAGGCGGTAGAGAGGGCGAACAAGGACGAGGAGTTTGCAGAAGAGATGAAAAAGGTGAGTCCCATCCCATAGACCAGGTGTTTGATTAGGTGGCGCAATTATTTCCCATCTCGAGCTGACAATACTCAGGGCTTGCTTACTGTCATGCATGATTTCACACAATACTATAAGCCGCCTGTAGTTCAGAACGGGGCATAGACGCAGTTACAATGAGACGGAAATCCTCCTGCGATACGCCTCAGGCTCTAAGTGTCTAGCGAGCACTTGTCATAGCAGCAGTCTTAATTATTAGATTTATGTGAGGCAGTCAAATCATGACTACGGGTGCTGTGAATCCTTCTGTTCTTACGTAACCCATATATAAATCTATTCGCATGCCAATCTATATCATCTATAATGGAAAAGAAACATCCACCCGTGCTTCTAAAATTATTATGTAGTCCCTGATCGTAATCTCATCAATGTCGTGCGAAGCCATTCCCAAACAAAGAGCCATCAATGCATCATAACATGGCCTCCCACGGACTTCCCTCTATCCTTGACACCAAACAAACTCGCAACCAGTCCAACGCCGGCAAGGCCTACACAACACCACAGCCCTGTCTTGTACTGCAGCAGCGCCGAGTGCCCCTTTGCCGTGTCAACAGCCTGCACCACTGCACTCGCCAGCGCCAGCCCGACGCCGCTCCCGATCTGGAAGGCGGTGTTGATCATGCCGCCGCACATGCTCTGCACATTGACGGGCACTGATGCCAGAAGCACGACGGTGATTGTGCAGTAGACGATAGTGACGCCGGCGACGCTCAGGATGGTAGTCGGGAACACGTGCTTCCAGAAGCTGATGTCGCCGTCGGACATGAGTGCCCCGGGCACGGGCGCCAGGGCGCAGACGACCATGCCCGCGACGAGCAGCCACTTTGTGTTGCAGACCTCGAGGGCGCGCGACATGCCCAGGCTGAAGACGAAGCCCGTGCAGCCCATGGGCAGGAAGCGCAGGGCCGTCTGGCCCGCGCTGAGGTGGTTGATCTCCTGGGCCATGAGGGTGACGAAATAGACTGTCGTCTGGTAGCCGCCGTACATTACGAATCCGCCGATCCATAGCGCAGCGAAGTTCTCGAGCTTCCAGAGTGAAAGAGGCATGATTGGGTTGGGGACCTTCTTCTCGACGTAGGTAAAGGCAACGATCATGGCGACGCTCAGGACCAGCAGCACGATGATGAAGGCCTTGCCCCAGCCGTACTCGCCGCCGCTGGAGAGGACGAAGCTGAGGAGGATCAGCCCCGCCGTCGAGAGGCCGGCGCCGACGAAGTCGAGCTTGGGGCGGGCGTGGCCTTCCATCCTGTCCTTGGGGAGGCAGAAGGTGCCCAGGACGCCGATGACACCGGTGATGATGACGGCGAGGTAGAATATGTACCTCCACCCCAATGACGAGGTGAGGAATCCTCCGAAGATGAGACCGAGACAGAAACCGACCGCGCCCGAGGCTCCGAATATGGTCAGGGCGAGGGTGCGGTCGCTGCTGACGAAGTAGTTGCTGATGATGCCCACAGCGCTCGGGACGGTCATGGCTGCCCCTATTCCTTGCAATGCCCTGAAGATAGCCAGCGAGATAAAGTTGGGGGCAAAGCCGTCCGCGAGCGTCCAGGCGCTCAGGGTGGCCATGCCGGTGCAGAAGATCATCTTGCGCCCGTACCGGTCCGACAGGACACCAGCGAGCAGGAGAAACCCGCCAAAAGTCAGGGTGTAGGCCGAGATGAGCCACTGCAGGTCGGAGCCGCCGACACCAAAGTCCTTCTGGATCGCGGGCAGGGCGATATTAACGCCCGTCATGAATACGTTGTCCATCAGCTGCGCGCCGCAGGTGCAGCACAGGATCATGGCGCCGCGCCAGGACCTGATGACGCCGATGTCCGGGTACGCCTGCTGCCCGGCGCCCGTCTCGTACGCGGCGTCGCTCTGGGGCGACGACGGCGCGGTGCTGTTGGTGGTGCCTGTGGCCGTGCCGTGGCCGAAGTAGTCTGTCGACCCGGCGAGACGTCCCGACGGCGTGGTCGGGGACGGAGGGCGTGTCGACGACGGCGTGGGCAGGTTCGACGGAACCTCACGGATGGTGCTGGGCAGCCCGGGCTTGGCGGCGCGAGGGCGCTGGATCATGGGCAGCTCGAAGACGTTGTCGGCCGACTCGCGCCGCCGCGAGATCTGGCGGCTGATGGCCGAGGCGCTCTGGGTGAGGGCCTCGAGGGCCTCGCCGTCGTCGTCATCCTCCACAGCGTGAGAGTGCCGCCGCGCATCTTCCGAGAAGGTCACACTGTGCCGGGACGCGGTGCTCCGCCGGCGGACCGGAAGGCCTGGAAACCCGGGCGGGGGAACGAGGGTGGGCACCTCCTCAAGAGCGGACGTCCGGCGGCCCAGAGATGCGCCATCACCGCCGTCGTGTGAGGCGCGGCTGTTGTATTCGACTTCGTGGTTCTTGCCCATCTTGAGAACGTAAACAGGGGCTTGAGTTGTTGTTGAGGTCAGAATCCGCGATGTGCCCCTCCTCCCACTACAACGCAGCAGCAGAGGCGCGTTTATACTGCAGCCGTGGGGGGCGGGCAGCCCAATGAAGCCATCGTGGGGCGACAGACGCCCGCATCCATGCCCGACCGGTGGAGTGATGTCAAGAGGTCCCACATATCTGCTCGCCACCTGGGTGACGTTTTGCCCATTTACATTTTTTCTTTCACTTCAGGGTCCTGCCCGCCAGCCCGCCCACCACGTCTTGCCGCATTAGCGGCAACATTGCTGAAAAACTTTAGCGCCGAGTTTTCCACCGCAGGGCAGTTCTCGCCGGGAACTGCCTAAAGTCTGCTCACAGGGCAGAGTGTTTAAGCGCTGTGTGTGAAAAACCAAACGTTACCCCCCCCCCTGTTATCTTAATCAGCTATCCCCCCTTATACTAAAATTTAATTATAAAAGTAAAATATACATTAAGATTATTAAAGATATCTTTATTAATATTATTATATACTTAATTTAATAAAAGAAAGGTTATTATAAGTTTATTTTATATATATTTTTAAAATAATTAAGAGTAATAAAATTAACTTAAGCTTATTATATTAAAAGATATATATTTTATTAACTTTAACTTAAAGTAAAATTATGATTAAAATTAGTTTTAAAGGGGTTTATAATTAATTAAGATTTATTACTTATCTTTATAAGTATATAACTTATAATATAATTACTAATTTATGTTAATATTAGTTAAAGTTACTTTTAAATTTACTAAAAGTTATTATTAAAGCTAACTTTAATTAGTTTTAAGTTATGTTAAATATTAAGATTTTTATGATTATTTTAATTAGTTATATCTACCCTTACAAAATGACTTTTATTAGCTCCACCGTGCCTGACATGTCAGCTGGACTACCAACCGACGAGTCAAGCGCGCAGCGGAATTCTTCCTTCGGGACAACAAACAGCGAGCGCTCATTTTAGGCCTTTGGTGAACCGCGTCTAGATCCTTTGCCACGTGCTTGGCAGGGTTCTCAGGTCATGCTGTGCCTTAATGTGCTGATGTATAAGACTACGTTTCCCCTGAGCGTCTTTGCATCACCTTTTCTCACCGTGTTCTGGTCTCGACAAAGTCTCAGTATCCTCTGCAAGGCTCGCAGTATCTTTAGACAATGGTGCTTTCTCCCAGGGTCTACCAGGTACGTAAATCGATGCTCATGTGCTGGCCCCGCCGCCAATTCGTAGCTAATCGCCCAACAGTTCCTGGTAGGCGTTTTCGCCTCTCTGGGGTCGTTCAACTATGGGTATGTACTCGTCCCAGATACCAGCATTCCCCGCCAGAACAAAGCTAATACTGGAACAGATATGATCTCGGCGTTATCGGAGGCAGTGTTGCATCGGACTCGTTCGTCGCGCTTTTCAACCCCAACAAGAATGAAGTGTATGTGGCTCCTTCAACACACTGGCAACCGAGCTGACGAGAATAAAGTGGTGCTGTAGTGTCTCTGTTCACTGGTGGTGGATTCTTTGGTGCGGGACTCGCAGGACCCGTGGGTGACTGGCTCGGCCGGAGACTGGCCATCATGATTGGCGCCACCATCTTCTGCCTCGGCGGAGCGCTCCAAGCTGCAGGCCAGCATTTGAACTTCTTCTACGCCGGACGCGCCATCGGAGGGTTCGGTGTTGGTTTCCTGGTCATGATCGTGCCAATGTACCAAGCCGAGATCTCCCATCCCTCCATCCGAGGTCGTGTCACTGGCTTGCAGCAGTTTATGCTCGGAATAGGGGCTGTGTTCGCAAGTAGGTGCTTTTCCTGGAATTTGAAGATGGCATCATGACTAACCTCGCGAAGCATGGACCGTTTATGGCACC
The DNA here is from genome assembly GCA_014872995.1 of Diaporthe citrichinensis. Classification (NCBI taxonomy): domain Eukaryota; kingdom Fungi; phylum Ascomycota; class Sordariomycetes; order Diaporthales; family Diaporthaceae; genus Diaporthe; species Diaporthe citrichinensis. The sequence continues at coordinate 6,951 of JADAZR010000132.1, read as the reverse complement.
AACCTGCACTACGACAACAGCCAACAGTGGCGAATTCCGCTTGGGCTTCAGATCATACCGGCGGGCATCCTTGCTCTCATGATACTCCTCTTCCCGGAATCACCACGTTGGTTGATCGATCACGGCAAGGAGAGCGAAGGACTTAAAACACTAGCGAGACTCCATGCCAACGGCAACGAAAACGACGTATGGGTCCAGGAGGAGTTTGCCCAGATCCAAGCGGCCATCACCCACGAGCACGAGCACGCTGCGAGAGGATACCGCGATCTTTTCACAGATCGGTCAAGCTTCCGTCGACTCCTGCTGATGGTGGCTTTGCAAGCATCAGTGCAGATGACTGGTGTTTCAGCCATCCAGTACTTTACGCCGGATATTTACAAGCAGGTCAACATTGGGACAACGGACTCGTTGAAGTACCAGGCCATCAGCAACGTTCTTTCCGTCATCGCTCAACTTTGCACTATACTTTTCATCGACAAGCTTGGCCGCCGCTGGCCTTTGATCCTCGGCAACGCAATCAATGGTGTCTGCTTCATCATCGTAACCGCCGCCATCGCGAGTTTCCCCAACGCCTCTAGCTCAGGTCAAAATTCGCTTGCTTGGGTATTCATCGTCATCAACTGGGTCTACCAAGTCAGTTTCTCATTCACCTGTGGGTCTCTGTCTTGGATCATTCCCGCCGAGGTCTTCGACACCAAGACTCGCTCGAAGGGAATCTCGATCGGAGTAATGACCTCGTTCGCATTCAACACTATGATTGGGCAGGTCACTGCCCCGGCCATTGCAGATATTGGCTGGAGGTACTTCCTTGTCTTCGTGGTCTGCAACTTCACAAACGCCATCTTCTTCTGGGCATTCATGCCTGAGACCAAGAAGCTCCCTCTGGAGGAGATGAACGCTTTGTTCTCGTCGAGTTCTTGGTTCGTGCCGGGATCAAGGAGGCAGTTCAAGAGTGAGCTGGACGCTCGAGTTGAGGAAGCAAGAAGAGAGAAGGATGGCGTTGTTGAGGTTGAATGATCCCAGTCCGTCAACCATCTCTTTACAATATGGTTAACACTCCAAGGTTCAACTCGTAGCATAGGCACGTAAAGTCTGGGTTTTGATAGTATTTAATTGGGATTTACATTTCAATGTCTTCAGTTCCCAAGTAAATGGTGGATAAAGAGAAACCTAAATTTCGCGCAGCCCGCAGACAAGCATTTGTGCAAGCCGGATTGGTGGAATGCAGTCAGCATCCTGCAATTGCCGAAGCAACCCTTGACAATGTGTCGGAGAAAGGTTCGGGAAATCGGCGACTTCTGAAAACAATTGCGGCATGGTACTGCACCAGAGACTCGCAGAATGAATACTTAAATTCTCCTGAGCTGACTCTCTAGACTAGTGTTAAAGTCCTTGTTTCCCAAGCCTGGAGCCGTGCGATCTTGAGCGATTGAAAGTCAAATTTGCCCACCCTCTCGTATATTATATCTTCATCCTCCTTTCGACCGTAAACTGGCTTAACGACCAAGCCCCGGACAGATCTGACTGTCTCTTTCGAGTCACCCTCACGCTCGTCGACGTGGACGATCAACGCAAGGTACTCTTCTGAGGTGAATAAGCTATGTTCGATCTCCGGCTCAACATAACTGCCAGTGAAATGGAACGTGATAGCGACGAGGTAAACACCGTCATCATCCTCCGCTATAAACAGCATTGGAAATGTACGGTGACGAAGCTTAGGCATGTTTGGATTGTCCCCTTCGTATCGAGGTGGGTCCTCATCGAAATGTAAATACCCATGATAGTATCCTCGAGCGAATCCCTGGATGTGTTGTCTACTGCGGATTACTGGCAAGGTGAGGCCTTGGACAGTGATAGAAGCTGACTTGATTTCGCCGTACGGATTGGTTTCATCCTTGAGATGAATGCTGTAGTCCACAAGTCTGATACCCATTGAGCTCTCTGGCCAGGCTTCTCCCTTATAGAAGAGAAACTGTTCGTCAGTGACCGCCCATGACCAAGAAGGTGCGCGGTATGGCTTCACATGCTTGCATGTGGGCATCTCCGTTTGCCACAGTAGACCTGCCGCAAGATCTTTCGTCCAAAGCCCTGCTAGATATCTGCCGCCAATGACTGGATGAAGGCGCTCACTGATGCCAGAAAAAGCAGGCAGCTTGTCAGAGCTGAAGGTAAGACTGCGATGAGAATATTGCTCCACCACACTGTAGTAGTCTTCGAGCAAGAGTCGCTGTGCAGGGAGCTCATCTGTCTGAGAACGCCGAATATCACGGTAGAGGACGGCGGATATGTTCGGCAACGGATCGTCCGGTATTCGAAGCCCAGACGAGGTGCCATCAGCAGCCTGGTAGCCGTGAGGGCAGCGCCAGTAAATTTGACTTCTGCCGTAGTACAAATGTCGTGGTGAGAGTATGGACTCTTGCAGGCACCAGCCCCGACTGGACAGCGGACAGCGGATATCTAGTTTATTGAGAGTCTCTTCACCGAAGTCTTGCCGCAACACAGTTACAGCGACCTCGCTGCCCTGCGAAACTTTGACGCTCACCGACAGAGGAAGATTCGGTTCCTCTTGTACATCTTGGGGGATGATGCCGTGCTTGCTGCCTTTGGATGCCATGGCGTAGACCGTTATAGTGGAGTTGCGATAAATCAGTCCCATATTCTTAGATTCTTCGGTCCAATCTTCCCTGGAGTCCTGTATGATGCAAAGTGAATCAACCCAAAGATAACGGATTCCAAGTCGTCTCGTGATAGTGATTGCGTCTCGAAAGTTAGCAGGTAGGTCCAAGAACGGCAGTCGATCCTGAAAGCTGTCGATTGTTTTGCTTGTCAGCATGGGTGAGATGGGCCCGCCCCAACAATGGCTCAATGCTACGTATGCAGCTCTCTCCTTTCTGGCGTGGGTGATACGGAGATCCATCCAGTCTTCTTGCATTCCCACATCGATCACCCGAGTTGGTAGTTCAGGTATACTAGTACCTAGGCACTCCAGATGTGAGGTCTTGCACGTGTACAACCATTGTTTAGCGATCTTAATGTTACTCTCAGCATCGAGTTTCCTATCCACCTCATATCGTCCAATACGGAATCGCCCCAAGGTAATCGCGTTCGCTTGATACATCGCACCCAGTCAGTATATGGACGTCGAATGCCAGAACATTCGATAGTTCTTCACGTACCTCTCGATGAAGACAGAGTCAGTTTAAGCACTGGGAGCATTGCGATTTCATCATCGATCCCTCTAGCTGATCTATCGTGAGGCCCAATTTGAATCAAAAGGGTATCGAGAACCTTTACATTAGAAAATGCCTCTTCTTGGTCTGAATCGTCAGACAGGATGCAAAGCCTGACTTCTGATTGTGGAAGGCGTCTCGCAGTAGCGAGCAAAGATTGCTCAGGATTGCAGTCTTCACCTTCCCATTTGTCTGCGATCCAGGATCCGTTGTCGAGGTAGCCTTTCAAGCAAGCCACGAGCAAATTACACAAGTGACAGCCTGCATCTGCGGCAATCTCGAGACCCTCAATTGAATCATGGAGCTGATAGCATGCTGCGCTGGGTACACTGTTGTCTCGAGAGAACTCCTTGTGGGCGAGGTCGACCAGATGCTCGATCGTCAGATCGGCGCACTTCACACATTGTGTGCCAGCGTCCATTGTGGAATAAGCTCGCGCACTCGAGAAATGCAAATCCGAGAACTGACGATACAGGGGACGGTCATTGCAAAGAAGATGGAGCGAGATCTTGCTGTCGAAGTAGATGGTCAGCTCGAAGCAGATGCCAGTAGGGGGAATTGCAGAGGCGGACATCTGATGTCCCACAAAAACACCACATGTTTTCCGGTGATGGCGGCTTCTGATTGGCTGAAAAAACTAGGTAGCGGAGCAGACAGAGATCAGAAACCACCTACTCCCATCAACGAGTCTACTCTGCAGCGCGTTTGCGTGCGTGCATCTTATCTCCGTAATCTCCGCGGCCTTGTGGGCACCTACTCAACCCAGAGCTTAGTCCTTCCTTCCTGTGGAACTTAGACAAGCGGCTGAAAGATTGTCCAATTCGATGCCGCCTTTGCTGAACATTTGATGTTTTCTTACCCAGTAAAGTAATTTGAATTAGAGATCTTTGGTGAAACATCAGATGTTTGCCGCCTCTAATTCCCGTGGCTGGCTACATTACATCGGCATGCTGGAATCGTTGGAAAGAGGGGTTACTTCAAGTGCATTAAGTTGCTTCTTCGTACCATAGAGACGAAGTCTGGGAATAATAAGGGGTTAACCCTTTGAGCAGTTTATGGCCCGGCATGTCGCTCTAATACGTGTGTTGGCGTAGTGTACAATGACTGACCAAGTGACCGAGTGACGTCCATAAAACAGTGCTGAGTACAATATATTCCGTCTTGTGCCCAGTCCAAGCCCAAGCAATCAATGGTCGTTATGGGTTCCCTCGCACACGTACCAATAATGTTCGGCTGCATGTGAGTCTTGGCCGGGCGCACCCACACAAGACAAGGTTTCATGCAGAGCCCTAATTCGGAGTGATTCGTGGACTGCACACCACATTAGATCCTAATGTCGCTTCTAATACGGTGAGCTTTGACCAAGTTCTGACGGTGATTTGTTGGCTAGGCAGATTTATTGTTTGGGTGTGGCTGAGGCCAGACTGGTGTGATCCTTCGCGCCCCTCGTGCCAAGGCAGGTCCCAAATCGGGAGTATGAGAGCCTCGTAATGATAGAGACCATGCTCCCCGGTGAAAGGCGAGCATCTTCTCCCTGATCACCTCCAGGGCTTCGACGGTCGGTTCATACTTGAATTCAATCTCATCATCTCCTCCACGACTCCTTACCAGCACTCAACTGCCCGATCACCCAGAGGTCTCACGGGCTCGGAACGCCTCCAAGGCTCGTTACTCCGCACGCGACCCCACCGAAGTGATCTCGTAGCATATCCGCACAAGCTTTCTATGATGGGTGGAAGCGCAACCGCGTCGAGGACCGAAAACACGGACATCTCATCCAAGCCGCGCCGCAGGCGACGAGACGGGTACTTTTGGCAGCTCATCGTCCTCCGCATCCCCGTGGCCTTCTTCGCCGTGGCCGTAATCGCGTACCTTGTCCACTACGTGCAAAAATGGCAGGGCGCGATCCGCAGGCCTGAGGATGCCGACGATCCGTTCGTGACGAAAAAGGACGCGCTGGGCCAGAGCGGGCTGGCTCTAAGCATGGTGAGAACATTCATTTCTTTTGAATCTCTGGTGGGAATACGGCCTCGAAAACACACAAGGCTGACGCGGTGATGATATTGTAGGCATCCGTGTCTCTCGCGGTCGCTGTGTGGGAGACTGTCGCCCGCCTCGCACCGCGATACCAGTTCGGCCCAAGACCCCTTGGCCCAGGTACGATCTTCTTCGACTTGCTCGTCATCGGACTTGGGATTCCCGGCTGGCTGTTCTTTGTCATGGCGGAATACCAGACGGATCCGAGCTATCCCACGCCGTGGAGACAGGATCAGGACCGCGCCGGCACGATGATCATCGTATTTTGGTATGTCATCCATCAATGACGTTACATGTTGTCCCGGAAGAAAGGGCTGATTGAGACGGTCTAGGATATTTCATTGTGTCATGTGTATCATGGGCTGTTCGGCCTGTTGTGGCTGCTGCGGCTGCGGCTCTGCAAGTTCCAAACAAGCAGCAGTGACGACTGCAGCAACACATCCTGCACAGCAGCAAGACTTGGAGCTGGCTGGCGATCATGAACCCCTTCCAAATTACAAGCAGTCCACTGGGCTCGAGGAGATCGAGCTTGATGCGCACCCGGCTGACCCTCCGAGCTACCCGGAGGCTGTTCGTCTACCGCCCCATTAGGATGGCAGGCCTCAACTTGCCCGATGTCATGTTTCACACCAAATAGCGTTCTAGGTGGCAGAGTGACGTATGTTTATGCTGGAGAGTTGTAATTACAAAAATTATAATGAGACGAAAATCACAAGTTAGTATCATAATAATACCTAGTTACTATCCGAGTTATTGTTATTCAGATAGGAGATATATGTGAAGGGGGAATCACTGATCTGGAAACCCCCAGAAAGAGAAGACACTTCGATCCGAGGCATTTACTCACCTGCGTCCCATCTACACGAGTGAAAACTTCAACAGATGCGTATTGCTGAGACGGGGGCTTGGGCGAACGTGGCCGGTGTCCGTAACGCAGTAGTAACTACCAAAGGACGAGATGCAAAGACTAATGAGACGGCAAAGAAGAAATGGGATGGCAGGTTAATGTGCCGGATGGCATGAATAAGAGGAAAAAATGCAGAAGATAGGTGGCTTATGTATTGGGTCTGAAAATGGCTGTTCCATTGATGACAAGTAACTAGGGGAGTGCATCTGGATAACAATAGGATTGTTCAGCACCAATCATGACTGTATCTATTCAGGTGGAAAAATAAGTAAAGGATGGCAATGTGACACACACGCTATGCCTTTCATCCCAATCTTTACAGTATGTTCTTCTCAACAGAGATCATGTAGACCAGTCCTTGAAGGCAGGGTCCACGGGTCTCTGTCCCCCTCACAGCGACCTTGTCGGACTTCTCTGTGCAGGTGATAAGAACAAAAGGGTGCAGTCTGCAGAGGCAGGCTAGTCTATATGGATTATGAATTCCGGTCCCACATGCTGATGGTGGGTGGGTTAGGGTCGCTGTAGTGATGGAGTGAATCAAGAAAATCACATGCAAGGCGCTGTGTATGGAAAACCAAACGTTACCCCCCCCTGTTATCTTAATTAACTATTTCCTCTTATATTAAAATTTAACTATGAAAGCAAAATATGCATTAAGATTATTAAGGATAACCTTATTATTATTATTATATACTTAATTTAATAAAAAAGAAGTTATAATAATATAATTAATATTTATATAATTATAAATATTATAATTTTATTTATACTTAAACT